>JAPEIP010000004.1:171049105-171073614 GCA_026120095.1 Capsicum chinense
ATATCAGTTAATATTACACTAATGTACCCAACATCAACAATCTACAACCCATAACTTAGCCGGTAAGAACATTACTGGCCTCATTCACACTAGCAACTCAAGGGTACTATCTAACCACACATATTATAAACTTACAAATATTACAATCCCATATCACCATTGGTACACCTCTAGATCATTATTATACTATCATACTTTATTTCGAATCAATAGACTTAAATTCTTGCATACACCGTTTCAACCATATTGATTCACCTTTCATACAACTAGCCCCATTGATAAATAATATACTAAATCTAAATAAATACTATCCCCACTTTACTGCTGGTAAATTTCTAGGGTCATGCTTCTAACTCTAGATCATATGGTGTCATAGGATTCTGTGAAGATATCTAAGGGTATATATGACTTTGTCTTAGTGCACATATTTTATTATCATGAATAAAAGTTTTCATACTTGGGAAGATAAAGGTACAGACGGGATAGTTTTTGAGCCAACATGCAACCCCATAGCTAACTACGAGGACAATTTGGGAAAACACTATCAATAGAAATTTAAGTATGACTATTTCTGTTCCCTCGAAACTAACGTAGGGTTGGCATGAATGGAGCACGATGGGAATTTAGATAAGTTTCTTAGAAAACATCTCTATAGTATGATTAGAGATACAAAAGAAGGGAAAGATTTCTTAAATTCCCTATAGCCTCTTGAAGAAAAGTACAAACATCTCTGTACCGTTTCACAGTACTCTACTAGACACATCTTCATTGACACCCTAGGAAATTTGAACCTTGTGTTGTAGTACAAACTTTTATCACAACCCGAGGCTATAACCTAATCGTAACATGGTGTTTAGAACAACAAGTGATCTCAAACTAACCCATGTACTGGCATAATACATGAGCAATTGATTTAGAATATAAATACAAGCTAAATTTTCTAAGTAAGAACATAATCAAGAGAAAGTTTAAACAGATGTACTACTGATAATGTTTACAACATGATAAAACTGAAGAAAGAAAAACATAAATTACATGTAATGGCTCTGACTGACTATCTATGAAACCTCTAATATACTAAATGTAGATAGATGGAATATGCTTCCAACTACCACAAATAAATACATATGAATAACAATAATATAAATCATGAACTACAATTGATTAGAGTGCTCAAAACAAAAGAACTCATCACTTTCTGGCTAGAAGCTGCAGACTATCAGATAATGATATGTGGGCTATAACTGGTACTTACATTATGATTCAATGTAGCACATAGACATATATTTGGATTGGTACTTTGGAATGTACTGAGTAAGTAGGGTGAATGCAATAAGTTAATCTAAATAGATACATACCCTTAAAAAGGCATGCTAAGTGCAAGTAGGATCACCAAGAGATTGAAAGCATCTAAAAGATGAAGTATCTTAAAACATTAGTTATAAACATAATCTGATAAGCTTGTGAATCACTATAATTATCTTCTTAAATCTTTACTTTTGTAGAATAAGAAAAACTAAAGACGGGAAGCGATAACATGTGAAGACTATATGTAAATCTAACGTAAAACTGAACATGCTGTAAGACTGAACTGAGGATCATATATGGATACTGAGCATGAAAACATGATCATGTAAAAATTAGAATGCAAGACCAAGTAAAGAATGTATTGAAATAATCTAACCAACTGAATAATTAATTAACTAAAATCTAATTACTTGGTCAAGTAAACTTGAAATTGTATAGATAGAGTACTAACGGAAACTGTTGGAATTATCATGTAATCGACATACCTCAAACTATGATTATTGGGGTCCAATATGTAACCCGATTGGAAGGGTGTCGGTACTTTGCCACAGGTACTAACACATGGTTGTGTGGATACACTAATCGCGCGTCCCAAAGGACTAGAGAGTAAGTCATAAACTTATGGGTGAGCCCTAAAAGAGTGTTGGTCCTAAAATGGTGGGTGATATCTCATAATACTATGCCAGATATGTATTTCTAAAACTTAGGGACGTCTATAAGGACCCATTCCAAATTGGAAGGTAAGCCCCTATCCCTACTTTTGGTCAGTGTTAAATCATATTCCCAACTAGATGACACTAGTGTTATTCATGGTTTAACATGGCATGGTACTGTACTGATAAGTGCTCATTCTGAACATGATAGTATAAATATAGTAATAAAAATCATCACATTTCTAACTTGTAACTTGAAAATGGAAACGAGTAAAAAGACATAGGTATCAGGTATTCATAATACTCCAGCACCGAATGATCATAAAGACGATAACAAAATTTAAAATAGTAATATAAAATCTTAGTTTAAGGACCCAAAACATAAGACATTTTAATAATTGAGTGAATTACATGAACTTGAACATGGGGATAAGTTAAACTTGAGAAAAATAATATATACATTATTTAATTCATAACTTGAAGATTTGAAATGCAATCACTTGAATAGAACATGAGAAATTAAAATCTAAAAGCATGAAATAAAATAGTTAACATGGGAACCCATTTTGACATGGGTTGAATTCAAATTAATAAGAAATATATGGATTAAATACATAAGTGTCATGGACAATTTCATAAATTAGCATACAAATCATACTTTGAAACAAAAAGATGGTTTTGTAGCTCAATGGGTGAAAGGAATCCGTTGATGAATACTCCACATACCTCAATTAGATGAATTCTTGAATGAAACTTGAAAATTGGTACTTGAATAACTTGATTCTTGAGATATAAAACTTGAATTTGGTTCTAGGGAAGATGGGAAAGGTGTTAAAGTCGTGTACTAAATGTTTAGGGTTAAGAGAGAGAATTAGTATGTTTTAAATCCGCTTAATTCATTTGAGAAATAATCAGAACAACTTAGGGGTGTGAAAAGAGATCAACGCACTTTAACTAAGTCAAATAGAGCAATTTTGGAAATCTTGATTTTGCAGTGTAGCGACACAAATAGCACACCTGAGGGATCATGCGGCGCACACCAATGGATCACCAGAGGTTCATGCGGCACATGCCAATAGCACACCTAAGGGTTGTGCAGGGCACACTAAAAAACACCTTATCCAGTGGCTAGTTGTGATTGCCATGACATGCACAACCTTAGCATGGTCATAACTTTTTTCTTGAGCATTAGATTACGGTTAAATTGGTATCTTTGGAAAGCTAATTCAATTATCCCCAATTTGGTGGGTCTTGACATGCAAAATTACACATATGTAAAAGTTATACATGTTCAAATATGACGTTGTTGAATTAAATACTAATATTTGACTGAATCAATCGCTTCTTGCTCAACTTTGCTCTTAGCGATTCCTATGAACATATATTCAACCTCAAAAGCATTCTTAACACTAGGATAATGATCACAAAACATATATTCAAATACAAATCATGGGTTTAGGGTTTAAACATAAAGGAATGATGGTTTGATTTCTTGCTAAAAAATGTAGGGTATTATATCTGCCCTTAACATTACCCTAGATTTTCATCAAGACAGGATCTAACATTTGCATCCCCTTGATATCTGCACCAAGAGATGACCTCACCACTTCCTGTACAACCATACCACCCTCCTCTATGCTTAAAAGACAAACCGTAAGGTTAGCCATAGTGTGAATATCCTTCACGAACTACCATTTCTTTTTTCTCACAAGAGCTAAACTCCCCATGGACAACTATCTATGATCATCAACAACTACATTAGCGTTATATAGGTGGTAGTGAAGACTTATATCATAGTCCTTGAAAAGCTCAAACCATCTCCTTTGCATGCGGTTAAGTTATTTCTGAGTGAACACATACTACATACTTTTATTATATGAGATGTTATCCACATGCACTGCATACAAATAGTGCCACCAGATTTTCAATGTAACCACCATAGTTAACAATTCCAAATCATGAGTAGGATAATTCCTTTCATGTACCTTCAACTATCTAGAAACATGGCTATCACCTTTCCAAGTTGTGTGGAAACACAACTATGTCCTACTAAGGATGCATCACAGTAAGCAACAAACCCTTCAGCACCTTCTGGAAAGGTCAAAACCAGAGCTGAAGTTAAATTATCCTTCAACTTCTTGAAATGAACCTCATATTTATCCGACCATGAGAACCTTACCTTCTTAGTCATTGGGGCATTTATAGTAAAAAAACATTCTACAAACCTCCAATAATACCCGGCCATAACTAAGAAGAACTAAATATCGATTAGAGTCATGGGTTTAGGCCACTTCTTAACCACTGAAAGCTTTTGTGGATCCATCATGATCCGTTCACTATTAATAATATGACCCAAAAAAGTGACAACGCTAAACTAGAATTCATATTTTGAGAATTTGGCATACAACTGGTGCTCTTTCAAAATCTGCAAAACAATACAAAGGTGATTGACATTATCCACCTCACTTTTAGAGTACACAAAGATGTTATATATGAACGCGATGACAAATAGATCTAAAAGCTTAAGGAAGACCCTATTCATCAAATCCAAAAATATCGTAAGGACATTAGTCAAACCAAATGTGATAACCAAGAACTCGAAGTGCCCATACAGAGTAAGCAAAGCTGTCCTATGGATTTCAACCACCTTAATCTAAAGGATGATACTTAAACCAAAGAACGAGTATATAAAAGAACTTAGCACCTTGAAACTAATTAAATTAGTCATATATCCTTAGGAGAGGATATGTTTTATTACCTGTCACCTTATTCAACTCGGGATAGTGAATGCTCCTTCGAAGGGAACCATCCTTCTTACGAACAAATAATATCGGTGCACCTCATGGGGACACACTAAGATAAATAAAACCCTTATACAAAACATCCTTAAGTTTCTTCTTAAGCTTATTTAACTCACATTGAGCCATTCTATAAAGTGGAATAGAAATTGGATGAGTGTTTAAAACAAGATCAATCCAAAACTAAATCTCTCTATTGGGAGGAACACAAGGAAGGTCATTAGAAAAGACTTCAGGAAACTCATTCAACACAGGAATCAATGAAAGAAAGGACCTTCCGAGTTAGAATCCTTAACCCAAACTAGATGATAGAGACACCCCTTGGTGATTAATTTTCGATCTTTAAGGTATGATATAAACTTCTTATGATCTAGGGAACCACCCTTCCACTTAATAACTAGCTCACTAGGGATGTAATGGCAACCTATGAGTCAGATAGTCTAAACATATATAACCTGAGTGTAACAAATCCATACCCAGAATAACATCAAAATCCACCATATCTAATTCATACGAATCCATGCAAGTCTCCTTAATACCAACATATACCACAAACCCCCCATTAACGCTTTTAGAAATAATAAAGTCACTTATCAGGGTAGTAACAGAAAAGGGATCAGAGATAACCTCGGGTTCAAAACCAAAATACACAGCCATAAATAGGGTTACATATGGGAGTGTTGACCTTGAATTAAGTAAACAATACATATCATGAGAAATGAGTTGTATCTTACCAATCACAACATCAGGCGATTTCTCAGACTCCTCTCAAGATGCAAGAGCATATAACTAATTTCGATTAGTACTAGTAGCAAAATAAGGAATAGATACAAAAGCAAAACTCTATAGTGTAGGAGAAAATGAAGAGGCAAACATAACCTTGTTCACCAATGAAGCAACCTTACCAACTTGATAATTTTTAGGCATATAGCCTAGCTAACCATATTAGAAGCACTTGTCCCACCTCTTATCATAGCAGCATAGATGCAACTTACTGCATAATCTACAAGGAGTACATAATGAAACATAAAGATCCCCACTAGACTAAGACTGGGCACCTAGTGCACTAAAGTTTTCACCACCCTGTTGATTCCTGTCTCCCGATGACTATGGGTAAGGATTATAGCGATGGAGAAAGAGCCAGAACTTCCCCACTACTTCTTTGGCCACTTACCACGATCCCAACTACTTTATTATTGTCCACTACCATACTTAGAGAACAAAAACATCATTTCCTGCCTCTCCCTTATTTTAGCCTGCTTTCTAGTTTCCTCTTTCACCTATTGTATATGAACAACAAACCTTGAAATATCCATGTCCTTGATTAGAAAAGTAATCTTTCTTACGGGATCAACTCATGAGATAGTCCTAAAGGAAACATTATCACTATGGCCCTCATATTAAAAACAAATTATGGAGCATTTATAGAAAACTAATTAAATTTCAAGGCATACTCCTTGACCAACATCTTTCCCTATCTCAGATTAAGAAATTTATCTACTTTATCTTCCCTTAATTCCTGAGGAATGAAGCAAACTAGAAATACATTAGAAAAAGTCTCCCACAAAGACAACTCCTCAACATCCTTTCTTTCCCTATCCTATTTCTCGTACCATGGGTAAGCGACATCCTTCAACTTGTAGATAGTAAAATCCACCCCTTCCACATTAGTAACATGAATCACCCTAAAGATATTTTTCATCTCATCCATAAAACACTGAGGATCCTCCTCCATTAAATCACCGATTAATGTTATAGGACTCAACCTCATGAACTGGTCAACCTTTGTGGCATCAAAAGATTGAATACCAGATGCACCATGCTTAGCTTAAGAGGCTACCAACTAAGAAATTATTTGAATCGGCAGACGAAGGTAAGCATTCATCCTATTGGCCTGAGGAGCCTGCGGAGGAAAAAAAAGGACTGGTAGAACTTTAGAAAAGTTAGGGGTTGACACCCCAGATCGAGTATGGACACATAAGTAGAGCGTGTCCCATCAATGTCATCCCAAGTTAGGCTAGACGAGTTTTCGTGCATCTTAGATCATCGAGGCATGCTCTGCAAAGAAAACAAGTAGGAAGTAGACAAGATTCTAGGACTTAGACTCCAAGCTTGAAAATTGAACACAAAGATGTGAAACATTCCTAAATCCCTTATAACCTCTCTCTTATGAGTGTTAAGCGCTACACAACATTAAAAGAGACAACTCTTCTTGGCTTTTAAGACTCTCTATTGACCATGAACCTAAAGCTCTGATACCACTTTGATATGATCCAAATCATGTCCATTTCATAATTATCATCCCTAGTGTAACTAGGAACGAATACTAACCCGTATTAGTTACACAAACCCTCTAACCGAAAATAAGACAATACCCGATTAGGACATGCCCCCGACCATAGCCAAAACCATAGTCTATAAAATGATTAAAGTATGTAAAGGCATCTATGACATGAAATGGTGCCTTTAATAATATGGAAGATCACCAGTTCAATCTAATAGTCGATCCCAAATCTGATCACTGATTAGGAGGAATAGAATGGTTGGTTTCTACATAGTGTGGGGATATAGTGCCCGAAGATTTGTTAACGGGTGAATGCTAGCATGCAGTTAGGATATGGATAAAATAATGCTAACCTTTGTGAACAAGTAAACAACCATATGCATTCACAACCATAAATATATATATATATATCCATGCCGGATAAGGGAACTGGGTTTGGCATTCCTTTAAAACCATTAACCTGGGTATGTGTAGCTGAATCATCCTAGAACTACATATGGGCTATATGGGTCCACTGTTACCCCCTTAACGGACCTCGGTGCATGTAGCCACATGAATAAGAGACACTATAAGAGTAGGGAATTCCCATGTACCCTTCCCTTTCTATGATACATATATATATGTGTAACTTAGGGGATTCTCATGTGCCCTATTAGTATAATAAAGGTTCGCATGACCATTCATCATGTCGGTAAACATGAGTTTCCAGTGTCGATTCATTCGACTCATACCTTCACGGTTATCTATGAAACCTCGCCATTGTTTCCTAATTAAAACAATACACACAACCAAACTACAATTATAATTATTATTAAGCAAGACTATAAGTAGTGGTATTGTCATACAGATTATAGCTTGAAAGAAATGTCCTTACCCAACCTTTAAATGAAGCAAAAGGGATTCCCATGTACCCATAGATTACATTATTGTTATGTTTTCTTGGGGGATTCCCATGTACCCGACAAGTAGTTCATTATCATGTTTTTTGGGGGATCCCCTTATACCCCACAAGGCTTTCAATTTAACAAAATCATGACCACCAAGACCTTACTATTTAATAATTTAAAACCATTTATTACCATTTAAAACAATAAAAATCAAGTTAAGTTCCTTTACCAAGTTATACCATGCAAAAGTTTCATTAAAAGTTAAATTACATAGCAGTATCATTCTCATAGGCACTTCATCAAACACATTAGGCGCTTATAGTTTCCAAAGACAAAACCAAGCACTAATTAACCATTACCATGCAACCACATGTTCAAACCACCATTGTGTAATAAAAACCATAAGTAAAAGACAAGGTAAATCTATAACCTACCATTACAACCAAAACCTCTAAAGTATAATACAAAACCCAAACATTATCACAATTTATGCTATGGGAACAATTAATAAAACATGACTTTAATTATAACTAACAATGAGGGAGGAGTAAATCCTTAGATAGTAAAGTACATAAAAACAAACCACCTTTTTAATCGCCAAATTGATTATGTTGAAGAAACCCTAGCTTTCATAGACTCAAAATCCTTGAGAGAGATTGGTGATAATTTAGAGTGTTTAATTGATTGCAAATAGGTTAATGAAGACCCAAAAAGGTATTTTAAATTGTGGGGTTCCAAGGATTTATAACAAAAAATGTCCAGAATTACCCCAATTTAAACTGTAAAAAATTTGCCCGAAGGAAGGTTCGATCAACCCCCTCTAATCATACTCTACCATACGAGTGGTACTCACCTCTCATACCTTAGTCATCCTTTTGATGCCCAACACTATCCATCATACAACCACCAAGGCAAACTTACACCCAAGAATATAATTATTACCCTTAATCCACACTGTCAACCATATGAGTTGGATTATATGACTTGTACCTTATCCTCATGACTCATGGTGAGTCACTCATACTTAGATCCAAGTTAAGTTACTAATTTTTAGATGAAGCGAAGGAAAACCCAACCCATGACTCATCACCAACCATATGACTCATACCCACCTAGTCGTACCTATTTCAGAAACTCAACCACCATCACCACCAAACACTGGACAACATATGAATGGGTTACCTGACCCATACACTATCATGTAACTAGTACCTCCTAGTTATATAATGTCTAAAAACTCAAACTTAGGCAATTTTCTAATGGTCTAAAGCGAAGGTGTTCCAGTAAATGACTAGGAACATACTGTGTAACATAGGAGTTTGTCTCCTAAGTCATACCCACATCATACGACTATGAAGCTTAAGTCATATGATGGCCAGAGATTTCAAAACACAATAAATTTCCAAGAGTCAAACTTAGGGTGACTTAATTCTCCCCCACTATGATAATTCATCCTTAAATGATGGGTAAAGGCAAACATAAGCATGAGTTAACACATTAGTACCCATCAAACTTCCTATTAACAAAGGTATAAAAAATGATGATAAAATTAACACATACCTTATGTACAAATATATAGAATGGAGAAAAATCGTGGATACTTTAACGTTATGTCTTCTTTCTTCTCCTAAGTATCTTCTTCAACCTTATGGTTCATCCAAAGAATCTTTACTGAAGCCACTTTGTTCATTCGCAACTAACAAACTTGATGATCCTAGATCTCAATAGGGACTACTTCATAAATAAGAAACTTGAAATATCCAACCCTTCCTAAGGAACAATCGATAAAGGATCATCTACATACTTTCTCAACATAGAGAAATGGAAAATTGGATGAATAAAACTCAAAATAGAAAGCAACTCCAATTCGTAGGCAACATTACTGACCTTTTTCAAAACTAAATATGGACCAACATAATGGGGATTGAGTTTCCCCTTCTTATAAAATTGCATCACTCCCTTCATAAGAGTTATCTTCAAGAACACCCAATCACCAACATTAAACTCAAACTCTCTATACCTCACATATAAATAGAACTTTTGGTATATTTGAGCTTCTTTCAACCTATTATGAATTACCTTAACCTTTTCCAATTCTTTTTTAACCAAATTTGGGCAAAACAACTTACCCTCACCAAACTCATACCACCAATAAGAAAATGATATCTCCTATTATAAATTTTCTCAAAAAGAGTCATACCAATGCTATAGTGATAATAATTACTATAAGATAACTTTATAAAAGTCAAATGGTAAACCCAACTACCACCATAGTCAATCATGCAAGCTCAAAGCATATCTTCTAATGTCTGAACAGTCATCTCTACTTGTCCTTCTAATTATGGGTAGAATGCAATACTAAGGCACATAATAGTTCCAAAACCTTTCATGATCACAAAATATAAGACAAGAATGAGTACCTCAATTCGAGATTATAGAAATTGGATCACCATACAACTTTATGATCTCAAAAAGTAAAACTTGGCATAATCCTCAATTGAAAAACTAGTCCTTATAGGCATTAAGTGAGCGAACTTGGTCATCCTATCCACGATGACCCAAACCAAATCATGTTGATTTTGATAACAATGAAGATCAATAATGAAATCCTTATTAATTACTTTGTATTTCTATTCGAGAAACACTTTCTCTTGGTACAAACCGACAGGTCTTATGTGCTCAACTTTCACTTTTTAACACACCATTAACTTAGCCATAAAGTTAGCTACATCTCGCTTTATATTATTTTGCCAGTAGAACTCCATAATATAATAATTCATTTTGTAGAACTAGGATGAATAGCATAACACGATCCATAAGATTTGTCCAAAATCCATTCGCTTAATCCACCAACATTGAGGACACATAACCTACCTTGGTACTCAATATACCATCACCACATATCCGAAATTCAACAAACTTTTACCGACCCACATTCTTCTTAATCTTCATCAAGTCAAAATCCAATATCTATTTTTCATTTATCTCAACAGCAAGAGATGACCATGACACCTAATGTACAAATAAATTACCATCCTCAGAGTCCATGAGATGAACCCTAAGGTTAGCAATTAGTGAATGTCCTTTACCAATTCCCACTTAACCTTATCTATATGAGCTAGGCACCCCATGGATAACCTTCTAAAAGCATCAACAACTATGTTAGATTAACCTAGATGGTAATAGAGATCATATCATAGTCTTTTAGAAAGTCAAGCCACCGCTTTTGTCTGAGATTTAACACTTTCTAAGTAAATAAATACTATTGGCTTTTTGGATCAGAAAAGGTGTCAACATAAACTCCATAGAGATAGTGATATCAAATCTTTAATAGAAATACCACCAATAACTCTAAATCATGATTAGGTAGTTCTACTCATGAACTTTTAACTCTCTTAAAGCATAGGCCACCACGCTACCATGCTACATCAACACACAACTACCCCAAAATAATAAGCATTACAATACACTATGAAACTATCATTACCTACAGGCAGGGTCAAAACCAAATTTGAAGTTAACTTATCCTTCAACTTCTCAACACTTCCCTAACAAGCATTGGACCAGAAGAATTTCATGTTCTTTTGGGTTAATTCACTTAATGGGGCAACTATAGTAAAAAAACTTTTCACATATCTCCTATATTAAATATTTAAACCCTAGAAGCTCTGAATGTTAATTAAATTCATGGGTCTAGAAAACTTTTAACCCCTGTAACCTTCTGTGGATCCACCATGATCCCTTTACTAAAGATAACATGACTAAGAAAAATCAGAACCTTCAATAAAAACTCACACTTTGAGAACTTGGCTTATAACCATTGTTCTTTCATGGTATGAAACACAGTATGTAGGTGATCAGCATATTACACCTCCCTCTTAGAGTACACAAAAATATCATATATAAAGACAATGATGAACAAATCTTTAAACTGATGGAAAAAGCTATTCATTTAATCCATAAATATTGTTGGAGCATTATTCAACCCAAAATGCATAACTACGAACTCATAATAACCCTAATAGTTTCTTGAAATACCCTGGATTTTAACCCTTACTAATTTCCCGAGTATTGGCTTTAAGACATCATAGACTAAGGCGTACTAGACAAAGGATAGGGTACATCTTGGCGGATCTTTATCATATTTTAACAAGTTTAGGTTGGTGGTTTTTTTCCAAAGTATGAATGGATCATACTGGTAGTATGTTAGGGTACTAGTAGTATAATAACAGTCATATGTTTCCCTATCTCTAACCTTGAGGAATCTATTCTACTTAAGGTATGAATTTTTAGTACTAGTCATATGGTTAGGTAGGAATTGGCCTTGGTGGTCATATGTTGGATAGTGTTGGGGACAAAGGGGAGGCCTAGGGTAAAAGATAAGAGTAACATTCACACCCCAGGGTTTGGTTTGGGAGTTGTCATGCCCTCTTGTGAAAGTTTTATATAGTTTAAATTAGGGGTAATTTTGATATTTCCCCTCTTAACCACTTAAGACCCATGACTTACCACACTCTTTGGAAATCATTTACCCTATTATACTTATCTTAAACTCTTAGAAGCTCTCTCAAATTATCTCAAGGCTCTTGGGTCAAGGAAGGCTAGTGTTTCTTCAATAAAGTTAATTTGGATCTTAGAAGGGTGGTTTCTCTTCTTCATATTCATAACCTAAGGTATATTACTCCTCCCTCATTGTTAGTCCCAACTAAGGACATATTTTATGTATGCTTATCATGGAATAATTGTTGTATTGTTTTGGGGTTTTAATATATGTCATGGGTTTTGGTTATAAATGGTTTAGTTGTGGTTTTCCCATGTTATAATTATGTCTTTTAGGTTTTAATGGTGTTTTGAACATAGGTTTGTACGAGAATGATTAACTTGTGCTTGGATTTTGTTTTGAAAACTATATACCCCAAACATATTTGATAAAATGCCAATAAGAATATTTTTACTTTATTGTTGAACTTTTATTGATAACATTGCATGGAATAAAGTGGTAACGGAACCCTAACTATTTTGGATGGTCTTTAATAGTTAAGTAGTAAGGTTTGGGTAGTTATGGTTATGGATTAATTGAATACACTTATGGGGTACATGGGATTCCCCTAAGCAATCTTAACAATTATCATCATGTGGGGTATATGGGAATCCCCCACAAAACTTAATGATGTAATCAATGGGTACATAGTAATCCCTTTTTTAAAAAGGATGGCTAAGGACATTGCTTGCAAGCTCTGGTCGGTATGACGATACCACTACTTATAGCCTTGGTTAATAATACATGGAATTAGTGGTTTGGTTGTGTGCTAATGGTTTTAATTTGGCATTAATGGCCTAGTGTGATAGCTAACCATGAAGGTGTGAGTCTAATGGATGGTTACTAGAAACACATATTTGGCAACATGAGGATTGGTTGTGGAGACCATATATATATGACTAATAGGTTACACCAGAATCTCCTAAGTTACAAATATATATATGATTTATAAAGACCGAAGGGTACAGATGAATCCCATATTCCTATAGTATCTTCTATTCATGAAACTACACGTATCAAGGCCCATTTAGGTGGATACACTGGACCTATGTAGCCCATGGGTGGTTATAGGACTATTAAGCTACACATACCTTGGTTAATTATTTTAAGGCATGCTAAACTCGGTTCCTTCTCCCAGCATGAATATATATATATATATATGTGCATATAGTTGTTTACTTGGTTTTAATGGTTGGCATTATTTTATCCTGTTCTTAAGCTCATGCTAACATGCACCCACCAACCCATCTTCATATGTTGTATCCCAAAGCAATATAAAAACTGACCATTCTACTCGTCCTGCTCATTGATTAAATTTTAGATCTTCTTGTGTTGTATTGAAGTAACGAGCTTCCATATTCCAAAAGACTTCATCTCATATCATGGATATCCTTACATTTTTTAGTTATTTTCTAGACTATGGTTTTGGCTATTTTTGGGGGTATGTCCTAATCAGATATTGTTTTACATTTAGTTAGAGGCTTTATGGGATTACTATAGATGTGTGTGGGAGGTTTCAGTGATGGTGTCATCCTTGGCATTAGAATATGTATCAGGGCTGACATAGGTGGACTATACTTGATTTATGATATTTCCATTTTTTTGGATAATCTAAATAAACACATTAGGTTATAATAACGCCCTAAAACCTGGTCCCGAGGCATCACACGGTACTCAAGACAATGAGTAGCTTAAAGCTAACTCTGTCTGCCTTCTACTAGATTTGAATCTCATAATAAAGGAAATATTGACATAAAAGTCATACTAATATGGAAAATTATATGAAATGGCTTAGAATAATCTGAATGTAATGTCTGAAAATCAATACTGTAAGTTTGAATAATATCTTACAGTCTAACAAGCCTCTACTACTAATAACTAGAGTGCCATTGGGATAAACCCCCAGCTAACTCAAATCATCTGAAAAGAAATACTGAATCATATAAACTGAACCTACATTATGAGATAATGTAACATATAGACGTTTATGTAGATCAGTACTTTGAGGATATACTGAGTATATGGGGTGAAATGCATAAGTAAAACATCATCCCATCATCATAACTTGTTAAACAATGCTGGCTAAAAGTAAATAACTCACATTGGCTGGAATATCTAAAAGAAAAACTAAAATCTGTGATCATGAAAAACAAATCATACTGTATAAATATAGTGAGTCGTAACATTTAGTTCAAAAATTTTTACTTGTAATCTCTCTTTAAATTATACTATCTAACTATAGACAGGACTCACTTTTAAATCTAAAATTTTAAAGCTGAAATCAGTAACTATTATCTATCTATAAAGCATAATCAGAATAAAATTGTGTGCCTTTATACCTAGTTTTCTAAAAGTTTTCTTGTTAATCTTTTACTTTAACTTGAAGGAAGGTTCTCTTAACCGATATAAACCATGTGAGCTAACAAAGAGTCTAATATCTCATTCCTCTAAGAGAAAACCTCAGGATGGGGAGAGGTATTATACTCTTGATAAGGAGTATAACCTAAGCTGAGTGATCACATGTGTAAATATCATCCACATAGAAGTGGGAATAATCTGATAATTTGTACCTACATTGGCTACGTTGTTCTATGGAAGATAGGGAACGCTAATCCCATACTTCCTGCTGGTGTTAAATACCACTCCCTTAAATCTGTACTTATTCTGTTGGAAATCCACTTTAAAATCTAGTATAATGGTTCATTAGAAAACAAATTATGTTTTTATCTAAGTCATTTTGTAAATAAAGCTTATCTGAATTTTGTAATCTGAGATAAATCTATAAAGTGAATTTCAAATTTATCTGAGGATCAAAAGATCAAAAGTTTATTGAAAATCTATAAATAATCTGATTATAGGATACTTAAAGCATCATCATTTTTGAAATACCAACATATAAACTTGGGCTTGGTAACACATTCATCAAGTTCATAACAAACATAATAATAATCATGCTTGAAAATGAAAACAATGATAATTCATCTCAAAATCTAGAATTTACAGCAATAGGCATGAAAATATGAAAATAATCATGCAATTCATCTTCAAAATCACTTGAAATCTCATAATCTTTAAATTTGCAATTATGGGTATGAACCCTAATTTAAAACTCATGGATATTCATTCAAAATCATATGAATTTATAAATAAAACTTGGTTTTTAATACAAGGATGGAAGAAAATCTTTGTTCATAAATCCTACATACCTTGGTTGATGATTAGATGAAGAAACTTAAATTATTGATTCCTATTTGAGTTCTTGAAGATGAGTTCTTGATTATCTTGTCTTGGGAATCCTCAATTTAGAGCTTTCTTGGTAAAACAATGGTTTAATTTGATTTCTTGGAGAGTAAGCTTTTGAGTTCTAGGGTTTTTCTTCGACAAATAATGGATGAAATTATGCATAAAGTGTTTGAGATATGCTTAATTCTTTGGTTTTGATGGATTAGGGCTTGGGACTTAACCAAAGTGCCCCTTTTAATATTTTACATGAAATCAGAAAAAGTAATATTTTTTAATTCAAATTTGTAGGCCACCGCGATGCGCCACTATTGTGGTGGCTCACTGGAAAATGATATGTGAGAAATGGAAGATCTCCATGATGTGCCACCATCACGGTGCTCTATAGAAATGCCATTTAGGACACCAACGCGATGCTATACAATGTGTTGGCCTACTAGAAATTATAAAATGGGAAATTAGACCTCTCCACAATGCGGTACAATCATGGAGGTCAACTGGAATTTGAGAATTGGTACTTTAACTATCTCCGTAATGCGGTGAATGCCCAGGTGGAACACTACTTCGCTGAAATTGCCATAATTTCTCAACCGCATATCAGATTTAAGAGAATTTGCTATCGGTGGAAATCTTATTTAAGTTTCTACACAATGGTGTATCTAAATCTAGAAATTTTTACATTCATAAAAGGTATTCATTTTTGAAGCTAACATTTTACATTCTAGGAGAGAGATTAAGCCAAGAAAAGTATGGGGTACTACAGTTATTATCTTGGTTTAGTTGGTTATTTGATGGATTAACTTGGTTAGGTTTGTTATATATTCAACATTTATCCAACTTAGGGTATGTTTTTGTAGGTTGGTTTGGGTATCATGGATGGTCCCCGATCTTGGTTAGACTTGAGATGCCTATCACGATAAGGCTCCGGTTTGGGTCATTTCAAGTTGGTATCAAAGATTTAAGTTCATGTTCAATTATTAGTCCACAAAGCTGTGTCTAGTAGAGTCTCTTTTAAGGATGTGTAGCACGCCATACTCATTAGAGAAGCTATAAGGGATTTAGGAATATTTCTCTTTCTTGTGTTCTATTTTCACGCTTGGAATCTAAGTCATTAAATCTTCTCTAATCTCTGGTATGCATAGAAAGTCCTTTGTCCTAAATGGGGATGATGTTGATGGGACACGCTCTACCTATAGGATCTATACATGGTTTAGGGGTTTAGTCATTGATTTTATTAGAGTTCCACCTGCTCCCTATAGTCTTCCTCAGGCCAACATAATTGATGTGGAGTTGTGTTAGTTGATTGATATGATTGCTCAGTTGGTAGATTCTCTGTTTAAGCATGGTACATCTGCTATTCAATCTTCTGAGTCTACAAAGGTTTAACAGTTTAGAAGAATGAGCCCTACACTTTTTACTAGTATTAATGTGGAGGAGGATCCTCAAGGTTTCATAGATGAGATGAAAAAGATGTTATGCATGCCTTGAATTTGGAAGGGATGGAGTTTGATTCGTACTAGATAAAGGATGTGCCATGCTAATGGTACAATGAATGATATAGGGCAAGGGGTGAGGTTGATGAGTAATCTCTATAGAAGACTTTCTCTAATGTATTTTTGGACAACTTTTTCCTAAAGTGTTAAGGGAATCAAAAGTGGATGAATATATTAATATAAAACAAAGAAAGATATTGGTCATGAAGTATGCCTTGTAGGTTCAGCAGTTGTCTCGATATATGCTCAAGAGATGGTGTATAATATGAGGGCCCAAATGAAAAAGTTTTATTTTAGACTATTTTGTGAGGTGATCTTTGAAAGAAAGATGACATTTTTGATCAAGGACATTGATATCTCTAGGTTAGTTGTTCTATGTAACAGGTGGGAGAGGAAAAGAAAAGGCAGGTTAAGATAAGGAAAAGACTAGGAAAGAGGTTTAGGTTTTCTAGGAAAGGTGGTGGGTAACAACAAAGTGGTAGAGATAGTGGTAACTGGCCAAAGAAAAAGTAGGGGTGTTTTGGTTCTTTCTCTCTAGTTATTGCACCCTACCTAAAGCTGTCAGGAGACAAGTATCAGCAAGGTGGAAACAATTTAAGGGTTCCCAATCTCAGGCTAGTGAGGCTCATTTGGCTTTATAATGTCATCTTTGTAGGTTTTGTGGTCGGTTGAATTGGGGTTTCTATTATGACGGAATGGACAGGTGCTTAAAATATTGTCAGCCAGGCTATATGCTTAGAAATAGTTCAGTTTGTAAGGTTACTTTGGGAGAGAACACAATTCCAATTTCTTTGTCATCGGGTTCAACACGAAAGGGTGCACCATCTAGTTTCGACACTTGTCGAAATTGTGTTTTTTCTCTCACTGCACGACAAGAATCTAAGATATTTCCTGACGTAGTGACTGCTATATTACAACTCTTTTCTCATGATGTATATTGTTAACTTGATTTGGATTCCACTTTCTTATGTGACCCCTTTTGTAGCTATTCATTTTTGTTTTGGTCCGGAGTATTTTATAGACCCTTTTTTCTTTCTAACCAATTAGGTGACTCTTTGATTGCTAAAAGAGTCAATAGGGTGCATGGGATATCTGTTGGTAGTAAGGAGACTTTGGTGGATTTGTTGGAATTAGATATGGTTGATTTCAATGTTATTTTAGAGATAGATTGGTCTCACTCATTCTATGCATCCATAGATTGTTGGACTATTAAGGTTGTCTTTAAATTTCCTAAGGATCCTTTTATTGAGTGCGAGGCTAGTCCCTTAGATCCTAAAGGGAAGTTTATATCATATCATATAGCCTGGATATTAATATCCCTAGGGTGTCTCGATCATCTTGTCAGAGTTAAAATTTTTAACTCAGAGTGTCATTCTTTGTATTCGGTTTCGGTGGTGAATGAGTCTCCTAAGGTCTGATTGAGGACATTCCCATTTTTTCTTCAGATAGGAAGATTGAGTTTGGGAATGATCTTGTCCTGGACACTTATCCAATTTCTATTCCCTCTTATATAATAGTTCTAACTGAGTTGAAAAAACTAAAGGAACAACTTAAGGATCTGTTAGATAAGGGTTTCATCAGTCCTATTTTTTACCAGTAGAGTTCACCAATGTTATTTGTGTGTAACAATTATGGTTACCTTTTGATGTGTATTGATTACCGACACTTGAATAAGGTGATGGATCCTTTCCTAAGAATGAATGACTTGTTTGATCAGTTGTAGGGTGCCAAATTCTTTTTTAAGATTGATCTTTGGTATTGGAATCATCAGTTTAATATTAGGGAGTTGGATATCCCTAAGATAGGTTTTATTCCCGGTATAGGAACTTTGATTTCATGGTAATTTTGTTTGATTGGACCAATGATCCTGCGGCACTCATGGATTTGATTAATAGGGTCTTCCATTAGTTTCTTAATCTGTTAGACATTGTGTTCATTAAAGACATTTTTGTCTACTCTTAGACTGAGATGGATCATGCCAATCACCTCTGTGTTGTGTTGCAAACTTTGAAAGATCAACAATTGTATGCCAAATTTCTAAATATAAATTTTGGTTGAGCGTTGTCACTTTTTTTGCCCTATTTTTTCTAGTGAGGGGATTATAATGGGTCCACTAAAAGTTGTGTTGGTTAAGATGTGGCCTAAACCTACAACTCCAACCGACTTTCAAATTTTCTTGGGTTTAATTGGATACTATATGAGGTTTGTGGAAAGTTTGGTGATGATAATTGGCTAGTTGACTAAGTTGATTTAGAAGAAGATAAAGTTCCCTTGGTCCGATTCTTGTGAGGTTAGTTTTGAGAAGATGAAGGATAAATAACTTTGGCTCCTATTTTTTCCTTACCTGAAGGTACTTATGGGTTTGTGCTTTACTGTGATCTATCTCGTGTGGGACATAGTTGTTTTCTAATGCATTATGGTTAGGTGATAGCCTATGCTTCTTGGAAGTTTAAGGTACATGAGAGTAATTATCCTACTCATTATTTTGATCTACTAGTAGTGGTGTTTGCATTAAAAATATGGTGGCACTATTTATACGGAGAGCACATGGACATCTTCTTGGGTCATAAAAGTCTACAGTATGTGTGCACTCAAAAAGAGCTTAACCTCAGGCAAACCAGATAGCTTGAGAATCTCAAGGACTATGATATGTGTCTTCACAACCACCCAGGTAAGGCCATCATGGTTTTCGATGTTTTCAGAAGGTTGTCTATAGAGAGTCTATCTCATGTGGACAAGGAAAAGCAGGAATTAGTAAAGGGTATTCACATTTTGGTAAACCTAGGAGGTCAACTCTTTGACTACAAGGATGGTGGAGTGTTGGTATAGGAGGTGGTGCAATCGTCTCTTTGTGTACGGATCAAGGAAAAACAAATGCTAGATCCTGTCTTGATGAAAATCAAGGGTGATGTAGGTTGGAAAAGGTGATGGCATTTGATATTAGTGGTGATTTTACCTTACGGAGAGGTTATATATTCTTGATATCGATGGGTTGCGAGAAGGATTATTGGCCTAGGCGCATGAATTACGCTATATTGTTCATCCCAGTTTGACAAAAATGTATCAAGATCTCAAGCAGTTGTCTTGGTAGAGTACTATGAAGAGGAATGTGGCTGATTTTGTGGCCAAATGTATGGTATGTCAATGTAACGCCCCGAATCTAGTACCCGGAATGCCACATGGTAATCATGACCCCAAAGGACCACAAGATAACCCATGGCTAATAGCTGTAACTGAGCACTGTATAACGAACTATATAAATGCAAAAAAAGGCTGAAAGCCCATAAGGTTCAAAAAATTGATAAAACATAACATCTGGGGATATGGTATATCAATACCAAAAGGACTGAAATAACTGTCTGAAAATGCTAGTCTAAAAGCCTCTAAACTGTCTGAATAAGGAGTTGATGGGACATGTTCCCAACTAACTCCAACAACTAAAATAAACTAAGTACTAAAAGAATGAAATATTCAAATAATAACATCCTCAAATGATGAGCACTCACTGCTAGTCTGTCTGCTGAATAACTGATCTACTAAAGATTCTCTTGATCTAGTTTTTCTAAACCTATGGTATAAAACACCATAGTGCAAAAGAAAAGTATGCATCATTACATGAGAAAGTACTGGTACACAAGTGAGGTAAGTTGAATGCAAATGTTCATATGCATGAACAATACTGACTTACTGAGTATGGTGAACGTGGGAATACATGCATGAATACATAATCGTAAATAAAATAGTGACAACATTGATTATTGAGTTTGAATATTGATAACATTGATTTTTGATAACTGATATAAATGATACTGAGCAACTGTGTCTGACAGCCTAGGTTCTGATGGAATTAGCTATGTTTCGTACTGAGTTGAGTCACTATATCTGATAGTCCTAAATTCTGTAGAACTATCTAACATCTATTGCTGAGACATGAGATAGAAAATATGGGAGTGGTCATTTAACCGATATACCCCTAATAAGCTATTATTGCTGAGTTGCGGTCCAATCTGTAACACCAATTGAAAAGGTGTTAATACCACTCCACTAGAAAGGACAAGCTATAAGTGACCCTTATCTAATAGGTACTCTACTAACAATAGAGGGACCCTTATCTAATAGGTTAATCCACCTTATCTACCCTCATCTAGAAGTTTTTATGTCTCAACCTACACTGGATACAAAGTTCTGGAGCTCAAGGATTACTTCTAAGAATCACACACTCTACTAAAAGGTGAGTTCCCATCATTGGACTTACTCGGTGCTGAATCCTACTTACATCTAAATAGACACTGAATTGAATATACTGGACTGAACTTGACTAAGTTTACTAAATTTCGGGGAATGATGGAAGGTTACTGAATACTGTTAACTGAATGAGTTTATGAGATTACTGAGTTTTCCTGAGTCATGTAACTGACTGAATTCTACTGATAATGGCATGACTGAGATTATCATAAAACTAACACTGGCTCTAGGCACACAACTAAATTTTTTGTTATGAATACCCCCAGGACTCGATAAGATAAAAGCGATTCATGTAACAAGTTTTGAAGCACAACAATGGCTATACATATATCCATAATTCATTGACTACGATATTTCATCAAACACTTGGCATATGTTAACTTGTACATGAATGGGAATGTCATACTATCATACTATAATGACATTTTTCACTTCACATAGGTATTTCATCAATTATATGGGGAGAATACTTTGGTTATACCATCATCAATGCATCTAATTATCATGGTTGCATAAATAAATTTGCAATTTGAAAGGTTTATTAAGAATATTATGAAAATATCACATACTAGCATCTATCATTGGAACATGTAATTTAAAACATGAATCAAAACCCCACAACAACATGGACATGAATTTTAATTCAACTAAATCATGAACATTCATAAATACACAATCTTTGAAATTTGAAAACAGATTCTTGAGCTTTATGGGTGAAAGGGACCCATGACACAACTTTTGACATACCTCAAAATCTTGAATCTTTAAAGATAACTAACATTTCTTGAACGTTCTTGGGAAACACAAACGTTGATGTTTTCTTGATGATTATTGAACTTGAAGAATTTGGATTTCTTAGTTTCTTGAAAAAGGGTTTGGATCTTGTTCTTGGGGATTGTTCTTTGAGAGAAATCGTTATTTGGCGTTGTAGATGAATAATAAAGTTATGTGCTTTGGTCTGTTATAATTAGGTGTTAAAAAGGGTGGAAAATACCAAAAAACCCAGATAAAAATGGCTATAAATTTCTGAATGGGATCTGCAATGGCTTGGGCAATAGTCCATCGCTGGCTCGATGGTTCGTCGCTCTGTCCGTCGTAGTCTAGTTAGAAAAATAGGTTGCTGCCTAATGACCGATGGTATAGGTGATGGTATACCGCTATGGAAATGGTTCATTGCTCTGTTTGTCGCATTTAGGCTAGAAGATGGTCTTACTGCCTCAGTTGTGATGGCTTGGGCAATAGTCTATCGCTGGCTCGATGGCCCGTCGACCTTCCCATCGAACTAGGATAGAATGAGATCTTTCTGCCTTGGTTTCGATGATTTGGGCGATGGTATGTTGCCAGCTTGATGGTCCATCGACTATTTCATCATGCCTACCCATAAGGCTGACTCGCTGCCTCTGCTACAACGGTTTAGGAAATGGCCCATCTCTAGATCGACGGTCCATCAGCCCTTTCTGTCGCACCTGGGTGGTTCAGATTACTTTCTATATTTTGGCCAAAACTTTCTACTCGAATACCAGATTTAGGAAAATTTGGTATCGATGGAAAGCTTATATAATTTCCCATAGCACAAAAAGTCAAAATCTTTAAAATTCCACGTGTATCAAATTGGACTCATCTTTAAAGAAAGTCTTTAACATTTTTGGGATGATTTTAAGTAAGATAGAAGTATGGGGTATTATAATATCTCCCCCTTGGGAAAATTCGTCCTCAAATGAGACTGTTTGAAATGGGAGAAATGATAAGCTAAGGTACATACTGAATATGAACAACTGAAACATGACTACATGATAGAAATTACTGACATTCACGTTGATCATGCAAATCTGATGCATGATTTTATGACTTAGTTGATACTTGAATGCATGACTAAGAGTAATGATAAGCTAACCACACATATCTTATGCGTGAATACAAGAATGAATTGACTCAAGAACATGCGACTGAATATGTAAGGGTAAAGATACAAAGTTTGAAACAAAAACTGGGTCTAGTTTGTAACTGAAACTTGAATCATAAGCTGAATAAACTTAAAGAAGGCTATTGCCTCAGGCTGAGTCTGAATTAGAGGAGAAGAGGTGGGGATATTTGGTCATCATATCTTATTATTCTTCCCAAGAATCTCCATCAATGGATTTATTCAGCCAATAAACTTTGACTAGAGGGACATCTTTGTTCCTTAGTCTGGGAATCTGATAGTCAAGAATTTTGACCGGGATTTACTCATAAGATAGACTGTTTTGAATATTTACACCCTCAATAAGGACTACAACTACTAGGTCACCTATGCACCTCTTAATAAATGAGACATGAAAGACTGGATTCACTGAAGCTAGATTTGAAGGCAACTCGAGTTCATAAGCTACTTTGCCAAAGCGACTGTGAATTTTGAAGGGACCTACATATGGATGACCGAGTTTTCCCATCTTTTCAAACTTCTTCACTCCCTTCATGGGATAAATTTTCAAATAAATATAATCACTAATCTAAAACTCAAGATCTTTCCTGAACACATCTGCATATGATTTCTATCAGCTCTAAACTATCTTAAGCCTCTCTGTGATGAACAGAACTTTCTCTAAGGTATTGAAGACCAAGTCAGGCCCTACTACTATGGCCTCACCGACTTCGAACCAACTGATTGTAGATCCTCATCTCCTATAGTAAAGAACTTGGAATAGAGTCATTTGAATACTAGAATGATAGCTGTTGTTGTATGCATACTCAATCAATGGCAATTGGTCATCCCAACTACCCTCGAAATTAATTGCAGATGCCCTTAGCATATCTTCCAAGGTCTAAATGGTTATTTTTGCTTCACCATTTGTCTGAGCATAAAAGGCTGTACTGAGATAAACTTGGGTACCAAGGCCATTTTGGAATGCTTTCCAGAAATGAGAGATGAACTGGGTAGCTCTATCTGAGACAATATAGAACGAAACACCATGGAATCTGACCAACTCCCTAATATAGAATTTGGCATAATCCTCAGTTGAATATAAGGTATAAACAGGAAGAAAATTATTTAATTACGTCATCCTGCTTCCAATAACCAAAA
>JAPEIP010000004.1:171073714-171123127 GCA_026120095.1 Capsicum chinense
GATGCCCTTAGCATATCTTCCAAGGTCTAAATGGTTATTTTTGCTTCACCATTTGTCTGAGCATAAAAGGCTGTACTGAGATAAACTTGGGTACCAAGACCATTTTGGAATGCTTTCCAGAAATGAGAGATGAACTGGGTAGCTCTATCTGAGACAATATAGAACGAAACACCATGGAATCTGACCAACTCCCTAATATAGAATTTGGCATAATCCTCAGTTGAATATAAGGTATAAACAGGAAGAAAATTATTTAATTACGTCATCCTGCTTCCAATAACCAAAAGTGAATCATGCTGATAACGAGTACGAGGCAAACCCATCATGAAGTCTATATTCACTTCTTCCCACTTCCAAGTAGGAATACTAAACTCCTGCACGGACCCACTAGGCATCTAATGCTCTGCCTTAACCTGCTGAAATATAGGTGATTTAGCCATAAACTCTACAATATCTCTTTTCATCCTACTCTACCAATAGATTTCCCACAAATAACAGTGCATCTTAGTGGACCCTAGATGAATTGACTAACCTGCACCATGCGCTTCTACAAGAATTCGTTGCCTCAAGTCATCTACATCTGGCACACACAGACAACCCTGACAATGCTATACCACATCTCCTTATTAGAAGAAAACTTGAACCTTCTAATCTTTAAATGATTCTTTCAACTCAAAAAGACTGGGATATCTATCCTATTTTTCCTTAAATTTGGAAACTAGAGATGATTCAAATCTACTATGAACCCATATATTACCCTCGGCTGAATCAACTAAGTGGACACCTAGTCTGGCAAGATGATGAACTTCCTAAGCTAGCTTCTTCTTACTGTCTTCAGTATGAACAACACTACCCATAGATAGTCTACTAAGTGCGTCGACCACTACATTGGCCTTGCCCGATTGATAAAAAAAACTCATGTCATAATCTTTCAGAAGCTCTAACCACCTTTTATAATGGAGATTAAGATCATTATGCGATAATATGTACTGAAAGCTTTTATGATCGATGAATACATCTATATGAACACCGTACAAGTAATGCCTTAAAATCTTTAAGGAAAAAACTACAATTGCTAAGTCAAGATCATGAGTCAAATAATTCTTATCATGCGGTTTAAGCTGTCTAGATGCGTAGGCTATGACCTTACCATGCTACATGAGGACACAACCCAAACAAACTCTAGACGCATCATAGTACACCACAAATCTATTTGAACTATTTGGAAGAGCTAAAACTAAGGTCGAGGTAAGTCGAGTCTTCAACTCTTGAATACTCTTCTTGCAAGGATCTGACCACTTAAACTTGATTTTCTTATAAGTCAATCTGGACATATATGAAATAGGTAGCCAAGCCCAAGAAACTCTTGATATCTGAGGGAGAGATAGGGTGAGGCCGGTTTCTTACTTCCTCGGTCTTTTGAGGATCAACTCTAATGCCATCACTGGAAATGATATGACCAAGTAATACTACAGACCTTAGTCAAAATTCATACATACTAAATTTGGAAAATAACTGATGATTTTTGAGAGTCTGCAATACTATTCTAAGATGATTTGAAAGATCACGCTCACTGCGGAAATAGACAAGAATATCATCTATAAAGACTGATGAACATGTCCAAATATTTCTTGAACACATGGTTCATCAAGACCATGAAAGTTTTTGGGGCATTGGTAAGACCAAAGGATACTACTATGAATTCAAAGTGACCATATCGAGTTTGGAAAGCTGTTTTTGCAATGTCATTTTCTCTGACTTTGAGTTGATGATCACCTAATCTAAGGTCGATCTTATAGAAATTGATGGCACCCTAAAGTTGGTCAAACAAATCATCACTTCTGGGAAGAGGATACTTGTTCTTGGCCGTGACTTTGTTGAGTTGATGGTAGTTTATACAAATTCTGAGAGAACCATGTTTTTACACATGACTAAGACTGGTGCGTCCCATGGGCACACACTAGGATTGATGTAACCTTTATCTAGGAGATCCTTCAACTGATCTTTTAATTCTCTAAGTTCTGCTGGAGCTATTATGTATGGCGGAATAGATATAGGCAAGTATGTTGAAGAAGATCAATGACAAAGTCTATTTCATTTTCGGGACAAATTCCTTGAAGATCTTTTTAAAAGATATCTGAGTATTCATTCACTACTGGGATTTATTAATGAGTGGGTTTCATAACTAGTGTCCTTAACTCAAACAAGATGTTAGAAAAACCCCTTAAATATCATTTTCCATGCCCGAAGGTAGGAAAAAAAATGACATCTAAACACTGAAGTACTACCCTTCCACTCTAGGACATGTTTATTCTAAACTAAAAATGGATCACTATGTTTCTAAAGTAGTCAATGGCATTGCAGGAATAAATCCAATCTATGCTGGGAATAACGTCAAAAGAAGTCATCTCTTATTCAACTAAATCTGCTGATGTGACTTTCTAAAATATCATAACCAGACAGTTCCTGTATACCCACTGGCCTGTGATGGTTTTTCCCACTATGGTAGTGACTGAGAAGGGCTCTTCTAGAATTTTGGGACTAACTCCGAAATCAACTGCTATATAAGGAGAATAAAATACAAGAAAGCTCCTAGATCTACCATAGCGTAAACATGTAGGTGAAAGATCTATAACGTACCAGTGACCACATCAGGTGAATTTTTCTAATCCAGTTGGGATTGGAGAGAATAAAGTCTATTTAGGCATTGCGCAATGTTTGAGCTGGAAGTGGCACCCTATTGATTTGGGAGACTAGACTGAGCGGAGGAACGGTTCTAATAACCCTGAAAGCCTAACTGGGGATAATCTCTAACTCTGTGGCTTGGATTACCTCATCCACAACACACATCACTGCCAGCTCTACAAATACCCTTGTAGTTCTTACCACAAGTTTGGCAAAGAGGATTGGTTTGGGCATTGCTAATGATGCCCTGAGACATAGACCCTGGCGCCCTATCTTTGTTACCCTCCCTGAACTAAGGACCTAGAGCATTGGCTAAGGAAGGAGCTAGAATTGATAACTTTGGGCAGAACAATAAACGATTACCACCCTATGACTTTCGATAATTGAAGTTAAAGTTATTGGTTCTTGCTCTCTTATTCTGGTTCTCTCTCATCTTAATCTTCATTTCTTCGATATTGATCATGGATCATAAACCTTGCTATGTATATCTCACTAATCCTTATTGCAGATCTAAACTCATTGACAACACTATCATTCACCCCAGAAACAAACTTACTCAACTTGGCCCTATTATCTGCTACCACATAGGGAGAATATCTAGTTAATTGAGTAAACTGAAGATAATACTCTTTTACACTCATGTTACCCCGCCGGAGGTTCATAAACTCTATCACCTTAGCTTTCTTTAGCTCTAGGGGAAAGAATCTATCAAGAAAAGTAGTGGAAAATTCCTCCTACTCTATAGGCCCTACGTTGCCGGCCCTCTCTATTTTCTGCTATTTGAACTATGTGTGAGCCATATCCTATAACTGATATGAAGCTAGCTTAGCACTCTTTCTAGCAGTAACTACGATGATATCTATATCATTTAGAACCAAATCAAGGAATTCCTAAGAGTCCTTGTTTGACTTAGACCAAAAAAGGGAATGAGGATTCATTTAGTTGAAGTCCCAAATCCTTGCTACAGCAGTATTGACCATTGGGTTGGCCAAAACTGCAGCTGCCCATTCATTCAAAGTAGCAACTGAGTTAGCTAGAGTGGTGAATGCTACTCTAAACTATGCATGAGGGTAATGTTCATCCAAGGGATCTTCTTGGATAGGCTGAGGGGCACAGATTTCCGTTTCCTCTTTTGAGAGGCATGTTGTGTAAATAAAAAGGTAAAAATGAATTAAACTAAGAGTTAAATTTGAGCTCATGCTCATTAGCATGACATGAACACTAAAATAAGGGAAACTGTTCCTAAAACATCTTATATCCTCGTGTACATAAAAGTAACGCGCAACACACCCATGCACAAGTTTCTACTAGATGCAGTTTTTCAGACTTCCTAAGAAACTATTGAACCTTAGGCTTTGATACCAAGTATGTAATACCCCGAACCTTATATCCAAAATGCCATAGGATACTCATGACTTTGAAGGACCACAAGCTAACCCATGACTGATATCTATAACTAAGCACTGCATAACATATTATATAAATGCTAAAAAAGGCTAAAAAGCCATAAGGTTCAAAAATCCGATAAAACATAACAGCTGGAGATAGACTATATTAATACCAAAATGACTAAAATAACTGTCTGAACATGCTTGTCTAAAAGACTCTAAACTGTCTGAATAAGGAGTTGATGATACATGTCTCCAACTAACACCAACTATTGAAATAAACTAAGTACTAAAAGAATGAAATTGTCAAATAGTAACATCCTCGAATGGTGAGGACTCACAACTAGTCTGTCTACTGAAACACTAATCTACTAAGGATGCTCTTGAGCTCGTGCTTCTGAACCAATTGTATAAAATGCCATAGCGCAAAATAAAAGTATGCTTCAGTATATGAGAAAGTTCTGGTACGCAAGAGAGGTAAGATGAATAAAAAGGTTCATATGCATGAACAATACTCACTTACTCAGTAACATAAATGTGGGAATACATAATTGAATACATTACCGTAAATGAGATTGTGACAACCCTGATTACTGAGTCTAAATATTGGTAACATAGATTTCTTACAACTAATATAACTAATACTGAGTGACTTTGTCTGACAGACTAGGCTTTGATGGAACTAGCTAAGTTCTGTACAGAGCTGAGTGACTGTATCTGACAGTCCTAAATTCTGTAGAACTATCTAAGTTCTATTACTGAGACCTAAGACTAAGACTATGGGAAGTAGTCATTTAACGAATATGCCACTAATAAGCTATTATCGCTAAGTTAGGGTCCAATCTATAACCCCAATTAGAAGGGTATCAATACTACACCACTAGTAAGGATAAGCTATAAGTGACCCTCATCCAATAGGTACTCTAATGAGAATAGTGGGACCCTCATCTAACAGGTTAATCCACCTCATCCAGCCTCATCTAAAAGGGTTAATGTCTCAACCTATAGTGGCTACATAGTTTTGGAGCACAATGACTACTTCTAAAAATCACACCCTCCACTAATAGGTGAGCTCCCATCCTTGGGCTTACTCAGTGCTTAATCCTATTCCCATCTGAATAGATGCTGAACTAAATATACTAGACTGAACTAGACAGAGTTCATTGAATTTCATAAACTGATGGAATGTTACTGAATTCTATTAACTAACTGAGTTCATAAGATTACTGAGTTATCCTGACATGTAACTAACTGAATTCTACTGATCATAGCATGAATGAGATCATCATGTAATTGACACTGGCTCTAGGCACATAGCTAAATTGTCAGGTATAAATACCCCCAGGACTCTATTGCATAAAAGTAATTCATGGCACAAGTTCAAAAGCACAAAAATGGCTACATTATATATCATAATTCATTGACTAAGGCATTTCATCAAACACTTGGCATGTATTAACTTATACATGAATAGGGATTTTATACTATCATACTATAATGACACTTTGTCCTTCTCATAGGCATTTAATCATACATATGGGTAGCATACTTTGGTTATACCATCATCAATGCATCTAATTATCATGGTATAAAAAATAAATTTTCAATTTGAAGGGATTATCAAGAGTATTATGCAATGTTAAATACACAATCTTTGGAATTTTAAAAGAGACTCTTGAGTTTCATGGGATAAAAGGACCCATGAATCAACATATGACATACCTCAAAAGCTTGAATCTTAAAAGATAACTAACATTTATTGAACATTCTTGGGAAACACAGATCTTGATGTTTTCTTGATAGTTCTTGAACTTGAAGAATTTGGAATTCTTAGTTTGTTGGAGAAGGGTTTCAATCTTATCTTGGGGATTAATCTTTGAAAGAAACTTTAATTTAGCATTGTAGATGAATAATGAAGTTATGAGCTTTGGTATGGTATAATTAGGTGTTAAAAAGGGTGAAAAATAGCCAAACACCCTTATAAAAATGTCAATAAATCGTTGAACGAGATCTGGGATTACTTAGGAAATGGTCCATTCCTAGATCGACGGTTGGTCACTCTGTATATCGTAGTCTAGTTTAAGAAAATAGGTTGCTGCCTTATTAACGATGATCTGGGTGATAAACCATCATTGTCGTGATGGTTCATCGCTCTATTTGTCGCAGTTAGGCCAGAAGATGGTCTTACTGATTTTGTTGTAATGTCTTTGGCGATGTTCCATTGCTGGCTCGATGGCCCGTCGACTTTCCCATCGTACTAGGCAAAAACAACAACTTTCTACCTTGGTTGGGATGGTTTGGGCGATGGTCCATTGCTAGCTTGATATTTCATTGGCCATTTCATCATACCTATCCATGAGGTCGATTCATTGCCTCCGCTGCGACGATTTTGGCGATGGCCCATAGCTAGATCGACAGTCTGTCGGCCCATTTCGTCGCACCTGGGCAGTTCAGACTGCTTTCTGTATTTTGGTCATAACTTTCAACCCCAATACCAGATTTAGAAAAATTTGGTATAGATGAAAAGCTTATTCAATTTCCCACAAAACAATAAGTAAAATTCTTTAAAATTTCATATGTATAAAGGTGGTCTTATCTTTAAAGAAAGTCTTTAACATTTTTTGGATGATTTTAAGCTAGGTAGAAATACGGGGTATTCAATATCTCCCCCTAGGGAAAATTCATCCTCGAATGAGACTTATTGAGATGGGAGAAATGATAAGCTAAAGTACATACTGAACATGAACAATTAAAACATGACTACATGACTGAAATTACATAGATTCATATTGATCATGCATATTTGATGCTTGATTTTATGACTGAGTTGATACATGAATCCATCACTAATAGTACTGATAAGCTGATCACACATATCGAATTTTTGAATACATGACTAAACTGACAAATGAATATGTGACTGAACATGTAAGGGTAAAGATACTATGTTTAAAATGAAAACAGAGCCTAGTTTATAACTGAAACTTGAACCATAAGAAGAATGAACTTAAGGAAATCTATCACCTCGGGCTGAGTTTGAATTAGCGGAGAACAGGTGGGGATACTTGGTCCGCATATCTTCTTCTGCTTCCCAAGTAGCTCTCTCAACGGACTAATTTCTCCAAAGAAGTTTGACTACAGTGACTTCTTTGTTCCTCTATCTGCTAATTTGATAGTAAAGGATTTCTGCCCTGATTTCCTCATAAGAGAGACTGTTCTAAATTTCTCTGCCCTCACCAGGGACTACACCTACTGGGTGACCTATGTACATCTTAAGGAAGGAGACATGGAAGACTAGATGCGCTGAAGCTAGATCTGAAGGCTACTCAAGCTCATATGCTACTTTGCCAAAGCAACTGTGAATTTTGAAGGGACTTACATATCAGGGACTGAGCTTTCCCTTCTTATCTAACCTCTTCACTCCCTTCATGGGAGAGATTTTCAAATAAATATGATCACTAATCTAAAATTCAAGATTTTTCTTCCACACATTTGAATACAATTTCTATCGGCTCTGAACTGTCTTAAATCTCTTTTTGATGAACTAAACTTTCTCTAAGGTATCGAAGACCAAGTCAGACCCTATTACTGTGGCCTGGCCAACTTTGAACCAACTGATTAAAGATCTATATCTCCTACCATAGAGAGCTTTGAATGGAGCCATCTGAATACTGGAATGATAGTTGTTGTTGTATGCAAACTCAATCAAATGCAATTAGTCATCCCAACTACCCTTGATATTAATTAGACAAGCCCTTAGCAAATATTTCAAGGTCTGAATGGTCCTTTCTACTTGACCATCTATCTGAGGGTGAAAGTTTGTACTGAGATGAGCTCAGGTAACAACACCCTTTTGGAACTCTTTCTAGAAATGAGAGGTGAACCGGGTATCTCTATCTCACACAATCGACAACTATCTAACCAACTTGTTGATATTGAGTTTGGCATAATCCTTGGCTGAATAGGAGATATGGACTGGAAGGAAATGAGTTGATTTGGTCATCCTGTCTACAATGACTAATACTAAATCATGCTGATGACGAGTATGAGGCAAGCCTATCACAAAGTCCATGTTCACTTCTTCCCACTTTTAAGTAGGAATACTAAACTCCTGCATGGACCCCCTAGGCTTCTGATGCTATACCTTAACCTGCTGAAATATAAAGTATTTAGCCATAAACTCTACAATATCTCTTTTCATACCCCTCCACAAATAGATTTCCCACAAATCATGGTACATCTTAGCAGCCCCTGGATGAATTGAGTAATGTGCACCATGCACTTCAGCAAGAATTCATTGACTCAAGTCAACCACACCCAACAAACATAGACGACCCTGAAAATGTAATACCCTCTCTCCCCCTTGGGAGAAAACCTCAACCCTCTAATCCTTAACTAATTATTTCAACTTAAAAAGCTGGGATCTCTATCCAATTTTTCATTAACTTCAGAAACTAGAGATAATTCGAAAATATGCTAAACCGATATATTACCCTCAACTAAATCGACTAAGTGGACACCTAGTCTGGTAAGATGATGAACTTCCTAAGCTACATTCTTCTTACTGTCTTTAACATGAGCAACACTACCTATAGACAGTCTACTAAGAGCGTTGGCCACTACATTATCCTTGCCCAGATGATAAAGCACACTCATGTCATAATCTTTTAGAAACTCTAACTACCTTCTCTGACAGAGATTAAGATCTTTCTAAGAGAACACGTACAGAAGGCTTTTATGATATATGAACATGTCTACATGAACACCATACAAGTAATGCCTCAAAATCTTTAAGGAAAAAACTACAGCTGCTAACTCAAGATCATGAGTTGGATAATTTTTCTCATGGGGTTTAAGCAGTTTTGAGTGGTAGGCTATGACCTTACCCTGTTGTATGAGATACAACCCAAACCAACTCTAGATGCATCACAGTACACTACAAACTCATTTGAACCATTTGAAAGAACCAAAACTAGGGCTGAGGTTAGTCGAGTCTTCAACTCTTAAAAACTCTTCTCGCAAGGATCTGACCACTAAAACTTGACTTTCTTCTGAGTCAATCTTGATATAAGGGATACAATAGAAGAAAATCCCTTAACAAACCATCCATAATAGCCACTAAAACACAAAAACACTTGATATTTGAGAGAGAGATAGGGTGAGGCCAGTTTCTTACTACCTCGGTCTTTTGAGGATCAACTATAATGCCATCACCGGAAATGATATGACCAAGGAATGCTACTGACCTTAGCCAAAATTTGCACTTACTGAATTTGGTAAAAAACTAATGATTCATAAGAGTCTGTAATACTATTCTGACATGGTCTGCATGATCAAGCTCACTGCAGAAATAGACAAGAATATCATCTGTAAGGACTATGATGAACATGTCCATGTACTACTTGAAAACATAATTCATCAAGTCCATGAAAGTTGTTTGGGCATTAGTAAGACCAAAAGACATGACTAAGAATTTGAAGTTACCATACCGAGTTTGGAAAGATATTTTTGCAATGTCATATCTCTGACTCTGAGCTGATGTTAGCCTGATCTAATGGTCTATCAAAGAGAAATTGATGGATCCCTAAAGTTCATCAAACAAATCATCAATTCTGGGAAGTGGATACTTGTTCTTGACCATGACTTTATTGAGCTGGTGGTAGTCCTTACACATTCTGTGAGAACCAGCATTCTTGTGGACGAATAAGACTGGTGCACCATATGGTGACATACTGGGTTTGATAAAACTGTTATCTAGGAGATCCTTCAACTAATCTTTAAATTCTCTGTGTTCTGCTGGTGCCATTCTGTATGGAAGAATTTATATAGGCTGAGTATCTGGAAGAAGATCAATGCAAAAGTTTATTTCCCTTTCAAGAGGAATTCCTAGAAGATCTTCTGGAATGAAATCTAAGTATTCGTTCACTACTGGGACTGATTGAAGACTGGGAGTTTCAAAACTTGTTTCTTTAACTCAAATTAGATGATCGACACATCCCTTAGATAACATTTTCTGTACCCAAAGGTAGGAAATAAGCTGACCTCTGTATGCTAAAGTACTACCCCTTCATTCTAAGATTGGTTTATTTAGAAAATAAGACTGGACCACTCTATTTGTATAGTCGACTATGGCATAGAAGAAATGGAGCCAATCCATGCCAAGAATGACGTCAGAAGTAGTCATCTCTAATTTTACTATCTGCTAATGTGACTTTCTGAAATATCCTAATGGAAAAGCTCTTGTATACTCGCTCGGCTATAATGGTTTTACCCACTGGGGTAGAGACAAAGAAGGGCTCTACTAGAATTTTGAGATTGACTCTGAAAATAACTACTATATAAGGAGAAAAAAAGAAATGGAAGCTTCTGGATCTAGCAAAGCATAAATATGAAAGTGGAAGATCTGTAACGAAATAGCGACCAAATCAGGAGAATTTTCCTAATCCAATCGGGATTTGAGAGAATAAATTCTATTTGGGCATTGCCCACTAGTTGCACTGGAAGTGGCACCCTACTTATTTGGGCGACCAGACTGAGCGGAGGAATGATTCTGCTGACCCTGAAAGCCCAACTAGGGAAAATCTCTGACTCTGTGGCTTTGCTTACCTCATCCATAACACACATCACTGCCAGCTCTAAAAATACCCTTGTGCTTTTTACCACAACTTTGGAAAAGAGGATTAGTGTAGGCACTGATAATGCTTCCCTGAAACTTATAGCCTTGCTCCCTATCTTTGTTACCCTTCTTGAACTTAAGAAATGGTGCTTTGGCTAATGAAGGATGTGGAATGGATGACTTTGGGCGGAACTGAGAATGATTACCACCCTTTAACTTAGGCTTATTGATGTTAAAGGTACTAGTTCTTGGTCTCTTATTCAGGTTCTTTCTCATCTTAATCTTCTTCTCTTCTATCTATTGAGCATGGATTATAAGCCTGGCTATGTCCATATCACTAATTAGCATTGCGTATCTGCACTCACTGATCACACTATTATTCATCCCTAAAACAAACTTACTCATCTTGGCCCTGCTATCTGCAACTACATGAGGAGCATATCTAGCTAATTAAGTAAAATTAAAAGAATACTCATTCATTGTCATATTGCCTTGCCTGAGTTTAATAAAGTCTAACACCTTATCTTCCCTTAGCTCTAGCGGAAAAAATCTATCAAGAAAAGTAGTGGCAAACTCCTCACACTCTATAGGCCCTACGTCACTAGCCTTCTCTACTTTCCACTATTTGAACCATGTGTGAGCCACATCCTGGAAGTAATATGAAGCTAGCTTAGAACTCTCACTAGAAGTAACTCCTATGATATCCATAACCTTCTGAACCTGATCAAGGAGTTCCTGAGGTTCCTCATCTGAATTATACCCAAAAAGGGATGTCCTAAATCCTAGCTGCAATAGTATTGGCCAGTGGGTTGGCCAGAATAGCAGCTAACCACTTATTCTGAGTAGCAATTTAGTTAGCAAGAGTAGTGAATGCTGCTCTAAACTCTGTAGAAAAAACATGTTCATCCAAGGGATCTTCTTAGATAGGCTGAGGGGCAGAGTGATTTCCGTTCTTCTTTTGGGAAGTATGTTTTATAAATGAAAAGGGAGAAATGAATTATACTGAGAGTTAAATTTAAGCTCACGCTCACTAGCATGACATGAACACTTAAAGAAGGGAAACTATTCCTATAACATATTATAGCCTCCTGTACATAAATGTGGCATGCAACACACCCATGCATAAGACTCTACTAGATGTGGCTTTTAAGACTTCCTAGGATACTATTGGACCTTAGGCTTTGATACCAAGTTTATAACGCCCCAAATATGGTACCGGAAATACCACACAATACTCGTGACTCTGAAGGACCATAATCTAACCCATGACTAATATCTATAACTGAGCACTACACAACATACTATATAAATATAGAAAAAAAGGCTAAAAGGCCTTAAGGTTTAAAAATCTGATAAAACATAACATCTGGGGATACAGCCTATCAATACAAAAATGAATGAAATAACTTTCTGAACATGCTAGTATGAAAGCCTCTAATCTATCATAATAAGAAGTTGATGGGACATGTCCCCAACAAAATCTGATTGCTATAATAAACTAAGTATTAGAAGAACAAAATAATTAAATAATAACATCCTTGAAAGATGAGGACTCACTGCTAGTCTGTCTGCCAAATGACTGATCTACTAAGGATGCTCTAGAGCTTGTACTTCTGAACCTATTGTATAAAACACTATAGTGAGAAACTGTGTTTTATAGTCTAGGTTGTGATAGAACTATCTATATATCATAATGAGCTGAGTAACTATATATGGAAGTCCTAAATTATATAGAACTATCTAAGTTCTATTATTGATACCTAAGATTGAGACTGTGGGAAGTAGTCATTTAACCGATATACCCTTAATAAGCTATTATTACTGAGTTGGGGTCCATTCTATAAACCCAATTGGAAGGGTGTCAATACCACGCTACAGGTAAGGACAAGCAATAAGTGACCCTCATCTAATAGGTACTCTAATGAGAACGGAGGGACCCTCATCTAATAGATTAATCCACCTTATCTACCCTTATCTAGAAGGTTTGATGTCTTAAACCATGCTGGCTATGTAGTGTTGGAGTGCAAGGATTGCTTCTAAGAATCACACCCTTTACAAATAGATGAGTTCCCATCCTCGGGCTCACTCGGTGTTGAATCCTACTCCCATCTTAATAAAAACTAAATTGAATATACTAGACTGAACTAGACTGTGTTTACTAAATTTTGTGGACTGATAGAATTTTATTGAATTCTATTAACTAACTGAGTTCATGAGATTATTGAGTTTTCCTAATTTATGTAACAGACTGAATTCTACTGATCATGGTGTGACTGAGATTCTTAAGAAACTGACACTGGCTCAACGCACACAACTAAATTATCTGGTATAGATACCCCCTGGACTAGATAGAATTAAGTTATTCATGGTACAAGTTTGAAAGCATAACAATGGCTACACATATATCCATAATTCATTGACTAAGACATTTCATCATACACTTGGCATGCATTAACTTGTAAATGTATGGGGATTTCATACTATTTTATTATAATGACACTTTTTCCTTCACATAGGTATTTAATCAATCATATCGGGAGCATACTTTGGTTATACCATCATCAATGCATCTAATTACCATCGTTGCATAAATAAATTTGCAATTTCAAGGGTTTATTATGAATATTATGCAAATCATCACATACTAGGATCAATAATTGGAACATTTAACTTAAAACATGAATTAAAACTCCACAACAACATGGACATGAATTTCAATTCAACTAAATCATGAACATTCATAAATACACAATCTTTGGAATTTGAAAAGAGATTCTTGAGCTTAATGGATGAAAGGGACCCATGAAATCAATACTTGACATACCTTAAAAGCTTGAATCTTGAAAGACAACTAACATTTCTTGCACGTTCTTGGATTAGGAGACTTATATCTTGATGTTTTCTTGATGGTTCTTGAACTTAAAGAATATGGATTTCTTAGTTTCTTGAAGAAGGGTTTGGATCTTGTTTTTGGGGATTGATCTTTGAGAGAAACCCTAATTTTGTATTGTAGATAAATAATAAAGTTATGAGCTTTTTTCTGGTATAATTAGGTGTTAAAAAAGGGGAAAAAGACCCAAACACCCTTATAAAAACAACTTTAAATTGATGAACGGGATATGCGATGGCTTAGGCGACGGTCTATAGCTTACTCGATGGTTTGTCTCTCTGTTCGTCGTAGTCTAGTTATAAAAATGGGTTGTTGCCTTATTAACCATGGTCTAGGTGACGGTCCATCCCTAGCACAACAGTTCATCACTCTGTCTATCGCAGTTTGGCGAGAAAATGGTCTTACTACCTTAGTTGTGATAGCTTGGGCAATGGTCCATCATTGGCTCGATGGCCCATTGACCTTCCCATTGTACTAGGATAGCGTGATATTTATCTGCATTGGTTGTGACAGTTTGGGCTTTGGTCCATTGCTAGCTCGATGGTCTATTTTCCATTCCATCATGCCTGGCCAGAAGGACGACTAACTGCCTCCGCTGGGATAGTTTGGGCGAATTTCGGTCACTAGAGCGATGGTCCATCAGCCCTTTCCATCGTATTAGGATGGTAAGACTACTTTTTATATTTCGGCCATAACTTTCTACACCGATACCGAATTTAGGCAAATTTGGTATCGATGTAAAGCTTATTCAATTTCCACACAACAAAAAGTAAAAATATTAAAAATTCCACGTGTATAAAAGTGGATTCATATTTAAAGAAAACCTTTTACTTTTTCAAGATGATTTTAAGCTAGGTAGAAGTACGGGGTATTATAGTCAACAAGTAAAAATTGAGCACTTGAGGCTTTGAGGCTTGTATCACAATATTAAATCACCGGAATGAAAATGGGAAGTAATTAACATAGATTTATTTATCGATGTCCCTCATTCTTTGAATAAAATGATATGATTTGGGTCATCGTGGATAGGATGACAAAGTTGGCTCACATTTTGCCAGTGAGGACTAACTTTTCGACTGAGGATTATGCAAGGTTATATCTTTATGAGGTTATGAAGTTGTATTGGGTACGTGTTTCTATTATCTCTAATCATGTTATGCAGTTTTTATCTCACTTCTAGTAGTCATTTTATAAAGAGTTGGGTACTATAGTTAGTTTAAGTATTATTTTTGACTCGCAGACAGATGGCCAAGTAGAATGGACTATTCAAACATTGAAGGATATACTTTGGGCGTGCGTGATTGACTATGGTAGTAATTGGGTTAAGCATTTACCTCTTGAAGAGTTAGCTTAAAATAAAAGTTATCACTATATAATTAGGATGGCTCCATTTGAGTTCTTGTATGGTAAGAGGTATAGGTCTCCTATTGTGTGGTTTGAGGTGGGCCAGGAGGAAATGTTTTGCCCATATTTTGTTCACCAAGCTATAGAAAAGGAACTAGACTTAAGGTTGTTCAAAGTCTCTAAAAGTCCTATGTGGATATGAGCCATAGGAACTTGGAGTTTGAGGTTGGGGATTCAATGTTCCTAAAGGTGTCTCCCTTGAAGGGAGTAATGCGGCTTTGGAAGAAAGAGAAGCTTAGTCCCCTATATGTAGGTCCTTCATTAGTTTTAAGAAAGGTTGGTAAGGTTGCATAGGAGTTGTAGTTGCCTTCTAGTTTTAAATCCATTCATCTGGTATTCTATGTCGCTATCTTGGGAGGTGTATAGGAGATCCTTTATTAGTTTTTTGTTTGGAAGGATTGGGATCTCAGATTCTTTGCCTCATGAAGAGATCTTAATTGAGATCTTGGATAGATAGGTTTGTCGTTCACTGAGCAAGGATATTGCTTTGGTTATGGTTCTATGGAGGGACGACAAGTTTGAAGAAGCTACTTGGGAATCAAAAAAGGACATGAAGTCCAAATATCTGTTCCTATTTTAAGCTCCCGGGATTTATGCGGAAGGTATATGTTATTTTTTATACTTTTGTTTTCAAACATTATATAACAAAATATTTATTTCCTTCCATCTTTGTTTTCTAACATTGTTAAAGGTTAGATTCAAGGTGTTGAGGTGTAAATCATGCTTGTAATTCCTTTTTCCTTTATTCGTATACAAATGATCCAAGTGGGGGAGAATCGAAACACCTTAGTTTTGATCCTCGAAAATTTCCTGAGTTTTGGCTTCTAGACATCATACGACTAGGGGGTACGAGTTGTATCATCGGATAAGGATTGGTGGGTCTTGGTCGTATGTTAACTAATGTAAGTTGGATGGTTTGTGTCCACAGTATGAATGGGTCTTACTAGTCGTATGTTAGGGTACTACTAGTATGAAGCGAATCGTATGTTGCCCTATATCTAACCTAGAGAAGTTTATTCTGCCTGGGGTATGGATTTAGGGTACTAGTCGTATGGTTGGGTACGAATTGGCCATGTTGGTCATATGTTTGACAGTATTGTGGTCCAAGGGGAGGCCTAGGGTATGACATAAGGGTACCACCCATGCCCAAGGGTATAGTTTTAGGGGGTGGCCATACCCTTCTGCTAGAGTTTTATACAGCTTAAGTTTGGGGTAATCTATGGAAAATGGTGCTAAGGGTCACCATAATCCCCAAACCTCGCTGGAACAACCTTCAAAAGTAAGATGAGAATTGAGTACCCTAATCAAATATGATGGAAACTAGATTACCCTACAAGTTTACGATCTTCTCAATAAACAAATTGGCGTAATGCTCAGAAAAGAAATTTTTCCTCACTTACAAGAAGTGAATAGACATAGTCATCCAATCCATGATTACCCAAATCAAATCAAATTGATAGTGAGACCACATAAGATTGGTACATAATCCATATTAATTATCTCCTATTTCTATTTCGGCAGCTCATTCTCTTGATTCAATCCACTGAGCCTCAAGTACTCTAACTTCACTTGATTACAAACAATGCACTTAGCCATAAAATTGGCCACATCCCATTTCATATTCCACCAATAAATCTTTTTATGATTGTGATACATCTTCGTTAAACAAGGATGAATAGTACTCGGGAGCTTCGGCCAAAATTCTTCCTCGTAACCCATCAACATCAAGAACGCACAACCTACCTTGGTACCTAAAGATACCATCACCCCCAATATTTAAAATCATCAATTTTTGAATACCTACATCTATAATGCCCTAAAAATAGGTCCCGACATGTTACACGGTCGTTAGGGTCATAAGTAATCCCAAGCTAACCTTTCTACTGGCACACTTATAAGAAATTGAATAAAATACATAAATCTGAACAAAATCAGTGGAAACATAAAACTTTTTTGAACTGGAACAATACAAATCTGAATTTATAAGATGACAACTATGTTGTTACAAACAAAACTGAAATTAAATACATTAACACTATTCACTGTCTATGAAGCCTTGACTTGTACTGACTATAGGTAGCTTGTAACACCCCAAAATTTCATTTTGAGATGTCACTCGCTGTTTAGGGCTACAAGTAGCCCAAGGCTAACCCTCGGTGCCAGACATTACCTCAAACAATTCAATTCAACAATAGTCATGCACAACAAAGAGATGTACCACATCGGGTACAAGAGAAATACTGGAGAATACTAGACTGTACTACCAAAATATATTGAATGTATGTACAAACCAACCTTCTAGTCTAACAAAGTCTCTATACATCAGAATCAAGGAGCCATTGGGACAAACCCCCAACTGACTCAACAGTACTGAAAACCATAACAATAGAACAATATCATAAAAATATAGACACGGTCCACGAACCATGAGGACTCAGCATTAAGGGAATGTAGTTGAGGCACTCGAATATCGCTAACGCAGCTGTGGCTGAGTACCTGAGCCTACATTACGAGAAAATGTAGCCCATAGGAAAATATATGGGTCAGCACTTTTGAACGTATAGAGTATGTGGGGGTGCGTGCAACAATGTAAATATCATCATTAATTTCATGAAAATATCCATATGTAAAATGATAGCTCACTTGTCTTGAATTAGATTGAAACATACTTTTCAAAATCTCATAGTAAATAAATGATATGATAAAAACCTCATAAATCATCATAAACAACTCAACTCTTCAACTCAAGACTCGGAGTGATTCAGTAATTCAAGAAACTCAACTCTTACGGACATGGGAGCTGTTTAAAACCAACATAAATCATGTGAGCTACATGGAGTCCAACATTTTTCCCTCCTAAGGAGAGAAACCCATATTGGCGTGAGAGTCGTACTCTTGCCAGGGACTATAAACCAAATTTAGTGATCACAATGTCATACTCGGCCTCTAGCCCACAATTATTAATATCAATCCTACGATGGCATGTAGTTTCGTGGGAATTATCATATTTCCCTTTTGGTGCTAAATACTACTCCCAGACACAAGCTCAGAACGCCTTAGAAAATCCACCACAAATATCACAATGGTCTATCATGAAGATCAAATCAAATCTCTTCCTCATTTATCAAATCATAACCAATTTGTGGATTCCTAACTCGACTCAAATAAAATTAATCTTTCTCACTATCAAAATGTGTCAATTCATTAAATCGTGGCGACATCAATAACTTTGAATAAATATCAAGACTCATTATAACAACTCAATCTCTTGAATCAATATATTCAATAATTCAATTTGTCATAAGGAAGCTTAAAGCTTGACACATATCTTAAAAGCACTTAAAATATCAATTCATGGTAGAAATATGAAATTCACAATATTAAATATCAAGTCATAACTTGGGAATAGTAAAATAATCATTAATAACAAAGCTTGAACAATTTATATTCTCATATTCTCATGATGAAGTAATTTGGGTATAAACCCACTTGCAAAATCATATAAATCCATGATAGAAATCAAAGCTTTGGGCACAAGAATGAAAGGATTGCTCTTGTTCAAAACCCCACAAACCTTAATCTATGAATTTGGATGAATTCTAGTGCTTGAAACTCTGTCCGCACTTGTAATAAATGATTCTTGAAGCCCACACAATGAGGAACTTAATTCTTGAAGAAATATTAAGTATTTATGGATGATTTTTTGAAGATTAAATTTTCTAGATTGAAACCCTGATATATATTCTTACGAAAATTGGAAGAGAGAATGAAGAAATTAGGGTTTGGATGGGGATTCTCAACTTTATATAGACTTCCAAAAGATGGGAAAAAACCAAAATATCCTTCAAAAAATATCCCTTTATTACTGAAAAAAATAGACGACGACATTCGTGATAAGTCATCAGACTTTTGACAAGTCGTCACGAAATGTCATCACAAAAGGGTGGATTTTATGATTTTCTGCTTAAGGTTGACAACATTGGTGATAAGTCGTCACACTTATGACAACTTATCACAAAATTTCATCACTGGGGGTGGAAATCTTCGGATGACGACATTGGTGATAAGTCATCACACTTGTGACAACTTATTACAAAATGTCGTCACTCAGTTTTCCAGCCTGACATGCTGTAGTAAAATGGCCATAACTCTCGCCTCCTATACCGGATTTGGGTAAAATTGGTATCGTTGGAAAGATAATTAAATTATATATATTTTTGTAGGCCATGAGCTCAATAACTCGTAGTATAACGAAAGATATGCTCATTTGAAGTTGTATATGGCAATATCCTTCCCAAGAATTCAATCGGTAAGCAATGTTTTGATCACCTAATCATAAGGACATCTTTGAGCCCTTAATACACACCACACTTGATCAGAAAATAACCGAAAAACTATAATTTAATTCTCATGAGCAAGAGTCATGGTTGAACTATTGGTTAGAGTCTCGGGGTATTACAATATCTCCCCCTTGAAATATTCATCCTCGAATGTTGCCAAATAGGCCAAGAACAAGAGAAAATGAGGACGTATAGATGGAACGACTTGCTCAAAAGGCTTAATTCACTCTACACCTTCGGATACCATACAAAGTGTATGAATTCGTGATGGAAGTAGACACACAGCTGAATCTTTAATAAGAAGAAGGAGGAATTAAGAAAGAATGGTACCTTTTACTCGCTCCGAACTCATAGAAAAGAGGTGAGGGTACTTGACTCACATATCAGCTTTGGCTTCACAAGTAGCACCCTCAATAGATTAATTTTGCCAAAGCACTTTAACCAAAGGAACTTCTTAGTTCCTTAGCCTACAGATCTGAATATACAAAATCTCAACTAGAATCTCTTCGAATGAAAGGCTATCCTGAATATCTATGTTTTCGAAAGAATCAACCATGATAGAATCACCAATACATATCTTAAGCATGGAAACATGAAATACCGAATGAACTCTAGAAAACTCTACGAGTAACTCCACCTCATATTCTACTTTCCCAACATGACTCAAAATCCTGTACGGACCAACATAACGACCACTATGCTTTCCTTTATTCCCAAATCTCTTCACCCATTTCATGGGTGAAACCTGTAAGTACACCAAATCATCAATATTAAACTCAAGATGTTTTTTTCTGACATCCGCATACAACTTATGACAACTTTGAGAAGTCGTCAATCATTCTCGGATCAACTTAATTTTTTCCATAGCCTCGAACACAACATCAGGCCCAATCATAGTTGTGTCTCCTACTTCAAATCAACAAATAGGTGATCTATATCTTCTCTCATACAAATCTTCGAATGGGGCTATCTGAATACTAGCATGAAAACTATTGTTATACGCAAATTCAATCTATGGCAAGTGTTTATCCCAACTACCTTTAAAATCAATCGCACATGCCCTCTTAATATCTTCTAAAGTCTGAATGGTCCGCTCAGCCTAACCATCTGTTTGCAAATGTAAAGCAAAACTTAGATAAACTTGGGTACCGAAACCCTTCTGAATAGCCCTCTAAAATTGGGAAGTAAACTGAGTACCCCTATCAGAGATAATAGCCAAAGGAACTCCGTGAAGCCTAATGAATTCTCAAATATACAATTAAGCATAATTCTCAGCTATATAAGACAAATGCACTGGTAAAAAATGAGTTGATTTAGACAACCGGTCTACTACAATCCAAATCGAATCACGATGATGATGAGAAGGAGGCAAACTAATTACGAAATCCATATTTACTTCTTCCCACTTCAAAGTAGGAATGCTAAACTCTTGCATTACACCACCGGGCCTTTGGTGCTCTACCTTAAACTATTGATAAGTAGAACACTTTGCCATAAATCCTGCTTTGTCTTTCTTCATACCATTCCACCAATAGATTTCCCCTAAAATCATGGTACATCTTGGTTGCACCGGGATGAATAGAATATCGTGTGCCATGCGCTTCAGAAATAATTCTCTTCCTTAGATTATCAACATCAGGAACATATAATCTACTCTACAATCTCAACACACCATCTCCCCCTTGGGAGAAAACCTCTACTTTTTGGTCTTTAGCTGACTCCTTCAGTCTGACCAAACTAAGATCCTTGTATTGCTTCTTCTTTACCTCCGAGACCAAGGAGGACTCAGAACTAATCTGAACTAACATACTCCCTTCACCATAATCAAGCAATCTAACACCCAACATAGCTAAACGACACACATCATGAGCCAATTCTTTCTTATTATTCACTACATGAGCTACACTACCTATAGAGAACCTGTTAAGAGCATCTGCCTCAACATTGGCCTTGCCCGGGTGATATAACACGCTTATATCATAGTTTTTTAGCAACTATAACTATCTTCTTTGTCTAAGATTCAACTCCCTCTGAGTAACCACATGTTGCAGGCTTTTGTAGTTAGTAAACACATCAACATTAACATCATACAAATAATGTCTCTAGATTTTCACAGCAAAAACTACAACGACTAATTCAAGATCATGGGTTTGGTAATTCTTCTCATGAGGCTTCAACTGTCTAGAGGCATAACCAATAACTTTACCTCTACGAATAAAGACACAAACCAAACCAACTCTCGAACCATTACAATACACCATAAAACAAATAGTACCAACGGGTAAAGCTAACACTGGGGCTGAAGTAAGTCGATTCTTTAACTCCTGAAAACACTTCTTGCAAGGTTTTGACCACTGGAACTTCACTTTCTTTTGGGTCAACTGGGTCATGCGAGACACAATGAAAGAGAAGCCCTCAACAAAAGGACGGTAGTAACCAAATAGACCCAAGAAACTCCTAATGTCAGATGGGGAGGTAGGTCTAGGCCAATTTTTTACAGCTTCTATCTTCTGGGGAGTGACTCTAGTTCCTTTGGCGAAAACAATGTGACCTAGAAAAGTGACTCACCTTAGCCAAAATTCACACTTGCAAAATTTAGCGAATAATTGATGATCTCTAAGAGTTTGAAAAAAATCTAAGATGGTCGGCATGATCATCCTCACTTCGGGAATATACAAGAATATCGTCTATGAATACAATGACAAACATATCAAGATATTGCTTGAATACTCGATTCATGAAGTCTATGAAGGCTGCTGGAGCATTGGTTAACCCAAAGGACATGACAACAAACTCAAAGTGACCATAACAGGTTCGGAAGGCTATCCTTGGAATATCACACTCTCTCTCTTTAAGCTGATAATAGCCGAATCTAAGGTTTATTTTTGAGAAGTAGCTCGCACCCTATAACTAATAAAACAAGTCATCAATTTGAGAAAGAGGGTACTTGTTCTTGATAGTTACCTTGTTGAGTTGGTGGTTATCAATGCACATACGCAATGTACCAAATTTCTTATGTATGAATAGAACAGGTGCACCCCACAGGGAAACACTGGGTCTGATAAAGATTTTGTCTAAGAGATATTTGACTTACTCCTTCAGCTCGTTCAGTTCTGCGGGAGCCAGACGCTATGGAGAAATGGTAATAGGCTGAGTACTAGGAAGGAGTTCAATCCCAAATTATATTACTCTATCTGGTGGGACCCCTGGGAGATCTTCTAGAAAAACATCGGGAAACTCATTAACAATGGTAACTGACTAAATAGTCAGAGTCTTAGGCTTGAGGTCTTTAACTCAAACTAGGTGATAGATGCAACCCTTAGAAACCAACTTCTTAGCTTTGAGGAAGGATATGAAATGGGTCTTCGAATTTATATAACTACCAGACCACTCAAAAATAGGCTCGTTAGAAAACTAAATCTAGCCTACTCGAGTACGACAATCTATAGACATATAGCACGAGTGAAGCCAATCCATACCCAAAATGACATCAAAATAAACCTCAATCAAATCAACATATGTGACCCGATGAAGGATAGTGATAGGACACTTCTTATACACTCACATAGCAATAATAGATTCTCCTACCGGGGTAAAAACTAGAATAGGCTCAAGAATCCATTCAGGGTCTATCTCAATATTTATAGCAACTAGAGGTGTCACATAAGAGTAACTCAAAAAGTGGTCCATCAATGCATACACATTAAAATTAAAGACATGGAGCAGACCAGTGACAATAACTAGAGAGTCCTCCTACTCCTGGCGAGGTGGTACATCATAGAAGCGATTCTGGTGTGAACCGCCAGTAGAACTATAAGAGGCACCCTGAGAAGGAACTGGGCAGACTATGAGAGTAGGGGCACTGACTCTGGGGACGAGCATCTCGACTCCCTTATCTAGCATACAAAAAATCTCTAAGTCGGTGGCCCAACTTTTTAAAACCAAAGAAACCTCTCTGATCAACAAAAAACATGCCAAAATGATCTCTACCACACTTGGAACATGAAGGAGGATGAGGTCAGTTACCTATACTTTCCTAAGACCTATACGGGATAGTCCTGTTCCCCTACTCCATCCTGCTTCTAGGTGCGAGAGCACTAACTAAGGAATGCGCGGGCATAAATAGACATTCCTGGAATCGATGGCGGTTATCTCCATAGAATCTGGACTGACTGAATCCCTGCTGCTCTAATCTATCTCTTTTATTCCCTTTTACTCTCTCCCTCTCTTTTTCCTTATTAGCTTCAATATATTGGGCATGTATCATTAACTAAGAAAGTTTCATATCTCTATTAAGCATAGCAGATCTACACTCTTTCATAACGTAACTCAACCCACCACTCACGAACTTACTCATAATAGTTCTGGAGTCAGCCATCATACTAGGAGCATATTTGGATAACTGATTAAATCTAAAAAATACTCCTTAACAGTTATGGAGCCTTGTCTCAAATTCATTAATTCCTATATCTTTGCTACCCTCATCTCAAGAGGAAAGAATCTGTCTAAGAATGAATCCTAGAATAAATGACAATTCATGGGAGCGGTATCCTCTCCCCTACTTTTCCCTTATATCTCTACCCATTCCTATGCAATACCTTTCCTTCGATAGGTAGCCAATTCAACACTCTCTTCCTCAGTAACATACATAATCTCAGTAATTTTTCTAAATTAATGTAATTACATCTGTGGGTCTTCACCTATCTTTGACCTAATAACTAAGGCGGATTCATACGCATAAAGTCATGAACTTAAGCTGTAGTAGAATTATTCTCTTACGGAGGCAAAATAGTAGCCTGGGTGTTAGCTTCAGCAATGGTGGTAGCTGCTTGGGCTAGAGCCTAAAAAACTGCCTTGAATTCTACATATGACACATGCTTGTTCAAGGGATCAACGGGTTGAGGTTGCTCATTTTTTCTACGAACTAGACGAGAACACAATTTTTGTTATAAGAGAGCACTAGTTAATAGCATATAAAGAGACAGTTGTAGGCACGATAAACTTTAGAAAGAAAGAAATGACTTTTCCTAAAACGTTCCATAGCCTTTTGATCATAGATGTGGAGTGCTACACACCGATGATCAAGACTCTACGTAACGTGGCTTTTTAGACTTACTAGGACTACTTCAACTTTAGGCTCAAATACCTATCTTTGTAATGCCCTGAAATTTAATTCCGAGAGGCCACAGGATTCTTAGGGATACATGTAGCCCCAAGCTAACCATTAGAGAAAGACACTACCTTAAGGAATTCAATTCGACAATAGTCATGCAAACAAAGAGATATACCACATCGGGTTCAAGAGAAATATTAGAGAATACTAGACTGTACAACTAAAATATATTGAATGTCTGTACACACCAACCCTCTAGTCTGGCAAAGCCTCTATACATCAGAATTAAAAACATATTGGGAAAAACCCCCAACTAACTCAACAGTAATGAAAACCATAACAACAGAATGATATCACAAAAATATAGACAAGGTCCTCGAACCATGAGGACTCACTACTGAGGGAATGTAGTTGAGGGACTTGAACATCGCTAACGCGGCTGCGTATGACTACCTAAACCTACATTACAAGAAAATATAGCCCATAGGAAAATATGTGTGTCAGCACTATGGAATGCACTAAGTATGTGGGGATGCATGCAACAATGTAAATATCATCATCAATTTCATGAAAATATCCATATGTACAATGATGGAACACTTTGATTTAATTAGATAGAAATATAATTTTCATACACTCATAGTAAATAAATCATATGATGAAAACCTCATAAATCATCATAAACTCAACTCTTCAATCCAAGACTCGGAGTATCTCGGTAATTTAAGAAACTAAACTCTTATGGACATGGGAGGTTCTTATAACCAACATAAACTATGTGATCTAGATAAAGTCCAAAGTTTTTCCCTTCTAAGCAGAGAACCCCATATTGGTAGGAGTGTCGTACTCTTTCCAGAGAGTACAACCTAAATTTATTGAAAAAAATTAATATTCTGGTATCTTACGAAACAGTTAGCATCATTTTCTTAGGAAAATTGTATGTTATCAAGAAAAATAAGTTTATTTAATATAGTTTTTAGTTTTTTTAGTGAAAGGAGATAACCACAGAAGAAAGATGGAAAAGTAGCAGAAAAGTAAACTTGACGGTCAAAATGGAGGACCGTCAGGCTTGCGATGGACCACCAGGTAAACCATCAAGGCAAATAAGAAAAAGGCATGCTAATATCTTGAGTGATGGACCATATGGTGGACCGTAAGACATGTGACAGACCACCATATGGACCATCAACGTGGTAGACCATCAGCCATGCGACAGACCACTAGATGGACCGTCAATGCTTATCCAAAAACCATTTTTTAGAGAGACTCAGTGACGATCAATATGGTGGACCATCAGTCTTGCGACGAAACGCTGGTGTCACCGTCAGGTCTTATCCAAAAACTGATGTATGGACAAAACGAGTGACGGACAAGATGGTGGACCATCAACACTTCGATGGACTACTATATCGACCGTCAACTGGGATATGACTTTTTTGCTTTTAAATTTTAAATTCCTTTTTTTTAGCTGGTAATATATAAATACAAAATTTTAGGGTTAAGAACGCATCTTTTATCTTTTATAATTTTTCTTATCTATTGAAACTCTGGTGAACCTAGTACTTTGGGGATTCTAGATATCTTGAAGAAATTTATCATTGAACATTGATTATTGAAGATTCAAGAGTTGATTCTTGGGATTCTTTGTAAATAAATTCTTAATGTATTTATGAATAGTACAAGAATTATTTCTTTTTTATCTATGGAGTATTGTGGCTAAGATCCCATAACTAGGGTTATGGGATTCTTGATATGAAACGCATCTATGGGTTGGTAATCAAACTAAATTCTATACATAAACGATATTGCATAAACCTTTCTTCAATTTCATCACTTTTCTTGGTTGAAAACTTGAAGAGTGAGCCCTAAAACATCACTTGTCTGAAAGGAAAGTGATTGTTGGGAAAAGAAAGTGTTTACATGAATTCGAAGGGCTTTAACCTTTAGAGTAATAGCCAATAACCTAACTGGGATATGACTTTTTTGCTTGTAAATTTTAAATTCCTTTTTTTTAGCAAGGAACATATAAATACCAATTCTTAGGGTTAAGAACGCATCTTTTATATTTTATAAGTTTTCTCATCTATTTAAACTCTGGTGAACCTAGTACTTTGGGGATTCTAGATATCTTTAAGAAATTTATCATTGAACATTGATTATTGAAGATTCAAGAACTGATTCTTGGGATTCTTTGAAAGTAAATTCTTAATCTATTTATGAATAATACAAGAATTATTTCTTCTTTGTCTATGGAGTATTATGGCTAAGATCCCATAACTAGGGTTATGAGATCCTTAATATGAAACACATCTATGGGTTGGGAATCAAATTAAATTCCATAACTAAACGATATTGCATAAACCTTTCATCAATTTCATCACTTTTCTTGGTTGAAAACTTGAAGAGTGAGCCCTAGAACATCACTTGTCTGAAAGGAAAGTGATTGTTAGGAAAAGAAAGTGTTTACATGAATTCTAAGGGCTTTAACCTTTAGAGTAATAGCCAATAACCTAAATGGGATATGACTTTTTTGCATTTAAATTTTAAATTCCTTTTTTTTAGCTGGGAACATATAAATACTAAATTTTAGGGTTAAGAACGCATCTTTTATCTTTTATATGTTTTCTCATCTATTGAAACTCTGGTGAACCTATACTTTGGGGATTCTAGATATCTTGAAGAAATTTATCATTGAACATTGATTATTGAAGATTCAAGAACTGATTCTTAGGATTCTTTGTAAGTAAATTTTTAATCTATTTATGAATAATACAAGAATTATTTCTTCTTTGTCTATGGAGTATTGTGGCTAAAATCCCATAAATAGGGTTATGGGATCCTTAATGTGAAATGCATCTATGGGTTGGGAATTAAATTAAATTCCATAACTAAACGATATTGCATAAAGCTTTCTTCAATTTCATCACTTTTCTTGGTTGCAAACTTGAAGAGTAAGCCCTAGAACATCACTTGTCTAAAAGGAAAGTGATTGTTGGGAAAAGAAAGTGTTTACATGAATTCTAAGGGTTGAAAGAACAATGTATCCTTTGATTTTGAGAGAATTAAAACCTAATCTATCCACTTAGGTTGATAAAATAAAGGATAAAGAATAGGACTCAACCTCTCTTGCAATTCAATTCACTAAGTGGAACTCATAAATTATTCACAACCTGAATGGTGCTAGCATTTTGTTGACCATAACCCTAATTTGTTTAATCTCATAAAGTTACAAATTACAAAGAGAATCGTTTGTGGAATACTCTTGTTACAATTAATTATTTTATAACTTAAAACCCCCTTTTCTTCTTAGGAACCTCTGATCAACGGTCCAATAATGATTAAAGCACCTAGTGAGCACAGTATTTCTTATGACATTCGACTCCCAACCTAGTTCGGTTTTATATTTGATAGCGATCGCTTACACTTTTTATCGGGTGTTGTAATTTGTGTGTATCAACAATCTCATACTCAACCTCTGGCTCACAATTATCAATATCAATCCTATAGTGGCACGTAGTTTCGGGGGAAATACCATATTTCCCGCTCAGTGCTAAATACTAATCTTAGACACTAGCTTAGAATGCGTTAGGAAATCCACCACAAACATCACAAGGGTCTATCATGAAGATCAAATCAAATCTCTTTCTCATTTATCAAATCATTATCAATTTGTGAATTCCTAACTCGACTAAAATCAAATCAATCTTTCTCAATATCAAAATGTATCAATTCATTAAATCATGGCAACATCAATAACTTTGAAGAAATATCAAGACTCATTGTAGCAACTTAATCTCATGAATCAATATACTCAATAATCCAATTTGTCATAAAGAAGCTTAAATCTTGACGCATATCTTTAAAGCACTTGAAATATCAACTCATGGTAGAAATATGAAATTCACAATATTAAATATCAAGTCATAACTTAGAAATAGTAAAATAATCATGTATAACAAAGCTTGAACAGTTTATATTTTCATAATCTCATGATGAAGTAAATTGGGTAAAATCCCACTTGCAAAATAATACAAATCCATGATAGAAATCAAAGCTTTAGGTATAAGAACGAAATGATTGCTCTTGTTCAAAACCCCATATACCTTAATCTTTGAAATTGGATGAAATCTAGAGCTTGAGACTCTATCAGCACTTGTAAGAAATGATTCTTGAAGCCTACACAATGAGAAACTTGATCATTGAAGAAATCTTGAAGATTTATGGGTGATTTTTTGAAGATTAAATTTTCTTGATAGAAACTCTAATATATATTCTTAAGAAAATTGGAAGAGAGAATGAAGAAATTAGGGTTTGGATGGGGATTCTAATATTTATATAGGCCTCCATAAGATGGGAAAAGACCAAAATACCCTTGCAAAAACGTCCCTTAATTGCTGAAAAAAAAATAGCTGACGACACTTGTGACAAGTCATCACGAAATATCGTCACAAAAGGGTGGATTTTATGATTTTCTGCTTAAGGTTGACGACATTGGTGATAAGTCATTATACTTTTGATAACTTATCACAAAATGTCATCACTGGAGGTGGAAAATGCCTAAATATGATGACATTGGTGATAAGTCGTCCCACTTGTGATAGCTTATCACAAAATGTCGTAACTCAGTTTTCCAGCCTGACATGCTGGAGTAAAATAGGCGTAACTCTTGGCTCTGATACCAGATTTGGGTGAAATTGATATCGTTGAAAGGATAATTCAATTATATATCTTTTGGTAGATTATGAGCTCAATAATTATTAGTATAACAAGTGATATGTTTATTTAAAGTTTAATATGGCAATATCCTTCCTAAGAATTCAATCAGTAAGGAATTTTTTGATTCACCTAATCGCTAGGATATCTTTGAGGCCTTAATACACATCACCCTTGATAAGAAAACAACCAAAGCACTATAATTTACTTCTCATGAGCTTGAGTTATGGTTGCACTATTGGATAGAGTCTCGGGGTATTACATAGCTGGGCCAAGACTCCCAACTATCCCAATTCAATATGATAGAATAAAGAAATTATAATAGATCTCGAACAGTATAACTAACTCATGCACTTGAATTAAAAGGACTCATCACCTGCTTACTGGAAACTACGAACTGACTGAATATGGTATATGTGCTATAACTAGTACCTACATTATAAGACTATGAAGCACATAGGCATATATGCGGATTAGTACTTCGTTGATGTACTGAGTATATAGGGGTGTATGCAATAGTTAAACAATATTATCACTCTTTATAGAAATCATGTATGCTGATATAAATGACTCACATAGCTTGAATACATCTGAAATATAAATCTCATAAATCATGAATCATGAAACATATAGTGTAAATCTCATGAGTCATTATACTTAGTTTGGAACATGTTTATTCTCCTCTTATTCTTAAACCATTCAAACTGCAGAGATCTCAAAACAATAACTCTTAAAACTCATGCTTTTATCCTAAGGAGAATAGGAGACTTCTTTAGAAATTTAAGGACTTAAAATACTTCAGATTATGGAATTTTGGGACTTTAGAACTTTGTAACTTTGGGATTGGGAGTTTATTGAAGACGACATAAACTATGTGAGCTGACATAGACTCAAACGTCTTACCCACATTGGACAGAGTTGTTCTACCCTTGCCATCGGAATAGAACATTAACTTTAGTGCTCATTATCTCGGCCTCGGGGCCATAAATCTCAATCCTATGGTGGAACATAGTTCTGGGGCATGAGACCTTAGAATCATACCCAACTTGATGCTAAATACTACTTCCATACTTAGGATCAGAACTTTTAGGAAATCCACCTTAAAATAGCATAAGGGTTTAGAATAAAAACAAATTACGCTTCTTGTTGCTATAAATCATAAACTATATGAATAATGTGGATTCCTTATCTTAGCTTAGGATCAAAAGATCAAATCTTGCTTGTTAAAGCATGCTAAATATATAAGCTTCTTCCAATATCAAAACATAATCTTAGGGATTAAAGCTCATGCTTCAAACTAATTTCAAAACATCTCACAATTCATGCTTAATAACATAAGCATTCGTAAATCTTATTAAAATCTGGAAATTTCAGCAATGCTCATGATAATATAAACAAACGCATGAAATTTATCTTCAATAGCTTTCAAAAACTCAAAATCTTATAAATAGTGATAATGGATATGAATCCCAATTTACAACTCATATATAAACATTCAAAATCATAGAAAAAATCCAACTAAGTATGCTTCGTGAAAATACTTCAACACCATCAAAATAATAAGATCAAGAATCTCAATATCATTCTTAAACTCACTTTTAAAAATATGAAAAATTGTATTACACGCATAAATACATGGAAATAGTCATATAATTTAATATTCAATCACTTGTAAACTCATAATATTCACACAATATAAATTGGGTATAAACCCTAAATTCAATTTCATGGAAAATCTCATAAAATTCAGTAATTTATAAGTTAAAATAAGTTTGGGGCACGAGGATGAATTAAATGAAAAATATTAATGGATTCTTACACCTAAATAGGGTATTTCCTTAACACTGTTCTAACAAATTTCTAATGATATTATGGAGTAAAGAACTTTGGGCATGATCTGAATAAAACATCTGAATAAGCAATCACAACATTGCTACCCTTCCGTGGCCTAGAACATAGACCCATAAATAATAAGCTAGGATATAATTTCTAGGCCTTAATAAATGCTACTTCTTAATTTAAAACTTAGAAACACTTCTCAAATGCTTCCTCGACTATTCTATTCCCCGCAAATATCACACTAGCTTGGTTCAACTTAATGTTTTCATATGGCATTGATAAATCCGTCTACTAAAGTGTAAACTAGACTAGTTTTCTTTATCATGGTAAGGCCTAACTCAAAACCACACTATGCTACATGTAACTCCGCACCATAATACAAATCTGAGCCATGAATTCAACACCCCGAGCATTATCATAACTACTCACTCTAGGATGATTTTTCCTTATCTCCTTAACAACTAAATTCAACCTCTTACATACCGACATAACGTTTAAGCCTATCTTCATATGCACATCTACACCATTAAATTCTTCTGAAGACACACATAAGCTATTATCAACTAACCAAATCATGAACAATACTTTACCTCAACATTCTTCACTGATGGACTTACATAAAACAAACATACATTAATCTTTCCCAACATGACACAATAACTCCTTTCCATCTATACAATTATTCATCATCACTATCTTGATTTAAGGGAAGGTCAATGAAAGGTTGGAATATCAGGATCCAAAATATTAAGGGATACTAAGAATAACTTAACACCTTACTGAGGCCTGAGGAATAGAGCATTCACGACATTATTTCATTAAAGAGATCTAATCTGGTGACGTACATGTTTATGATCATAAAGAGTATCGCTTGAGTACTGAAACTAAACTTACTATAAAGCATGAGTAAATGAGTCATGATCTTCATGGCCTGAGCTTAGAATCCATAATTTCATGGAATGTAATCTGTACTACTTAGGGAATAGTACTGCTTATGCTAGGAACTGGAAGTATACGCAATATTTTTCTTTAAGGTGTATAAATATGAACTGTTGTAATTGAGCCGACATGTAAGGCAAGATTAGATATTGGGATAACTAAAGATGGTGAAATCGGAGTAGGTTGAGCCTTATCCCCACTTCCTGATGTTCTATAACATTCTGGCATCACTATTAAAAATCTGGAAGGCTGACTTGATTACTCATTCTATCATCTTTCCCTTAGCTTTAAGTCATCACTCTAAGTCTGTGAACCAGTGTATAAGGTCTGATCTAAACTCAAATCACTTTACTCTAGAGTATGGGATACAATCAATACACATAAAACTAAACTTACCCTGAAAGACAGTATCTTCATCTATAACACCCAATGCTAATACCTCCTTCTAAGATTCAACTATTAGATTGATATAGCCCCAAAAGTCATTATATAACAACTTAAACATTCACCAACTAAGATTGTAGCACTTAACATGGATATCATCAACCTCTAATAAATCATACTTATTACATCATGTTCCACTAATATCGCATCTCAAAATTTATATTTTTCCTCTAAACCATGAGAGTTGGAATCATACTTAAAAAGGATCAACACCTTTATTCATGTCATAACTTCTTAATATAGCTATCAAAAACATCATTCATTATCTAACTAGTCTTTCGCCACCTAGCATCTCCACGGTACTACTAACTACACCACATCCAATAATCCTCGAAACTAATGCAACCCCATAGAACCTTGAGTGTACTTCTACATCATACATAAAATATAAGACTTGATTACAAATCAAATAAACTAAAGCTCTTGTATACATGTTCAAGTCTGCTAGATCACTTCCATACAACTAACATTGACAACACATCAATCATTACACCCACCTTGATCGCCATCTACTATTCAAACTTAGTGTCTAGTTTTAGCTATGACGAACCACAACTTCACACAATATTCTTACACACCAAACATATGAAAACCTATTCCGCTAAAATTTCATAACAATAATAGTCAATCATAATCATATGGACTATCTTATTTACAATACATCAACACATCTTCCTTCTACACATTATTACTATTCACCCATCTATACAACTATCTTCTTTCATAGCTCTATAAGTTTCAACTAAACTCATTTTTTCTAATATCAAGAAAGCCTAAATTTATAACACTCATCAACCAAGCACCTTCATCAATAACCTGTACTTTTCTTGCACAACAAACACCATCAGCAAGTCTTTTAATACTTCAAGCAAGCAATAATTTATCTTAACTAATGACTCCTCCTCTACCTTCTACTAAACTAATACTTAAGGACATATCACTTCATTAATAACATAATCTTATGCAAAAAGATTCGGCTATACATATATTCAATAAATTGCCCTTACCACTTTTCTTGTCACTACACCTCTAAGCACCCAGCTCAAAGCAATACAAGAACAACAAGATGAACAACAAGTTGGTAGTGAATTGAAATAGGCCTCACATAGCTTCACTAGACTTTGGATTTATGATTTGAACAAGAAAATGAGATGGATTACAAAGAAACTATGCTAGTGAGTCGAAAGAGCCCCACACGACATCACTATACTTTTATTTTATGTATTAAACAAGAATATAAGATGAATAACAAAACAACTATGCTAGTATATTGAAAGATCCCCACACAGCTTCACTAGATTTTTTGTTTGAGCCACACAATGATAACAAGATTACAAGAGATAAAAACTTGACACACAATATTCGATGATCTAAGAATACACATCATACTCTATGTTAACTAAACGACTCATAAGAATGGGGATATAACTTTAAACTTGAGGGACTTATAACACCCTAGAAGGCTTCTCTCAAGCCATTTTATGAAATTGTAGAAACTTCTTGCTAGTATGTCTGAGAGCATTATCAGGGGAGAAAATTAGAACTTTCCGATCATGTTACCTTAAGAACAGTACATAATCAGAGAAGTATAGATTATCATTATGGATTCTGAGGAGGAATCTGAAAGCATATCTGACTTCGGCTTAGTGTACCATTTTTAAAACATGATAAAGCACTTAAATCTTTGGAACTCAAAAGCACTGATGGAATACTTTCTAGCCTTCTTATAACTACCAAAACTATCTATAGAGGATTAAGCTTCACTATTTCTGGTACCTTGAAAATGAGGCAGATATGGCTTGAATACAGTAAGATGGAAATCTGCATAAGCTTCTTAAAGGACCTTTTTATGGCATGATTTGAGACTTTAAAAGAATAGAGACATTTCCTAAATGCCTAGTGGCCTCTCGAAGAAAAGTATAGACGTCTCCGTACAATTCTGCAAGACTACTAGACACGACTTCACAGACCCCCTAGGAGTCTTGAACTCAATGCTCTGATACCAAGTTTGTAGCTCCCCAAAAATGGGTCCTGAGGTATCACACAGTGCTTAGGGTCATAAGTGATCCCAAGCTAACCCTTCTAGGGGCATACTTATAAAAAACTGAATAAAATACATAAATCTGAAAAAAATTAGTGGAAATATAAAACCTTTCTAAACTGGATCAACACAAATCTGAATTTATAAGATTACAACTATGTTGTTACAAACAAAACTAAAATAAAATACATTAACACTATTGACTGTCTATGAATCCTCTACTAGTACAGACTATAGGTAGTCAGGTCATGACTCCCAACTATCCCAACTCAATACGATTGATTAAAGAATTATAATACTTCTCAAACTGTATAACTAACTCATACCCTTGAATTAAAAGGACTTATCACGTGTTGACTGAAAGTCGCGAACTGATTGAATATGGTATATGATCTACAACTTGTGCATACATTATGAGACAATGTAGCACATAGACATATATGTGGATTAGTACTTTGCAGATTTATTGAGTATATGAGGGTGTATTCAACAGTTAAACAATATCATCACTCTTTATAGAAATCATGTATGCTGATATAAATATCTCACATAGCTTGAATAATCTAAAATATAAATCTCATAATTCATGAATGATGAAACATATAGTGTAAATCTCGTGAGTCATTATACTTAGTTTCTAAAATTTGTATTCTCCTCTTATTCTCAAAACTTGCAAATTGGAGAGATCTCAAAACAGTTACTCTCAAAACTCATGCTTTTATCCTAAGGAGAATAGGAGACTTCTTTAGAAATTTAAGGACTTAAAATACTTCAGATTATGGAATTTTTGGACTTTAGAACTTTAGAACTTTGGGACTGAGAGCTGTTCTACCCTTTCCATCGAAATAGAATCTTAACATTAGTGATCACTATCTTGGCCTCAGGTCCATAAATCACAATCCTTTAATGGCAAATTGTTCTAGGGCATGAGAACTTAGAATAATACACAACTCATTGCTAAATACTACTCCCATACTTTGGCTCAGAACTTTTAGGAAATCCATCTTAAAATAGCATAAGGGTTTCTAATAAAAACCAATTATGCTTCTCTTTGCTATAAATCATGAACTATATGAATAATGTAGATTCCTTATATTAGCTTAGGATCAAAAGACCAAATCTTGCTTATTAAAGCATCCTAAAAATATAAGCTTCTTGAAATATCAAAACTTAATCTTAGGGATTAAAGCTCATGCTTCAAATTCATGTCAAAAAATCTCAAAATTTATCTTTGATAACATAAAAAATCGTAAATCATATTAAAATATGGAAATTTCAGCAATGCTCACAAAAATATAAAAAAACTCATGAAATTTATCTTCAACAACTCTCAAAAACTCAAAATCTCTTTCATAGTAATAATGGATATAAATCCCAATTTAGAACTTATATTTAAACATTCAAAATCATAAAAAAACATCAAATTCAATATGCATCTTGAAAATACATCAACACCATCAAAATAATAAGATCAAGAATCTCAATATCATACTTAAACTCACTTTTAAAAATCTGAAAAATTACGTTACGCACATAAATACATGAAAATAGTCATGCAATTCAATATCCAATCACTTGTAAAATCAAAATCTTTACACAATATAAATTGGGTATAAACCTTAACTTCAATTTTAAGGAAAATGACATAAAATTCAATAATTTATACGTTAAAACAAGTTTTAGGCACAAGGACGAAAGAATTGTCCTTGTTGAAACCCCAAATACCTTAATTGATGATCTTGAATGAGAAAGTTTGAATCTTCGATTTCCTAGGATGAAGTGAATGTAAAATTTTAAACTTTTTAATCTCTAATGGTTTTGATAGACTAGTCCAAAATTTTGGGGTATTACAACATCATTCTTGATTTTCATTAGAATCGGATCCAACATTTGCTTTTCTTTACTTCAGCACAAAGAGATGACCGCAACACCTATTGAACAATTACACCACGATCCTCAGAATCTATTAGACGAACTCGTAGATTATCCAAATGGTGAATATCCTTCACTAAATCCTGTTTTTTCTCATCCACATAAGACAAGCTTCCGATAGACAACCTATAAGAGCATCAACAAGCATATTAGCTTTACCTGGATGATAGTTGAGACTCAGGTCATAGTCCTTTACCAACTCAAGCCAACTCCTTTGCCTGAGATACAATTCTTTCTGAGTGAACAGGTATTGATAGCTATTATGGTCATTATAAGTAACAATGTGGACCCCAACATATAATGACTCCAAATAAGCAAAGCAAACAACAAAGCTAGTAATTCCAACTCATTGTTCAGATAATTCTTCTTATAAACTTACAACTATCTAGAGAAAGATGCGACTACCTTGCCATGCAGCATAACACATATCCCAATTCCACCCATGACGTATCATAGTAGATGACAAAACTATCAGTACCGTCAGTAGAGTCAAGACTGGAGCCGAAGTTAACATATCCTTCATCTTTTCGAAACTACCATAACAAGCCTCAAACTATAATAATTCCACCTTTATATGAGTTAACTTAGTCAATGGGGCCTTAACAGAATAGAAAATCTCCCCAAACCTACTATAATATCTGGATAAACCTAAGAAGCTTTGAATATTTGATGGAGTCATAGGTCTAGGCTACTTCTTAACCACTGCAACCTTCTGTGGATCAACTATGATCCCTACACTACAAACAACATGACCCACGTATGTCACAACATTCAACCAAAAATCACTTAGAGAATTACGCATACCAATATTAATCCTTTAGGGTTTGTAACACAAGGCAGATGTTATCGGCACGATCCGCCTCACTCTTGGATTACACTAAAATATAATCAATAAAGACAATTACAAATAATCTATGAACTAACAGAAAACTCAATTCATAAAATCCATAAATACAGTCAAGAATTGTTCAAGCCAAAAGACATCACCAAAAACAAAAAATGGCCTACTTCATTCAAAAGAAAGTATTAGGGATATGTGCATCTCTAATCCTCAACTTATGGTACCCAGAACAATGATCAATCTTGGAAAGAACTTAGAAATTTGAAGCTCATCAAAGAGATCATTAATCCTCGAAAGTGGATACTTTTTGTTCATGGTTAGTTTATTCAGTTGGAGGTAATCAATACACATCCAAAGGGGACCATATTTATTACACAAGAAGATAATAGAAGCACCACACAGAGACATACTACGACAGATAAAACCCTTGTCAAGTAGATATTTCAACTAATTGTTGAGTTCCTTCAACTTAGCAAGAGCTATTCTATAAGGAAGGATGGAAATAGGATGAGTTTCCGAAAAAAGATCAATCCTAAAATCAATGTCCCTATTAGGAGGTACACCAAGAAGATCATTGGGGAACACCAATGGGAAATTTAAAGACCATAGAGATAGTATGCAAGAAAGAATCTTTGGCTCTCAAATCCTTAACATGAACTAAGTGATAGAGGAATCCATTGAAAACCAATTTCCAAGCTTTAAGATATGAGATGAACTTTCCCTTAGGCACTAGGAAAATACCCTCCCATATTATTACTAGCTTATTTTCAAAATGGAAACTAATGCTTTGGGTCTTAAAATCAAGTGACACATTACACGAATGTAATCAATCCATCCCTAAAAGCACATCAAAGTCTAGCATGTCAAACTCTACCAGATCTGCAAAGGTCACCATCTCATGAATCAAAATACACAACCTCTATAGACCTTTTTAGCCATGATGTATTCACCCACCGGGGTGGACACAAAAAAGGATGCAAAATGCAGTCAAGATCAAAACAAAAATAAATAGCTATTTAAGGGGTCACATACAAGTGTTTGGCCCAAGATCAAGCTGACAATACATATCACAAGAAAAGAGTTAAAGCTTATCGATAGAAATATTAGGGTATACCTCAGAATATTTTCTAGTGGAAAGAGCATACAAAGAGTTTTGATCAGTGTAAGAGCAAAAAATAGAACTAGCACCCTTTGGTGTAGTAGGTGATGAAGTAGAAATAGGAAAAATACTTGCACCAGAAGCAACCTGATAACTATCGACCAACAAACGTTCAAAAATATTCCACAAACATTGAACAAAACAGTCCACACATGTTAAAACCAAATAACCCATGAACGGATATAAGGTGAAAAACACAATAAGAAAATATTTGCAATATATTAAAGGATAAATAGAGTGACAAAGGCTTATGTAAATACTAGAAACCTATAACGTATACAATTCTAAGACTTATAATACCTATGCAAGCAATCACCACACTGTTACGATGAAAAAAAGGACATTACCAACGTCTCAAGCTGAAATGCAACAATAGTGATTCTACACTAATGCTACCCTAGTTATGAATTTTGTATACTCTCATAAGAGAGGATTTGGTCTACTCTTACAAGAGAGGAAATGTGTTTCAATGTTTCATAGGAATAATCAACTAGTGAGAAAAAACCTAATAAGGGACTATTATAGTTTTATTACAAATAAGAGATAAAAATGACCACAACACCCTTAAAAATGGCACCATGGGGTATTTGGATTCAACAAGTGTAGTCCCTAAAAAACCATTAATGCAAGGTGACTAAAAACCATGAGTCTTCAAGTGATGGCCAAAATTGGGAGTTTTCAAGTCTTCAATGCTCCCAAGTACCCTTCCACACACGAGATTGCTATATAGTGTGCTTTAATTGGCCCCTCCATGTATGTTCTTATGACCTCAATTCGACCAAAGCATGATTATTCATCTATTGGCTTCCAAAGATGTCATCACAATCTATGGTGGCCATTTGGCTCATATTATCCTCCCTTTCTTCAAAAGGATTCCACCTCGAATCCATACCTTGTAAAATCAAAGAAAGGACAAACAAGCACAATATCCTTATGGCATGAGGGTTACGGTTAGTTGAACAAATTACATAATTATGCTAAGGTTGTACACATTTGAAATATAACCTTGAATCCTTTGTTTTTAACGTGAAAAAATTAGATAAAATATAACAAAGGTAGCGGCTACAACAACCAAGGTAAAAGGTAATAATACTCATGATCTATCCTTGTTTGTCATCTTGACCTAGCATCAAGGGGGATTTATAACATTGTCTACACCCAAGAGGTTACCCAGGTCAAAAGAGAGAAATAGCCAAGCGCTTAGGTCTTGACCATTCTTACTTTCCTCTAAAGAACCATCCTCACAATTAGGCATACCCTCTATATCACCATTGAAAATATCATAAACAAAAAAGAGTCGAGTAAGGTGTTCCATAAGTCAACTTCAAATTAAGGGTTCTCATGTATTCACTTACTACTAGTTTCAAAATCTCCACTAGGAGTATGCCCAACACAAGAAACATATAAAGAAGAAGTAGGTGGGATTTCTAAGCACATATCACCTTCTTTTTTGAAGGTAGAATCTTCACATAGATTCAAACCATCACGAGTAGAAAAGGAATCACAATCAAAATCATTGGCAAAAGTACAATCGTAATTCAGGTTTCCTAAACATTAAAGCAACTTAAGGTCATCTTCATCTGATTGATCATTTTGTGCACCCGCACTAGTTGTTGGAAACTCACATACCGACGTAGACTCACCTTGGTTTTCATAAGGGTAAACTAGTGTGTGAAACTCTTATCACTTAGCAATAGGACCTTATTCAAGTTATAAGTGTTAGAACTTGATGGATACAAATTATTCTTCCGAGAAGAATCAATTTTATCATCTAAAGGATCAACTAGCACTTGCATACATACAACAAGAAGTTTGTATTCATGCAACCTAACAACACCAAGAGGTTTACAAAAGGAATACTCATGCATTTCTACTCTAGAAAAACCCACAACTGTATCCATTTTGCTACTACTAGCCACATCACAACATTCTACATTGATAGGAGTGTAGGAGATAGCATTTTTACCTCGTAGATCACATGTGGTGAGGCATTCACCTTGGTGTGTTTCATGGAATCCCATGTGTCCCATTGGGGAGCTCTCATCGTAAGAGAGTTTGTCAAGGCTCCTTCTTTCATCAATCATCTATTGTTGTTCTTGAACTGTGATAGTCTTTCCTTGCTCAAAGTTTAGTTGAATTTCCATCTTTTCCACTTCCTCTACATGTACCGGTTGATGTAGGTTCAGTGTAGCTGGACGGAGGAAGTTAGTTTTAGTGTAGATTGGGGGATTTGATTTCCAACTCCTACAATCGACTCTATTCGCATGCATATCATTTCACATTGTCGGTTAAGAGCTTCAATAAAGGACAAGATAATCTTAGTGGTGTTTTTGTCCATCATGCCTAAAAAAAGACAACAACAAAAAAGCAACAAACAATTAGCCCAACCATATCCTCACCACTCTATCACACTTTGATTACCTCACACTTGGTCTCACAAATATTGCAAGTTCGCTTGTAGTTCGTAAGGAGTTGAGGGGTGAGGCTACTCTTGTCCAGAATAGATTTGGGTTTGAAACTCAAACAAATGTTGTCATACTTGAGCCAAAAACTAACAATAATTCGTAAAAGAATAAAGCATGCGACAAATGCAAACACCAATAAACAGAATCAAACTAACTTTCAATCTAGTAGACGATTACTAGTATGCCAGTTAGTATTAGAATCATCAAATGAAACTAAGGAACAACTAATAAGAAACTATGATATCTGGAATTTCAAGCCTTAGGTTGTTTTTGAAGGTTGTGATGTGGCAGTCACGTGGCAGACTTCTATTGGGCGTTGGAAGTTGTTGAAATTTTAAAAAAACTTGTCTTAAAGTTGTATTGATCAATCTTCAATTTTGGATAAGCGGAATTTTCCTTAAGGTGGAAAAAACAAGACTTTGGAACCCTTTTAAAAATTCAAAAAGGTTTGACTTTTCTTGTACCATTTTGGCAAGACAGCCTTTTGGCAATCCTTTTCTCCTTTCTCTTTTTAGTAATTATTTAAAAGTTCCCTTACTCCTTTTTGGTAACAAGGCTTTTTAGAATCCCTTTGTCCTTTTACTTCCATTGTTAGGACTTGGAAAGGTTTCCAAAACAAACAAAGAGCCACACTCTCTTTCCACAAGATTAAAGCTCAATGCCCTCTATCTGAAGAATCTTCTTCAACACAACATAAGGATGGTGAAAAACACTAAGAACACCACCTTTTTATTTAAAGTTCTAGGTGCACATTGGAACCCGAAACGTCAACAACACATGTTCAATCATTCAATCTTCAACAACAAACATCAGCAAGAACAACACAATAACAATACATAGCCAAGTTTGAACCCACAATAACAACAAATTTCAATTTTCAAGATAAACTCGAAAACAACTCAAAACATAGATTTAGACTCTTTTAGAGTTAGTGAAGAATGGAATAACACTAGAAACTAAAAGCACAACCCAAGAACAAAAATGGGACAAATTACTTTTTTTTTTGCATTTTTAATTTTTCATCACTATTTTTTTATTTTCAAGCGAGCTTGCCCAAGATTTATTCTGTAAGAAAAAAATCAACGACAAGCTCTGATACCAAATAATCACTATCAACCAACAAAGGAACAAAAGTAGTCCACAAAAATAGCACAAAACAATTATCACACAAGAAGAACAAATAACTCAAGAATGGATACTAGGTGACAAACTCAAGAAGACATGATTTGCAATATATTAAAGGATATACAGTGTGACAAAATCTTATGTAACTACTAGCAACCCTTGAATATATCAAATTGTAAGACCTCTAATACCTAAAAAAAATAATCACCACACCCTTACGGTGTCACAAGAGGGACATTACCTCATCAAGAACCAATGTCTAAATCCAAAATATAAAAATAGTGATTAAAAACTAATGTTATCCTGGTTATAGATTTGATCTACTCTCATGATAGAGGATTTAGTCTACTCTAACAAGAGAGGAAATTTCTTTCAACGTTTCATAACAATAATCAACTAATGAGAAAAGACCTAAGAAGGGATAATATATAGTGTTATTAAAAATGAGAGATAAAAATGACCACAACACCTTTAATGAAAGGGGCAGTCATGGGGTAATGGAAATCAATAAGTGTATTCCCTCAAATACCTTTAATCAAAGATGATGAAAAACTGTGAGTCTTCAAGTGTTGGACAAAACCATAAGTCTTCAAGTTTTCAATGCTCCCAAGAAACCTTCCACACATGAGATTTCTCTATGGTGTGCTCAAATTGGCCCCTCCGTGTATGTTCTTGTTCCCTCAATAAGACCAAAGCATGATTCTTCATGTATTGGCTTCTAAAGATGTCATGAAAAGCTATGGTGACCATTTGGCTCATATCATAACCTTAGAAGGACATTCCCTCTATAGGTGACCAACCTGACCGCCCTTAAAGAACTTTTCCTCTCTTCTTTGAAGAACCCACATTGCAACTAACCGTAAAATATGCAAGTGTGATATAACGGAGCGAAATGAGCCCTTATAGCCTGTGACAAGGCTCTTGATTCTCTTAACCCACTATTATAGTGAGAACAATAGTTAACTAAAGGATTTGGATAAGGAGAACTTTTCTTAGAGTAGGAGAACTTCAGACCATCTCTACCACTTTGCTGTAACCTCCACCATGATTTGTGTAGCGAAATTTCTTATTCTTTCTCTCACTCATCTTTGCTTTCTTATTTTTTCCTACATGTGTTGCATATACACCATAATTCTAGAGATGTCCATATCCTTATTCAACAAGAAAGCCTTTCTCACCAAGATCAACTAAAGGAATAACCTCAAAGAAACCTACATTATTCTAGCCCTCATGCTAAATACAAATTTAGAAGCATAACATGATAGTTTATGAAACTTTAAGGTATACTCTTTTACCGATAAACTGCCTTACTTTAGGTTCACGAATTCCTCAACCTTCGCCTCTCTCAACTGCAAATTAATGAAGTGGTCAAAGAAAGCACTAGAAAAATCATCCCCCAAAGCAAAGTTAGCTTCATCATCCATCAACTGGTGCAATTCCTAATACCATTAGTAGGCTCCAAACTCTACACTCTCCAGGTTAGTAACATGTATCATATGAAAGAAATTTTGTGTCTCGTCAATAAAGTTTTGAGGATATTTTTTAACTTTAGAACCATTGAATATAGGAGTACTCAATCTGATGAATTGGAAAACCATAGTGGCCTCAGATGATGGAGCAATAAAAGCAACACATTAAGTAAAAGAGGCCACCAACTAGGAAAGAAAATGAATTGACTAGTGAAACTCAACATTAGACATATTATCTCAAAGAGAATAGGGTGAAATCATACAGCTCCCTCACGTCAATCAGAAGTACCAACCCTAGGATGGGTCTAAACTCCTGGAGTTGGAAGAGCTTCATCCATATTGTCCTGAGACATGACAAAAGAATTTTCATAGATATCAAAACTTCTTAGAGACATAGTCTAATAAGAGAATACAAGAGAATTAGTGGGGATTCAATACCTTAGACTCCAAATCTCAAAACAAAATAACAAGCCTATAGATTCAATGCCTTACATGGCTTTGTTAGACATCTAATGACACCAAACATAGGCTCTGATACTCTCCTTATCATAACCTGAATAAGGGCCTGGCTATGATGGGTATCTTAAGTCCCATATAGATCTGATATCACCCCCTATACTTAATGAAAACAAATACACCAAATCATAAGGTCAGATGAATTTTTAATATATATCAAGATACCATGCAATTATTTAAGAAATTTTAATGGATATGCATGACTGACCACCGATAACCATCCAAATAAATGATTGACACTGCCCAATAACCATAGTAGTCCAATCAAAGCCTTTAAAACAATGAACCAAAGCTAAATACCAACAATATGTTGGGACATGCCCACAACTATAGCTAAAATAAGTCTAAAGAGTTTGAGGCATAGAAGAACAAAACATGAACTGTAGGCTTCCAATTATGAAAGCTCACCTCTTCAATGTCAAGTCATGAGTTGATCTTGAATCCTAATCACTAAATAGGAGGAGTAGAAGTATGACCGGAATTGCATATGTATACAACGTCTAAAGATATTATGCAAGGTGAGTGCGTGCTTGTAACTCCAGGATTAGGACAACGTTATGAAAAGATCAACAGTTCAAAATCATTCAAAACTAGCACACATAATCAAATGAATAAACAGACATGTATATACATCATATGATGAGATAGAGAATAAGGTTTAATATGTCTTTCAAAACTTTAGCCTGAATTTTTTAGCTCAACCATCATAAAATGTACCTACAAACCATATGGGCCTCAGATCTCACCCCCTGGTCAGGCCCCAGTTCGTGTATCTGCACAAATAATAGAATAATCTCATAAATAATTATAGGGGACTCAAACCGCTTAACCATATACTATGGTGACTTAAGTACCTGATTATGTAATAATTTATAACGTACCAAATCTCACTAATCATATGTTCATAATGAAGGTGCAATCAAACCTCCCGAGTCACTTTGACACATATGTCGACATATATGGTTTTAAGTTTCGATCACCCAAACCTCTATTTTTGTGACTCGTCTTTAGAACCCATATTATATCCCAAATAAAACATTTGTCTCATTATCCCATTCATGTACCACATTTCATATTAAGGCATAGATTGTTAGTATTATCATTCTTACTATACTTAGAAGGTAAAAAAAATATGCCAACATTTTCCATTAACTAGGAGAAAAAAACTCCCTATTTTAATTAATACAAGGTGGGGGACACCGATTCTTGTTGTTCATTGAATCAAACCAGTGTTATTTAAATACCTCTTTATGTCATGCAATAGTTCAAGAGTAGTTTAATTTTACAAATTCCCATATTTCTCATAACTCAAAACATATTTCACACTATGGGTTAGGGGTTATAACCACTTCAAAAGTCACAAGTTTAGGAAAATCACAATCCCTAGTACATTCACCATACTCATGCATCCACAAGTTAAAAACCATAACTAAAACATAAAAATCATATATAAACCAAGAGAAACATTATTTAATCCTTAAATATTAAAAAACCCTCAACCCTTATTTCAAAGCCATCATAAATATATCATGAATAATGCTTTAAAATAAGTTTTTTTTAATAAATTAACACTAAGGGAAGAGAACATACCTCAAACACCATGAAATAAGGAGAGAAATTGCCCTTTGAGCCCTTAGATAAACAACTTAATAATACCCTAGCTTGGCTTGCTTGTGGTAATTTAGAGATCCTTTTGGGAATGATTAAGAAGTTACTTAATTTTTTTCTGAGTGCTTAAAACACTAATGAGATTATAAGACATGGGTTTTAATTTTGGTAAGAGGGAAAATGTTTATGATACCTTTAACTTAGAAGCCAAAAGGATCCGTCATTGACTATAGGTCAATCCCTGACTAGTAGCCACTCCTTACGATTCATTACCACAAGTCATAACCAAGGAGTACCACCAAGGCACCCTATATTACTTTACTTATGACTCAATGGTACCACAGGCAATAGGACACTATGACTCATAGGGTCTAATTGTAGTTAACACAGAATCTATATTGGGATTTACACTAGAAACCCTATGATTGCACCTAACAACTCATGACATACATTATACGTCTTAGTGATCCACATATACTCTGAGCAGAATCAAGACACAAACTTACAGATTTGGTTACTACTCATCCAAGACTTGTTAGGACACCCTACAACTCATAGGGTCAGAACCATGGCAGTGATTACAAAATCCTAGAAATGCAAATGACCAAAAAACCTAGGGAGTTACAACATTTCTTATTTATTAATGCCTAATCTGGAGTTAAGAGATTCTATTTTTAGCTATGGTATCCTATGCTCTACATCCTTTCAAGAATACTACTCGACTTTATCACTAAATCCAAACAACATCATATCCAATAAAGTGTACTAGCCGCATAGCACAATTGTTTATGTATCGATCAATATCAACATTCAAGCCTATCTTTAACACACCCACTCTATGGATCTCCCAACTAAAAGCTCATCAACTTCTATTACTTCCATAAGGATTTTTATCAAATATTGCCCTCCTAACTATATCATATAACAAGAGTTCATGTCACTCTTCCCGCCTAATCTATAACCTTAATTTGAGAAGCCACACTAATTTTATAGATCATTCACTCTATTTTAAAAAACCTTATTGTTTTTCCAAAACCACTATCATCCTGATACAAGGAGAGTAACTAAGGGACTAGAGTATGAGCTTTAGAAATAGGAGGAATTTGTTAGAGTAAGAATAGATTTACCATGATTATTCCGTAAAACTCTACACCATGAGAAAATTAAAGATCTACCTTAGTTCATAGTGTCCCCTATGGATTAAAGGACATTATCTTACACTTGTAAAAATATTCCCTCATTAATTCTATGCACAAGTACACCAAACTCCCATCGACAACTTTAATATAAAGATACTAAATTCTATCTAGGACATCCCCTTTGGGGATACAAATTATAACTTTATTAAATCTCCAAAGTCATTATCTTCTAATTAATATTTTTATAAGCATAGACATCCATTATTTGAAATACTTAACATTTCATTTTAAAATACTGAGAATACAAGAATTACACCACTAATATAATAACCACATAATTTAACAAAAAATTTTAAAATTATACCAAGGGTTCATAGCCTATCTATTTCTTAAAACACCCTAGTTTGGGGCCCTTAGAAATTTTTATGTATTTTTGGTTACTTAAAAAGATATGACTGGTTGTATGTTGGGATATGGATGATATGGTTCAATTGGGAACTAACCAGTAAAGGTTAGTGGGTTGGATTTATTTTCGAAACAGGTTTGACTTAGGTTGGTACAAGTTGTATGGTAGTTGATGGGTCATATAGTTAAGTTTTCCTTTATTTAATCTGAGATTTAGTAAAGTAACTTGGATCTAAGTATTAGTGGATCACTATGGGTCGTGAGGTGATGCATGAGTTGTATTGTCCCACTAATATATTGGATAGTGTTAATTGTTCTTGGTTTTGTTAGGGGTATGGATTGAGGGTACTAGTCATATCCTTAGATATGGTTTGGATTAAATGGTCATATGTTGACCAGTGTAGAGGTCTAAGGGAGGTCTAGGGTACGAGTGGTGGGTACCACTCGTATTTTAAGGTACGACTTGTATAGTTGAGTCGTACCTACCTTCGAGGATTTAATGTAGTAATGTTGGGGGTAATCTGGACCTTTACCATCTTAACCCACTATGACCCCATAACTTATATTACCATTGGGATGTTATTTCCCCTTTTATTGTAATCTAAAATAGTTAGAAACATTCTCTAATCCTCTTTTAGGATTTTGGGTAAAGTAAGGTGAGGGATTCACTAATGCAATAAATTTAGGGCTTGTGTTGGTGATTTCTCTCCATCATTTTCTAAATTTAAGAAAAGATATTTTTCCTTCATTGTTAGTTCAAACTAAAGGCATGTTTTATAAAATGTTTTCAAGGAATAATTATTGTATGAATTTGGGGTTTTCAAATATATGTTGGGGTTTTTGTATTAAATGCTTGGTTATGGTTTTCCAATGTTTTTATTATGTTTTTACCTGCTTTAATGGTGGTTTAGACAATTAGTTTCATGCGAATGGTTAATTGCTATTTGGATTTTGTTTTGGAAATACTATGTCCATAACATGTTTGTTAAAATGCTTATAGCAATGCTTTTACAGTGTTAATTGATTTTTAACGGAAGTATTGCATGATGTTGTTTGGTAATTGAACCCAAAATGGTATAAATAGTATAAATTGGTTTGAATTGTTAAATGGTATAGTGTGGTGTTCATGGTTATGGTAAATTTAATATCCTTATGGGGTATAATAGAATCCTCCAAGTGAACACGATAATGAAAAATTTACGGGGCATATGTGATTCCTCTACAAAATTATAATAATGGAATACTTGTGGGGTACACAGTATTCCCCCAAGTTAACTTGATTATGTAATCTACTGGCACATGGGAATCCCTTTACATAAAAAGGTTAGCTAAGAAATTTCTTGCAATTCATAGTCGGTATGACAATACCAAAAATTATAGCCTTGGTTAATAATAATGGAATAATTGTATGGTTGGTAGGCAATGGTTTTCATTAGGAAAAAATTGCAAGGTGTGATAGTTAATCGTGAAGGTGTGAGTCTACTGAATGAACACTGGAAAATCATTTTTTCTAACATAAGGGGTTGGTCATAGTGACCATATATAATACTAGGAAGTACATGGGAATCCTCTAAGTACATTGTATATATGTATCATGGAGAGCAAAGGGTACTTGGGAATTCTCTACTCTAATGGTATCTTTGGTTCATGCAACTACATACATCACAGTTCAGGGTGTTACACTGGATGCACATAGATTGTGGGAGGTTCTAGGATGGTTAAGCTACACATACCAACGTTAATGGTTTTAAAGGTTAATGGATCTCCCCACCAAAAGCCTATCAACTTCTACAACTTTCATAAGGATTTTCACCAGATACTCCCCTCCTAACTATTTCACATAACAAAAGTTCATCTCACTCTTCCTGCCTCATCTATAACCTTATTTTGAGTAGCCACACTAAAATATTATAGTAAGTAATGACCCTAGACTACCCCCTAGTTGTTACACGGTGCTCATGACCCCGAAGAACCATAAGCTAACCCTTTGCTAATATCTGTAATGAGCACTACATAATGTAATTCAATAAAAATGAAAAGCTGGAAAAAACTTACCATAAGGTTTAAAATGTCTAAAATACTAAAACTCAAAACTGAATACCAATACATCTGTCTGAAAAAAATCTCTAACTGTCTGGACTGTGGAGTTGATGGGACGTGTCCCCAACTAACTCTATGTACTAATAATAAAGTATATCTAATGAAGTACTGAAATAAGAAGAATCCTCGAATAATGAGGACTCACTGCTACGTCTACTTCTACTAATCGAGTCTCGACTTCTAAGTGTGCTCTGGGGCTCGTGCTTCTGAACCAATGGCATTAAATAAAACACCATAGCGCA
>JAPEIP010000004.1:171128772-171226501 GCA_026120095.1 Capsicum chinense
ATACTAATATCTCATAGTTGTTCAATAATGAATACTCATGGACAAGAATACATAAAACTTATCATAATACATTCACTAAGGCATTTCAACAAATGCTTGGCATGCACTAGTTATCACATAATTGCGGATTTCATGCTTAATATTCTAAAAAGACACTATTCTCTTTGCTTAAGCATTCTATCAAACATATGGGTAGAATGCTTTGGTTATACCAAAACTCTATACTTAAATTATTATGAATACATCAATATCATGTGACTTGAAGGAATTTTATCATGAACGTCATATAGTACGATCAAAGATTGTATTTTGAAATCAAGTCATGAATTAAAACTCATCAACCACATGAACTTTAATTTCTAGTTACAAAAAAACAATCATGAAAATCTCATAAATATAAATACTCTTCAATTTAGAAAAAAAAGGATTCTTGAACATCTTGGGTTAAAGGAACCCAAGAATCAACATTTGCATACCTTAGGTTTCTAGTTTCTTGAAGTTCTTGAAGACTCTTGGAAGGATTCTTAAAATTTATTTTGAAACTTGAGGGCTAGGGTTTTCTATATTCGAGAGAGAGTGTTTTGTTCTTGATAGAGTAATGGCAATAGATGAGCAACTTTGGCTATTGGGGTTTCAAATCCTGGGCAGAGACTGATTGGAGCTTTAGAGAAAGTACCAAAGGGTCCCTAAAATTTAAATAATAGAACCTGAACAACATCCCAAATTTACAAGATAGCACGATGTGCCATAATAGTGCCAGCTTACTGAAAAGTGGAAAATTAGAAAACTGCTTAATGGCACGTCCTCGCGTTAGCACCTTGGTTGTGAACTAGAAAGACACCATGATGTGGTGGCATCATAAAGGCTCACTGGAATTTGAGAATTGCCATTTTATCTAAGTTCGCGGCGTGCTAAAGGGCCATGTGGCACACAGTCCCACTAAAATGGCTCTAACTCTTCGCCCGAGTGTTGCATTTGGACGAATTTGGTATCTATGGAAATCTTATTGAATTCTCTTCATAAAAAAGTTCATATTAGAGAAATTCTATAGGTTTCAAAATATTTCACTTGGGAAGTCACTTCAAAATATTTTAGGGCTGGATTTACACTTTACTTGACACGCTCTAAAGCTCAGACTACAAGAGTGTTTGCAGGGTCTTAACTTGGGTTGGTACGAGTTGTTTGGTTGGGTTTTTATTCACTTAATCTGAAATTAGTAAAGTAACTATAAGACCCCGTAAAAATCGCATGTCAAATTTAGCTCGTAAAGGTCCATGAGATATTCCAACACATAGAAATTTTTTTTGCTAAGTATTCAAGTTCAACACTTACTCTCATTTTAAAACTCAAAACTTTGAGGATTTATTTGATGACCTACCTGACCTCCATTTTTATATTTTCAAGTTGTGTTGCAATGGGGAAAGTCCCTAGTACGTATTGGACACATTCCGAGCGCATTTCAGGTCAAAACTTTCAGTTAACTTCAAACTATCTTAACTTTTTGCATATAATGAACTGTTAGAGCTGTTATATATAAATATAAATCTCTTTGAGTGTACTTTCTAATGAAATTGATTTCATACAAATCCAACATCTGAGTAAAAAGATATGATTAATATACTCTAGCCTATCCAAACTGTCAATAGAGGGACAGCTTCATCATTTTCTTTTTTCTTAAGGGTCATTTGGTCATCCTCCACCCCTATATATACCCCCAAACACAGGATTAAGGCTCATTTGAATCAAAATATACTCTTTTCTTCCATTTTCTCTCAAGAATTCAAGAAAGGGTTTCCATAGAAGATCCAAGTTCAAGCAATTCTCTCTATCAATCTTCCTAAAATCAAGAACTAAGGTATGCATAGTGTTCATCTATGGATTAATCAAGCTTTAAATCATGTATTGTGAATAATTTATTGTGTTATGATTATGTTAATGTTGATGGTTGTTGTATGGTTTCAAGATAGGATCTTTATGTATTCCATGAAACTATGTTAGCCTGTAAATTAAAATCTATGAATTATGTTGTTCATGTTGTGGGTTGTTGATGATCATGTTGTTGATGTTGAATGATTCCCAAGTTGAAATATTTGTGTTATTATGAATCTATGATATCATATGAGTTGGAAACATGTAAATTTAGTTGTCTATAATGTATAATTTAATGATTACACCTATGCCTAAGATGTGCATGTGAGGTGTTTGATAAAATACCTAAGAAACTAAAAATCATGCAATATAGCTAAATTGTGATTAAGTGAAGGATTCATGATATGCCCTTATATTCCAATGACTTCTACGTTGATACTGTGTCTTATAAATGTTGTTGGATTTCTCATGAACTAGTCTTATGAGATTATGCTATGCTTAATTGCAAATACTACTTATGCACAAGATGTATGATAAACGTGTATTCCATGAAATTCCCCAAGTTATGATATTATAGATTGTTAATGTTGATCATGTACTCAAGAATGTCAAGTCATTTCAATTTCTTTCCATCGAGTCCTGGGGGTACTTGTACCCAAAAAATATAGATGTGTGCCTAGAGCCATATCATGTTTTCATGATACTCTCAGTCAATCCATGTTCATTAGAGTTTAGTCAGTCTCATGACTCAGGAGAACTCATGTAAATGCAGTATTAGTTCATTTTTACTCAGTACTCAGTAATATTCTGTCAATCTATGAAATTCAGTAAATCTTAGTATCAGTACAATTTAGTTCAGTATTCAGTTCAGACATCCGTAAACTCAGTTAGCTAATAGAACTTAATAGCATTTGTCAGTTAATAGAATTTAGTAGTGTTATGCTAGTCAACAGAACTCAATAAACTCAATCCATGTTTAGTTCAGTTAAACAAAACAATCAGTAACAATTCAGTTAATTCTAGTATGAACTAGGAAATCAGTTCAGTGTCATTCAGTTGGAAGTAGGATTCAGCACCAAGCAAACCGAAGGATGGGAACTCACCTGCCAGTAGAGGGTGTAATTCTTAGAAGTAGTACTTGTATTCCAGAATTATGTAGCCAGGATAGGTTGAGACATCAATACCTGTCAGTTGAGGGTAGATGAGGTGGCTTAACCTGTTAGATAAGGGTTCCCACCATTCTCATTAGAGTACCTACCAGATGAGGGTCACTCACAGCTTGTCCTTACAAGTGGCGCTATATTAACACCCTTCTAATCAGGGTAGAGATTGGACCCCATCTTATCTATTATAGAATATTTGGGGCATATCAATTAGATAACTATTTCCCATAGTGTCATTATCAATCTCAGTAAAAGAACTCAGATAGTTCTTCAGGATATCAAGACTGTCAGATACAGTAAACCAGATACAACACAGAACTCAGTTAGTTCCATCAGAATTAGGACTGTCAGATACTGTCATTCATACTATTAGTTATTAGAACTCTTGTTATCAGATATATCAGTTATCAAAATTCAGTTATCATTCATGATATATTATCAGTAAATACATGTCATTAGTATTTATACTCAGTAGTGATGTTATCATGAGCTCAGTTTTAGGACTATTATATACGGTCAATCAAATAAGTTCTTCACAATCAGAACTATCAGAAACAATCATTCATTTATCAGTAATACAATATTAGTCTCCCAGTATTCAATAATACAGTATTAATTCCTTACTTATTAGTGAATTAAATATCAATATCAGTAAACTTAGTGATTTAGTATCTAAGAATCAGTAAAATCATGTTGTCAGTATTCAAACTTAGTAGTCAGTATCACCACAATTTTAGTTGCAGTTACGTATGTATGTATGTATTTTCACTTATCTATCAGTCAGCATTGCTTATGCATATAAAACCCTTTGTATTTAGCCTACCTCACTCGTATACTTAGGATATTTAGTCATACTGATGCATTTCACGGTATTGTGTTTTATTTGACGCAATAGGTATAGAGGCAGAAGTTTTAGAGTAGTAGTAGCAATGTAGATTTTAGCAGTCAATGCTCCTCTTCATTTGAGGACAATATTATTATTACTTTATTACCTTATTTTAGATTAGTTTTCAGTTTATGGAGTTAGTTGGAGACATGTTCCTTCAACTCCTTATTCAGTTTAGTTAGAGGCTTCTGGACTAGATGTCAGTTTAGATATTCAGACTTCAGTATTTATATTTCTTTTTGGTATTGTCAGACCATGTTTTTCAAATATGTATCAGTATTGAACCTTATGGCCTTAAAGTTTATGTTTTCGCATATTTTATAAGATATTATGCAGTTTACACTTACAGATATCAGTCATGGGTTAGCTTGTGGTCCTTTGGGGTCATGAGCACCATGTAGCATTTCAGTTTAGAAAATTGAGGTGTTACAAACTTGGTATCAGATCATAAGGTTCAACAGTGTCCTAGGAAGTCTGCAAGCTGCATCAAGTAGAGTCTTGTACATGGGTGTTTTGTGCACCACACTTATGTGCAGGAGGCTATGATATGTTTTAGGAACAGTTTCCCTTCTTTCATGTCTCAAGATTGTGCTATATCAAGGTTCTGTAAGAAACCCATGTAGATTCACATCAGGCGCCACTCATGTCAACCTTACCTTACTTTCAAGGTAACAAAAACAATGAAGATCAAGTCCTAAAGAGAGGGCTTTATCATGCTTTCCCTGGAGACAGTTATGGGATTTGCCACATGCTCAAACAATATCCCCTCAGTTCAGTCAACTTCCAAAGTTGTACAAATTTTATTTATGATCATTAGAACTACTTTGTAAACTCAAATCCAATTTTTGATATGCCATTAGATGCTTCTCAGAATCCTATGATAGTATAGACCTAGAATTTTAAGCATGGGCCCAAGAGTTTAGAAGTAGATGAGTTTGGATAGTATTATCTAGTCTGATTAGATTATGTATTCATTATGGTAGTGGTACAAAGGTAAATCAGGTAGCTTGAATAGTGTAAGCTAGAATTTAAGTTTATTTAATTGAAATTAAGCATAAAGGTGTGGATGTGATACTAGTAGTATATGAGGAAACAGAAGCAAATGATGTGTTTAGTAGGATGGATAGGTTGTGAATAGAGTATAAGTATGTGATAATAGATTAAGTGACCAAGTCAGACTCTCAGATTCCAGTAGTAGTTCCAGTATGTACAAAAAAATAAGTAAGGGAAGACAATTCCCAACCCATCCTCTTCTCAGTACAAAGATTTGTATTTCAGCTATCACGAGATCCACTCAGGTCTTACATATTAACTCTATGGTCACGAACCATGATCATGCACTTTTCCATAAATCATGTACGGTTTTAGTTCCTAGTATAAAGGATCTCAGTTTACCCCGCGGTACAAAATAATTCGATGAACACGGCTTATGTTCACACATTTTGAATAGAATCATGTGCGCTTTCAGTTTCCAGCATAGGGAGTCAGATCTAAATCACTCAGTGTCACGAATCATGTCTCACGAATACAAAAAACTCAAAACTTAGGTCATGCAACTCATAACTCATGTACACGTATCATGCTTTATAGTATACTCAACTTTCATGACTCATGCTATGCCCCTACACATCAGATAAATTCATACCACATTATGTATATCCTCATTTCAAACCTTTTTGGTAAATTCATGCTCAACTACCTAATGTTAGTCAGTCAGTTCCTTCTCGTATACATGATTCTCTATGGTCTCAGTCCAGCAACTTAGACTAAGTACAATTCAGTTTTGCATAGCCTGTATTCAGGTACCAGTTATTCAGTTAATTAGATAAGTAAGTATATTTATGCACTCGTACTCAGCTAAGTTCATGCATCATGTCTCAGTTTCATATCCCAACTATTAAGTCATAATTCTGTTCGTAAGTGCCTTGCATACCGCCTTAGTTTTCCTTAGTATCTTGGATAAGTCAGTATTCTTCAAGGGACCTAGAGTCCCAAGGGGAGATACCCTACATCCCCCGTCCTTATATGGTTTAAACATGCCACTTTCATTTCTCTAGATAAATCTAGCTGGAGGAAGAGTTTCTTATAAGCTGACCCTCTATCTCTAAATTTTAGTCGTAATTTATGTTCTTAATGGCTCAGTTTATCCCATGATACTCTGTCCATGTCATTCATTATAGACTCAGTTCAACTCATATATTATGTTCCAGACTTACTTATTTTCTAATATTTTCACTAATGCATATTGAGTGATTAATCTCAGACTCATCGGTATTTTTAGTTCAACGTAACAATTTTCCTTAACCTTACTCATTCTTATGTTCAGATTTAAGTACCAAACTTGGTACCATTACCATTGAATGTTCAGTCGTATGTTCATGAGTTAGTTCAGTCATATATCCACACATCAGATATATGTGGTCAGCTAATAAATACTTTCAGTCATACATTCACGTATTAAGTCAGTCATATAATCATGCATCAAATATGCATGGACTCAGCTTATCAGTTATGCATCAAATATGTATTCTCATTTTAAGAAAACTTAGTTCATCAGAACACTCAGTCCTTCATTCATAAATCAGTTATGCATGCATCAGATATGCATGCCTAGTATGACATATTCATCTTGTCAGTCATGTCAGCCATGAAATCATATTTAGTCGTTCATGCTCAGTACTCACGTCAGTTGTCTTTTCTCCCCTCTCAGTTAGTCTTATTTGAGCATGAATGTTCCCAAGGGGGAGATATTGTAAGACCCCATAAAAATTGCATGTCAAGTTCAGCTTGTAAAGCTCCATGTGAGATTCCAAGACTTAGAAAAATTTTTTGCTAAGTGTTCAAGTTCAACACTTACTCTTATTTTAGAACTCCTAACTTTAGGGATTTATTTGATGACCTTCCCCACCTCTATTTCTATATTTTCAAGTTACGTTGCAATGGGGAAAGTCCCTAGTATGTATTGGACATATCCCGAGCGCATTTTGGGCGCATTTCAGTGTCTAATTAATTGGTTTGAAATGCTCCTGCATTACGGGCGCATTTCAGGTCTAAAGTTTCAGTCAACTTCAAACTACCATAACTTCCTACATATAATAAAATGTGAGAGCTGCTATATATCAATAGAAAGCTCTTTGAGTCTTTATTCTAACGAAATTGGTTTTATCAAAATCCAACATCTGAGCATAAAGATGTTATCAATTTACTACAGCAATCAAAACTATCAACAGAGGGTCAGCTTCGTCTTTTTCTTTTTTCTTAGGGGTAATTTGGTCATCCTCCACACCTATATATACCCCAAACATGGGATTAATTCTTATTTGATGCAAAATATACTCTTTTCTTCCACTTTCTCTAAAGAACTCAAGAAAGGGTTTCCACAGAAGATCCAAGTTCAAGCAATTCTCTCCATCAATCTTCCTAAAATCAAGAACTAAGGTATGCATAGTGTTCATCCATGGACCTCAAGAATCATGTTTTAAATCATGTATTGTGAATACTTTGTTGTGTTACGATTATGTTCATGTTGATGGTTGTTGTATGGTTTCACATTAGGATTTTTATGTATTTCCATGAAACTATGTTAGCCTATAAATTAAAATATATGAATTATGTAGTTCATGTTGTGGGTTTTTTATGATCATGTTGTTGATGTTGAATGATTCCCAAGTTGAAATATTTATGTGTTATTAAGAATCTATGACATCATATGAGTTGGAAACATGAAAATTTGGTTGTCTATAATGTATAATTTAATGATTTCACCTATGATGAAGATGTGCATGTAAGGTGTTTGATAAAATTCCTAAGCAACTAGAAATCATGCAATATAGCTAAATTGGGATTAAGTGAAGGATTCATGATATGCCCTTATATTCCAATGACTTCCATGTTGATACTGTGTCTTGTAAATGTAGTTGGATTTCTCATTAACTATTCTTATGAGATTATGCTATGCTTACTTGCAAATACTACTTATGCACAAGATGTATGACAAATATGCATTCCATGAAATTCCCAAAGTTATGATATTATAGATTGTTAATGTTGATCATGTACTCAAGAATGTCAAGTCATGTCAGTTTCCTTCGATTGAGTACTAGGGGTACTTGTACCCAAAAAATATAGTTGTGTACCTATAGCCATGTCATGTTTTCATGATACTCTCAATGAATCCATGTTCAGTAGACTTCAGTCAGTCTCATGACTCAGGAAAACTCATGTAAAGGAAGTATCACTTCAGTTTTACTCAGTACTCAGTAATCTACACAATCTGAGTAATATTCCGTCAGTCTATGGAATTTAGTAAATCTTAGTATCTATAAAATTTAGTTCAGTATTCAGTTCAAATATCAGTAAACTCAGTAAGCTAACAGAACTTAGTTGCATTTAGTTAGTTAACAAAATTCAGTAGTGTTCCGCTAGTCATCGGAACTCAATAAACTCAGTCCATTTTAAGTTTAGTTTAATAGAACAATTTGTAATAATTTAATTAATTCTGGTATGAAATTGGAAATTAGATCAGTATAATCAGTTCAGTGTAATTCAGTTGAGAGTAGGATTCAGCACCGAGCGAACCAAGAAATGAACTCACCTACCAGTTGAGGGTGTGATTCTTAGAAGCAGTCCTTGCATCCAGAACTATGTAGCCAGCATAGGTTGAGACATAAATACCTATCAGTTGAGGGTATATAAGGTTGCTTAACCTATGAGATGAGGGTTCCCACCATTCTTATTAGAGTATTTGCCAGATAAGGGTCACTCACAACTTGTCCTTGCCAGTGGTGCGGTATTAAGACCCTTCCAATCAGAGCAAAGATTTGACCCCAACATAGCTATTATAGAGTATTTGGGGCATGTCGATTAGATCACTACTTCCCACAGTATCAGTATCAATCTCAGGAAAAGAACTAAGATAGTCTTCAGAATATCAGGACTGTTAGATATAGTCAACTCAGATACAGTACGGAACTTAGCTAGTTCCATAAGATTTAGGACTGTCAGATACAGTCATTCATGCTATGAGTTATCAGAACTCATGTTATTAAATATATCAGTTATCAGAATTCAGTTATCATTCATTATATGTTATCAGTAAATACATGTCATCAGTATTCATACTCAGTAGTCATGTTATCATATGCTCAGTTTTAGGAATGATATATACGGTCTATCAAATCAGTTCTTCATAATCAGAACTATTAGAAATAATTATTCCTATATCAGTAATATAGTATCAGTCTCCCAGTATTCAGTAATATAGTATCAGTTCCTCACTTATTAGAGAATTACATATCAATATCTGTAAACTCAGTCATTTAGTATCTCAGTATCAGTAAACTCATATTGTTAGTATTCAGACTTAGTAGTCAGTATCACCACGAGTTTAGTTGCAGTTACGTATGTATGTATTCTTACATTCATATCAGTCAGCATTGCTCATGCATATAAAACCCTTTACATTTAGCCTACCTCACTCGTATACTCATTACATTTAGTCGTATTGACACATTTGTGCTATGGTGTTTTATTTGATGCCATAGGTACAGAGGCATGAGTTTCAGAGCAGTGGTAGCATTACAGATTTTAAGAATCAGTGCTCCTCTTCATTCAAGGAAAATATTATTATTACTTTATTATAGTATTTCAGATTAGTTTTTCAGTTCATGGAGTTAGTTGGAGACATGTTCCTTCAACTCTTTATTCAGTTCAGTTAGAGGCATTTGGAATAGATGTTAGATTAGATGTTCAGGCTTGAGTATTTATGTTTTATTTTGGAATTGTTATATCATGTTTTTTAGATATGTATCAGTATTGAACCTTATGGCCTTATGGTTCATGTTTCCATATATTTTATGAGATATTATGCAGTTTACAGGTACATATATCAATCATGGGTTAGCTTGTGGTCCTTCGGGGTTATGAGCACCATGTAGCATTTCGGTGTAGAAAAATATGGCATTACAGTAACTTGGATCTGAGTATGAGTGAATCACAATGGGTCACGAGGTAAAGTATGAGTTGTATTGTTGTATTGTCCCACTCATATGTTGGACAGTGTCAATTCCTTCTTGTTTGTTATGGGTATGAGCTGAGGGTACTAGTATTATTCTTAGATATCATTTGGCTTGCATAGTCATATGATGACCAGTTTAGGGGTCTAAGGGAGGTTTAGGGTATGAGAGGTGGGTGCCAACAATATTGTTAGGTATGACAGGTATGGTTGAGTCGTACCCACCTATGGGGATTTTATGTAGGTATGTTGGGGGTAATCTGGACCTTTACCCTTTTATACCATTATGAACCCACAACTTTTATCACTGTTGGGAGGCTATTTTCCCTATTATTCTAATCTGAAATACTTAGAAATACTCTCTAATCATCTTTAAGGATTTTGGGTAAAGAAAGGCTAGGGTTTCGCTAATGGAATCTATTTAAGGCTTCTGTTGGTGATTTCTCTCCATCATCTTCTAAATTTAAGGCAAGATACTTTTCCCTCATTGTTAGTTCGAAGTAATGGGATGTTTTATATAATTTTTTCATGGCATAATTATTGTATGATTTTGGGGTTGATAACTCTCAACTTACACCTCAAATAAGTGCAAGGCAGTTGTCATCAATATATTTACCCAACTTCGTAGTCGGGGTCAAATCCACGAGGAACAATGTGACTGGCGATCAAACTAATTTGAAACTACAGCTACAAGTTGAATTTAAACAAATGATAGAAAAAAGATAAAATTTGGGGGTTTTAAATGGTAAATAAAAGTTTATAAACACTTTGATTTAATAATGTTATGGGACACTAGATTTATGGTTACCAAGATGCTTACATAGATTGGGTTGTAAATCACTTTAGAGTTCCAATTGACACTTCAATTGCAAGAAGAGTTGAATCCTATTATTTAACCATTCATCTCTCGAACATAAAGTATGTGTTTTGTATTCAACTATGTTCTCCTGTAGAAAAATCTGGTTAAGGCATTTTCTATTAAACTAAAGATTAAAATATTTCAAGTCCAGGTAAACTCTTTCTTTTCCCACATACACTTTCCTCTCGGACAAGTAATGCTCTTGGGATCACCTTTCAAGTTGCACCTAGGAGAGATCGTTACATTGCTCGACAAGCACTTTCCTCTCGGACAAGTGATTCTTTCATTAAAGTAACCTAACAAACACTTTCCTCTCAGACAAATGATGTTTGTAGTGCAGACTCTATTAAATTGCAACCAAGAAAGATCATTAAAATAAAGAAGGGTTTATACAACATCAATTTCTTATAGACATACATTAGATTCACAACCCAAATTAGTATTCACATCAAGGTTCCCATAACTTAAGTAAGGAAAATTAGCTATTCATGATACAAAGATCAACAATATGTATTGAATTAATAATCATGAATAAGTAATAAATCATACTCACAAACAATCTTCAAATGGAAGATGTTTACAAGAATGTTAGAAACCCTCAATGAGAGCATTCTCTCCTTTTCTGCCCCCTAGTAAAATTATTCAGATTTATGAATTATGAATGATTCAAAAACCCTAAAAGATGCTATTTATACTAAATCCTAATTAAGGAAACAAAATAAAAAAATTAATAAAATTGTTTGAAATAAGTGACGCCCAGTCTAACGACGCATCAAGAAGTTGATGCCCTATCACGAATGGCGTCAGAGAGGAATCAGTTGCCTTCCAGTTCAGTCTTAGGTTGACGATGTGGATGACGCCGCATCAGGGATCTAATAGCGTATCACCAACGTCGTTAGATATCTTCTTCCCATGCTAACTTTTTGCTTAAGGATAACACCATTCTTTATACCTTATCATAACTTTGACGCCATGTCACCGATGTCGTCAAAATTACTCCTCAAACTGCAAATCCTTGGTTAAGGCTGAGGCCAATGTTGGTAGGCTATCATGAGGCTAATGACTTATCACGGAGGTCGTCAACCATGCTTTCTTCTATTTTTCTCAGATTTTCAAATCTTTTGCTCCATTATTGTTTATTCTCATTTCTTCAGTCTTTTTCTGCAATATCATGAGCAAACACATCAAAACAACAAGAGTTACTTCAAAATTCACAATTATTTTGAGCTAAAAAGCTTCAAATGTGTTAGCTTTTACTAACACATCAACACCCTCAACTTAACACAATTTCTTGTGCTCAAGTAACTATATAACACCATACTATGATGCTTTACCAAGAGACACATAAGATACCTATCACAATTCATTATCAAGTTTAGCTCAAAACTCATGCCACTCTCCACGTTCAGTTACAATAAATCCAATTGTGCATATCCTTGAAGATTAACAATATGACCCAAAGGAATCAAGATATGGCATCAATTCAGCAACAATAACCATGCATATGTACACGTTACACTACCCAAATAAGTAAACAACTAGCAATGCAACCGATGTGCCCTTACAATCCCTCCTCACTCATATATGAACTCAAACATGTCAATACCAGGATGGTCAAGAGACACTCACTCTTAGAAAGAAATTATAATCAATACATGTCAAATACCATATACTTGCCCTTATTTTCATTACCAAGGTGTCCAAACAGATTAGTTAGGATCACTATAGGTCTTTTCTTCATCTTGTAATGTAGGCTAAGGGCTGGTATGATATTTAATAGAATTTAGAGTGACTAAGCCTCCTTGGAACTACCTTAACTTTTGGGGTTCACTTATTAACCTTTTTTTTTTTTTTCTCCTTTTCTTGATCACACATTATTTAGGATGGATGCGGCTTTTCTTTTTCATTCTTTTTATTTTCTTATTCTTCTTCCACACTAACCAGTTTTTTATTCTTTTCCCTTATTCTTTTCCTTCTATTCTACCTTTATTTATACCCAGTTTACATCACGCACCCCTATGATAGCCACCCTCAACTTAGGTTTTTTACCTAAGTCAAGGTGCACAGCATCCAAGGAAGACTAGGACCAAAACAGGTTCATTATGATCTAAATGGGAATGTGATAGGTTTCATAGAAAGAAATGGTCAATTCAGGCTCAAAATAGGGATCAAGAGATATCATCTATGTAGAGAAGGTCATTTTGGCCAAAAAAGTGACTTAAAAATCAAAACGTCCTATGATCCTTTCCTAACCCCTATCTTTCAACCAAGGTAAGACTAACCGGGCAAGTTATAGATTCAACACAGATAGGGACTTAAGTAAAACCTCACACACATATGGCACAATGGTACATCACAAGCTACTACCTATTCAGTTCATGCAATTATTAGCAGTGATTATCATGTCCCTAGTACTAATGCCATAAAAATATTCACGGTATCCACATAGAAATACATATCACATAGTTATAAAATAGACCAACAGAGAGGCATTTATCCTTCTTAAAAATCCATAAAAATATTTCAACTGCTCTAGATATTTATTTTTCTCCAGTTAATCACAAAACATCATAAAACAAACATAATACGCCTAAACATACCGGCTTTACTAGGAAAAAGACTCTGGGGAAAAGAGGCACGACAACAAAAACCCCAGAGGACATCAACACCCATAAGTAGCCTCACCCCCAACTTAAAATAATGGAATGTCCCCAATGCATCAAACAAATTGAGAGGGTTAGAAACATACCTATTACACCATGGGTGCGGAGATCTGATGTCAATCACATAATACGAATACAAACAACAAAATACCTTGGGTTACCTCCCAAGAAGCACCTAGTTTAATGTCGCGGTACGAACCAACTCAACTTTTTCCTCCACATCGAGGATATGAATTTCATCCCTAACTTAGATTCCATCTTCTTGCCTCTCTCATCGGGAGGTGGTCCAAAGATTAAGAAGTCAAGTAATGAATGATGCATGGTAAACAACTCGACCTTAAAGTGAGGTGTGTTTTATGTGATTTATCAAGTGTAAAATAAAAAATATAGGATTCTTGTTCCTCATCTTCATAGTCTTCTACGAGTTTATATGATTCCACAAATAAGGTATCATCTAAAAAAAATGTGGAAAAATGCTTTGAGTGTGGCCCAACAAATTGTATGTCCAAATTTACACTATCCTCTACACACTCACTTTTATTCATCTTCTTAATATTTTCACTCTGAATTGGGATAGTCTTCATAAGATATTGGCTTGTTTTCTTCGTTTTTCTCTAGCACCATTTCCTCAATATTGGCATCATCCCTCATGGTTGGTTTGATTGGTTGGGAAATCTCCAACGTCTGGTCAACATCAAGTGCAACATTGATATAGGGTTCTTGCTCCTCATCTTCACACTCATCCATTATGTTAAATTATTCCATAGACAAGATATCATCTAACCACAATGTATAAAAGTGTTTTGGATGATTGACCTCGATATCCATCTTTTTTATCCTTTCTCTTTCCTCGTTAAATGCCCTAATGTCTTGATGTATGTAACATATGGTATAATTCATTATGTCTGTGCGATCTAACATTAGTTGAAGCATAACTTTAATGTCACTCGTTCCAGTGCTTCGTTCTTCCTTTTCTTGACCATAAGACATGTCGTACTTATCAGAAAAACTAGAACCTGGGTTAGCACAATAGGAGGAAGGGGAATTTGGGCAATCACCCTAATGTCCATTTTGACCACCATATAAAGAACAATTATACTCCCAGTAGGATGGAGATGGTGCATACATCTCTCTTCGAGGAGCATATTTACAATCTTGCCAAAAGTGAGGTCCATTACAATATGAACATGGACCATCAAGATACGATTTCCTGACTCTATTAAGTTGCAGCCAAGAAAGATCATTAAAACAGATAAGGGTTTATACAAAATCAATTTCTTATGGACATACATTAGATTCATAACCTAAATTAGTATTCACATCAAGGTTCCCATAACTCAAGTAAAGAAAATTAGCTATTCATGATACAAAGATCAACAATATGTATTGAATTCATAATCATGAATAAGTAATAAATCATACTCACAAACAATCTTCAAATGGAAGATGTTTAAAAGAGCTTTAGGAACCCTCAATATGAGGTTTCTCTCCTTTTCTGCCCCCCCTCCACCATAAAATTACTCATATAGATGAATTATGAATGAATCAAAAACCCTAAAAGATCCTATTTATACTAAAGCCTAATTAAGTAAATAAAATAACAAAATTAATAAAATTGTTCAGAATAAGTGATGCCTAGTCTAATGTCGCATCAACAAGCTGATGCCCTATCATGGATGGCATCAGAGAGGCTTCAGTTGCCTTCAGATTCTATCTTAGTCTCATAATGTAGATGACGCCACATCAGGGATCTGACGACGTATCACCAACGTTAGAAGATATCTTCTTCCCATGCTAATTTTGTGCTTAAGACTGATGCCATTCTTGATGCCTTATCACGAATTTGATGCCCCATCATCGGCGTTATCAAAACTGCTCCTCACACTGCAACTCCCTGGTTAAGGCTAACGCCAATGTTGATAGTCTATCATGAGGCTGACAACTTATCACTGAGGTTGCCAGCCACATTTTTTTTTATTTTGCTCAGATTTTCAAATTTTTTCCTCCATTATTGTTTATTCTTATTTCTTCAGCCTTTTTCTGCAAAATCATAAGCAAACACATCAAAAAAACAAGAGTTGCTAAAGAATTCACAATTATTTTGAGGTAAAAACATTAAATATGTTAGCTTTTGCTCATGCAATAGGGGATTTCAAATATATGTTGGGGTTTTGATATTAAATGCTAGGTTATGGTTTTCCTATGGTATAATTATGTTTTTACATACTTTAATGGTTGATTGGACAATTGGTTTCATGGGAATGGTTAATTGATAATTGGATTTGATTTTGGAAATACTATGTTCCTAACATTCTTGATTAAATTCCTACAATAATGCTTTTACTATGTTAATTGATTTTTTATAAAAGTATTACAAGGTGTTGTTTGGTAATGGAAACCAAAATGGTATAAATGGTATAAATAGAATGGAATGGTTAAATAGTATGGTGTGGTGGTCATGGTTATTGTTAATTAAACATCCTTGTGGGTTACAATGGAGTCCCCCAAGTGAACACGGTAATGAACAACTTGCGGGGTACATATGATTTCCCCATGAAATTATAACAATGGAATACTTATGGGGTACAAGGTATTCCCCAAGTTAACTTGATAATTTAATCTACTGCTACATGGGATCCCTTTACATAAAAAGGTTTTCTAAGGAAATTGCTTGCAATCTGTAGTCTGTGTGATGATTCCACAACTTATAGCCTTTGTTAATAATAGTGGAATAATGGTTTGGTTGGTAGGCAATGGTTTTTATTAGGAAATAATGGTGAGGTGTGATATTTTATCATGAAGCTGCGAGTCAAATGAATGGACACTGGAAGCTCATATTTACTGACATAAGGGGTTGTTCACAGTGACCATATATAATAATAGAAGGTACATTGGAATCCTCTAAGTACATTGTAATATGTATCATGATGAGGAAAGGGTACTTGGGAATCCTCCACTCTAATGGTATCTATGGTTCGGGCGTCTACACGCATCATGGCTCATTCATGGGGTTACACTAGACCCATATATCCTGTGGGAGTTTCAAGGATAGTTAAGATACACATACCAAGTTTAATGGCTTTAAATGTTAAAGGATCTCCCAACCAAACACCCATCAACTTCTATCACTTTTATAAGGATTTTTACTAGATATTTCCCCTAACTATTTCACATAAAAATGTTTATCTCACTTTTCCTAGCTCATCTATAACATTAATTCGAGTCGTCTCACTAAAATTTTATAGTAAGGATCATTCACTCTCTTCTAAAAAATATTATTATGCTTCTATAACCAGTATCATCCTGACACAAGGAGAGTAACTGAGGGACTAGAGTATGAGCTTCGGAAATAAGAGGATTTTGTTATAGTAAGAATGGATTTACAATGATTATTACCTAAAACACAACACCATGAGAAAATTCAAGATTTACCTTAGTTCATAATATCGCCCATGGCTTACAGGTCATTATCTTAAGCTTGTAACAACATTACCTCATTAATTCTATGCACACAACACTTAGTAGAATAAGGGGGATCACTATGCACAAGAACACCAAACTCTCCTCACGAACTTTCATATAAAGACTTTAAATTTTTTCTAGGAAATCCCCTTCAGGGATACTAATCATAACCTTCTCCAATCTCCAAAGTCATTATCCTATAACTAATATTTTCATAAGCATAGATATCCATACTTTTAAGTACTTAAGATTCCATTTTAAACTCTTGAGAATAATATCATTACACCTCTAATATAATAACCAAATAATTTAACAGAAAATTTTAAAACTATACCAAGGGTTTACATAGTCTATATATTTCTTAAAACACCCTGGATTTAGGACCTTTAAATAATTTTATGTACTTTTGATTTCTTAAAAAGATATTACTGGGAGTACAGGTCGTATGTTGGGTTATCATTTATGATGTTTGGTTATACACTAACTCGTGATGGTTCGTGTATTGGATTTATTTATTTAATGTGTTCGACTTGGGTTGGTATGAGTTGTATGGTGGTTGACAGGTTGAATGGTTGGGTTTTACTTTAGTTAATTTGAGATTTCGTAAAGTAACTTAGATCTGAGAATGAGTGGCTCACCATAGATTATGAGGTAGGGTAATAGTCGTATTATCCAACTCGTATGTTAGACAATTTTAATTGCTCGTAGTTCTATTATGGGTATGGATTGAGATTACTAGTCATATCCTTAGAAACTGTTTGGCTTGCAGGGTCGTATATTAACCAGTGTAGGGGTCTTAGGGAGGTCTAGGGTATGAGTTTTAGGTACCACTTGTATTATATGATATGACTGGTATGGTTGAGTCGTACCTACCTATAGGTATTTTATATAGTTATGCAGGGGGTAATCTGGATATTTACCCTCTTATCCAGTTATGACCCCACGACTTATATCACCAGTCGAAGGTTATTTTCCCTATTATTCTAATCTAACATACTTTAAAACACTCTCTAATTGATTCATGTTATTGCTAAGCTGCTCAAACTAAGTAGGACGTATTTTGTGTTTCATCTACTGAGGCTAAAAGGGTTTGCTAGTTTATGATGATAAGTCTTCCAATATTTATTAGTATGAAGGTGGATAAAGATCCTTGAGGTTTCTTAGAGGAAATAGAGAAAATCTTATAAATGTGAAACCGGTGAATTATGGTACTTACCAGCTTAAGGATGTGGCATACCAATGGTAAAAGCGGTGGGATAGGGTACGAGGTGATGTTGATAAGTCAATTTTATTGGAGACTCTCTCTAATACTTTTTTAGTTTGCTTCATTCCTCGGGTATTAAGGGAAGCAAAAGCAGAGGAGTTTGTCAATCTACACTAAGGAAAATTGTCTATCAAGGAATATATCTTGAAATTTCATCAGTTGTGAAGGTATGTTCTTAAAGTAGTATTAATATGAGGGTTAGGATAAGAAAGTTCACTTTCAGACTATCTCAAAATTTTATTCTTGAATGTAATACTGCGTTGTTGATCAGGGATATGGATATGTTTAGGTTGGTTTTTCATATGCAATAAGTAGAGAAAGAAAAGAAAAAGCAGGCGAAATATAGGGAATGGCGGGGAAAGAAGTTCAGGTAATCAAACCTTGATGGTGTTCAATAGTTAGAAGGTCGGGAAAGTGTTAAGTTGCTAAAGAAAAAATAGGGGTGTTTTAGTTCATTTACTACATCTTGTGCTCCTTACTCGAAGTAGTCAAGTGATAGGCGTTAGTAGGGTGGAAATAATTTTTAGGTACAAATTATCCAATCAAGGGAAAGTATGGTGTAGTCAGCTTCATCGAGTCCTTATTATTCATTTTATAGTAGGTTTTATATGGGCTTCTATGATAAGAAGAGGGATAGGTGTTTCAAATATGGTTAGCCAGGCCATATGCTCAGAAATTGTCAATTTGGTAAGGGGGATTTAGGAGAGAACAAGTCTTCAATTTCTTCATCTTATAGTCAAACACAAAAGGATTCTGTTTCTCTATCTATTTCTTCTTCTAATACAGGCATAGGTCAGAATAGGTTATATTTTATTGCTACACGTTAGGAATATAAGTTATCATTTGATGTCATGCCTGGTATGTTACAGCTTTTTTCTCGTGACGTGTATTAGTTGCTTAATTTGGGGTCCACCTTCTCTTATATGACCATATTTGTTGTTGGTTATTTTTGTTTTCATCTAGAGGATATTTTTGATCTTTTTTTTATTTCTACCTTGGTAAGAGACTTTATGGTTACTCAAAGAGTCTATAGGGGGTGAGTGGTTTCTATTGATAATAGGTAGACTTTTGTGGATTTGTTTGAACTTGAAATGGTGGATTTGGATACTATTCTAGGGACAGATAGGTTACACTCTTGTTACATATCCTTCGATTATCGGACCCATAAGGTTGTCTTTGGGTTCCCAAATAAATCATTTATTGTATGAGAGGGTGGTTCCTTAGCTCCGAGGGTAAGGTTTATTTCTTATCTCAATGCTCAGAGGTTGATCTCTAAAGGGTGTCTTTATCATCTGGTCCAAGTTAAATATTATAATTCAGAAGGTTCATATTTATATTTGGTTTTGGTGGTGAATGCAATTCCCAAAGTCCTTTTGGATGATCTTTCTGGTGTTCCTACAGATAAAAAGATGAAGTTTGGTATCGATTTGGTTCTGAACACTCGTCCAATTCTATTCCTCCTTGAAGAATAGCTCCGGCTAAGTTAAAGGAACTCAAGGAGAAACTTAAGGATCTTTTGGATAATGTTTTAATCCTTTCTAGTGTCTCCCCTTGAAGTGCACTAATTTTATTTATGCAAAATAAATATGGTTCCCTTTGGATGTAGATTGACTATCGATAATTAAATAAGGTTATAGTCAAGAACAAGTATTCTCTCCCACGGATAGATGACTTTTTTGATTAAATGCAGGGTGCCAAATTATTTTCTAAGATAGATCTTCGATTTGGTAATCTTCATCTTAAGATTCGGGAGGAAGATATCCCTAAGACAACTTTTCATACTCGTTATGGGCACTTTAAGCTCTTGGTTATGTAATTTGGTTTGACTAATGCCCCAACTTCATTTATGGATTTGATGAACATGGTTTTCAAGAAGATTTTGGATCTTTTTTCATTGTATGCACTGAAAACATCTTTGTGTAGTCTAAGAGTGAGCTGGATCATGCTAATCACCGCCATGTGGTGTTGTATACCTTAAATTTACAACAGTTGTATACCAATTTCTCCATTTGTGAGTTTTGGTTTAACGATGTAACCTTTCTTTGTCATATTATTTCTAGTGAGGAGATCATGATAGATCCACAAAAGGTGGTTGTGTTTAAAAGGTGTCCTAGACCCACGACTCCAACCAACATTTAAAGCTTCTTAGGTTTATCTGGGTATTATAGGCGGTTCATAAAAATTTTCTTGTGTATAGATGCCTAATTGACTAAGTTGACTTAGAAAAAGGTGAAGTTTTCTTGGTCGGATGGTTGCGAGGGGAGTTCCGAGATAATAAAGGATAAGTTGACTTAGGCTCCTATTTTGACATTGTCTAAAAGTAATGAGGGGTTTGTGCTTTATTATGATGTATCTCGGGTGTGGCTTGGTTGCATTTTCATGAAGCATATTAAGGTGATTGCCTATGCTTCCAGGCAATTGAAAGTGCATGAGCGGAATTATCCTACTCATGATTTGGAACTTTAACTGGTGGTTTTCACTTTGGAGATCTGGAAGCATTAGTTATATTGAGTGCACGTGGACATCTTTTCTGATTGTAAGAGCCTATAGTATGTGTTCACTCAGAAGGAGCTAAATCTCAGGAAGAAGAGATGGTTGGAGCTTTTTAAGTACTATATATAAGTCTTCACTACTATCTAGACAAAGCTAACATGGCTGATGATGTCCTTGGTAGGTTTTCCATGGGGAGTTTAGCTCTTGTGGATAAGCAGAAGTGGGAATTGCTGATGGATATTCACCGGTTGGGTAATCTTGTAGTTCATCTCTTGGACTCTAACGATGGTGGTGTTATTGTACAGGAATTAGTTTGTTCATCTCTTAGTGCGGAGACCAAGGAAAAATGCTAGATCCTATCTTGATAAAAATCAAGAGTGATGTTTGTGAGCAAACGGTAATAGTGTTTGAGATCAGTAGTGCTGGTACCTTGAGGTAGCAAGGGCGGTTATGTGTTCCTGACGTCGATAGTTTGCAAAAAATTGTATTGGCTGAGGTTCATAAAACATGCTACATTGTTCATCCAAGATCAACAAAACGGTATCATGATCTTAAGGAGATGTATTGGTGGAATGGTATGAGATGGGTTGTGGCTAATTTTTTGGCCAAGTGCTTAGGGTGCCAACATGTCAAAGTTGAGCACATGAGGCCTGGAGGGTTCCATCAGGAAATGGAGTTGCCAAAATTGAAATAAGAGGCAATCAATATGGATTTTGTTACCGGTCTTCATCGGTCTCATAATTAGTTTGATTTGATTTGGGTCATCATGGATACAATAACCAAGTCCTCTCATGTTTTACTAGTGCAAACTAACTTTTCAGATATGAACTATGCGAGGTTATATCTTTATGACCTTGTGAAGGTACATGGGGTGTCTGTTGTGATTATCTCTGATCGTGGTACATAGTTTACATCTCATTTTTGGTAGTCTTTTCAAAAAGGGTTAGGGTCTAAGGTCCGTCCAAGTACCACTGAGTATCTACCTTTGATAGAGTTTACTTAAAACAATAGCTATCATTCTAGGATTGGGATAGCCCATTTTAAGGCATTGTATGCTCGACAGTATAGATATCCTATTGGGTTGTTCAAGCTTGCTGAGGCGGATATGTTCAATTAGGATTTGGTTTATCAGGCTATGGAAAAAGTAAAGGTGATTTGATATAGGCTTAAGGACACCCAAATTCACCAAAAGTCCTATGCAGATGTAAGGCGTAGAGACTTGGAGTTTGAGGTTGGGACAAGGTGTTCCTATGCGTATCTATCATGAAGGAAGTGATGCAATTTGGTAAAAAAGGAAAGGTGAGTCCCCGGTATATTGGTCTTTATGAGGTTTTGTGGAGGGTTGGTTAAGTGGAATATGAATTGAAATTTCATTCAAGTTTGAGCTCCATTCATCTGATATTTTTTGTATCTATATTGAGAAAGTGTCTTGCTGATCCTTCTTCGCTGGATCCTCTAGAAGGATTGAATATCTCAGATTTTGTCTTATATAGAGGTCTAGGTTAGGACATTCGATTGGTAGGTTTGTCGCTTATAGACTAAGGATGTCGCCTTAGTTTATGTTCAATGGCAGAACTATGAGGTACAAAATGCTACATAGGAAACGGAAGAGGACATGAAGTCCAAATATCACATTTGTTTTCTACTCTGGATATTTATGCGGAAGGTATGTGTTCTTGATCACATCTTTATTTTCTAACCTAGTTAAGTGTTAGAACAGATCCTTGGTTCTTTTTTTGTACTTGGTTAAGGTTGGATTGATATTTCGTATTGTAAATTAATGTACTTATCCTTGACCTACTTTTATGTCATTTGGGGATGAGTGATCCTAGTTCGGGAGACTAAAACACCTTGGGTTTTTGAATTAAATGCTTGGTTATGGTTTTCTCAGAATTTAATTATGTTTTTATAAACTTTAATGGTGGTTTGGACAATTGGTAGTATGGGAATTGTTAATTGGTAATTGGACTTGGTTTTGGACACGCTATTCCCATCATGTTTGATAAAATGCCTATGATAATGTTTTTACTATATTATTGGATTTTTAATGGAAATATTCTATGGTATGGTTAGGTAATGGAAACCTAAATGGTATAAATGGTTTAAGTGGGTTGGGATGCGAAATGGAATGGTGTGGTTGTCATGGTTATTGTTAATTAAACACCCTTGTTGGGTACAATGTAATCCCCTTAGTAAACATGGTAATGAACAACTTGCGGGGTACGTGGGTTTCCCCTTAGAAATTATAGTAATGGAATACTCGTGGCGTACACGGGATTCCCCTAGGTTAACTTGATAATGTAATCTATGGGTACATGGGAATCCCTTTAAGCAAAAATATTGGCTAAGAACATTCCTTGCAAGCTATATTCGCTATGACGATACCTCTACTTTAATCCTTGGTTAATAATAATGGAATAATGGTTTTAATTGGGAAATAATGATTAGGTGTGATTGCTAACCGTGAATGTGTGAGTCCAATGGACGGAGACTGGAAACTAATGTTTGCTTACTTTAGGGGTTAGTCATAGTGATCATATATTATATTAGGTGGTACATGGGAATCCTTTAAGTAAATTGAACGTATGTATTATTGAGAGCAAAGGCTACTTGAATCCCCTACTCTTATGGTATCTCTGGTTCATATGGATACAAACATTGGGGATTGTTCAGGGGGTTACACTGGAGCGATATAGCATGTGGGTGGTTCTAGGACTTTAAGCTACACATACCCAGGTTAATGTTTTTAAATGTATGCTAAATCTAGTTCCCTTTCTCGGCATGGATACATAAATGTATGGTTTGTATGAATGTGGTTAGTTTATTTGGTTTTACTAGATGGCCATATTTTATCCTTATCCTGAGTAATTGCTAGCGTTCACCCTCTAACCCATCTTCGGGTGGATGTATAGACACACAATGCTGGAACCTACAATTCTAGTCCTCTTGCTTAGTGATCGGATTTTGGGATCAGCTCGATTGGATAACTAAGTACAGGATCTTGGTTGTTGTTTTAGTTTTGGCTTATGTTTTTCGTTTAGTTATTGTTATTTGTTAGATTTGAGATTGTTGGTCTCATTTGGGTTAGTCTCAAGTATAGACCTATCCCAGAGTCTTAGGTTGCACAAAAATGCTATCTTCTTATATGGTCGGAATTCATCAGACTCACGGTATATGCTGGAAAGTTTGGATGGGTAACAGGGGTGGTCTTCAGTCCTTGTTGGACTTGGGATGCCCATTATGACAACGCCTTGTTTTGGGTCGTTTGATTTCTCCCTCAATTCAACACTACATAATACCATAGAACATATCTCTAAAATTCCCCATACCATGAATTATAAGATCATAAACTAGGTACATATGGCACTCATAACTCAAATCGAGTACACTTTATTCTTATAACTTAAGGCTCTTATCCATCTAATGATTTAGCCACCATTTCTACATCAACAATATACCTCATGCATATATCACAATTACCCACTAAAATATTTCTTAAATCATCACCTATGCTCTTTTACACATTATATCAAGCCTACTACTTTCACTGTCACAAATATTGCGTCACTATCCTCGAGCTAATATTTTTATCCCCATAATCTGTCATGACTCATTCGTGAAGGATATCTCAAGTCCACCAAGTTCCATAGACCACCCCCATTATCCTAGCTAACTAGAGATCTATAGCTAGTAGTGGATGAATTCTAAATAAATAAAAAGATAAAGCTAAGTTCCAAACACATAACAAGATCAGTAACTCAACTAACTAAGAAAAGAATCTAAAAATTTCAATAACCATCCCAATCCACAGTTATCCGAAAAGCCTCTGATATCCAAAGAACAACCTAAGTCGGGATATACCCCACACACTAGCAAAAAATAAACAAAGGTAAACACCTATGAAACAAACTAAACCAAGAAGTAATAGTCCTTCTATAAGAAGAAGGCTCACCACTTCAAGTTGACTCACGAACAATCCTAGAACCACCTATCACTGCTCAGGAAAAGTGGAAGTGTCTCTATTCCCTGTATTTCATGGGAATACAACATCTGCAAATGGTAACATGGGTGAGAGCTAGCATGTAACTCAGGATAAAGATAAAATAGTGTCAATTCAAAGTCCAGTCCAAACTCAATGTACGTGTTCACATACATCAATACATACATATATATGCATAAGATGTTGGGATATGGATCGAGGATTAGATTGAAAGTAAAACATTAGCCTAGATTGTGTAACTTAACCACGATAAAGCCACCCACAAGCTATATGGGTACAACTGCCCTACTGATAGGGACCTAATGTGTGTTAGCTGCACAAACCAGAGATATCCAAGGAAGACTAGGGAATTCCCCGACAAAATGTCAATCTAGTATATATATATATATAGTGTGTGTGTTATACTAGCACGCGAACATTAAGACCAACCTAACACTGACAAATGTTAGTTTCCAATAGCGGTCCCTCCCGAGACCTCCACCTTTATAGTCCTGCTACACAACCCCTTTAAGCCCAATTAAAATAACTTTCACATAACCCATCTATTTTACCAAAGAATTATCCGTTAAGTCATCAACCATAAGTATCGTCATACCATTATGCTTTCGTACTTATAATTATTCCATACCAATTCCATCAACTTGGAAGGATGCCACAACCCCCTACGTTTATTAAATCGTGTTGGGGGGATGCCACAACCACCTTTGTTCATTAAATCATGTCTAGGCAATACGACAACCCCTTTCAGTTTATCAAAACAACTCGGGAGAAAGTCTCGGCCCTCTAGATTCCAACTTAAAATAACAAAACATGGAAAACAAAGCCTTAAAAAAGGTTTACATTCATTTAACCATTTATGCAATGCAATAGCTTGGGTGAGTATGTCAAACCATGTGAAAAATCTGAATTTAAAATAAATTATGCAATTAGGTTAAGGGAACACAATTTCCAAACCAAAATCAACAATTTAGAGAAATGCCTCGACCCCTTTTCCAATTACTATACCCATGTACCCAATTAGTTCAAAAACCATTGATAAAGCATAAACAATGCCATAAAATTATGGGAATCCAATTCATGTATCATTCATTCCAAACCCCTTAACCATATCAAAACTCATATTCAAATCCACATGAACAACCATTTAACCACATGAATTATGTAAAACATGTTTAGGGGAAGAGGTACATGCTTTGAAGTATCACAATTACAAAGAGAAATCACTCTTGGAATATCTAATTGATCAACCTTAAGAAACCCTAGTTGTTCTTGTCGTAGGGATTTGAAAGAGATTGAGAAGAATATTATAATTTGTTTTGATGTGATAATAAGACCCAAAAAAAGGTTTAAAATCGTGGGTAACATTTAAGGAAGGGGAGAAATGCCCAATGTACCTTCAATGAAACTCTAAGTATTTGTCACCCCCAGTTGTCATGGGTGACCTTAGGACTCCTGATGACTGACTTTGAGTCATTGCCTGGACTCGTAGTCTGGATAGTTGCTAGGACACTCTTCACTGTTGGCCCTACTAGTCACACCCTATGACTCATAGTCAGACCTTACAACTAGTAAAGACTTAGTTGTATTAAGGATAAAAACACTGGGCACTATACTAGTGAGACTATAAGTCCCACATTACGACATGTAATGTCTCACCACAACTCATTATATCTTAGTCGTACTTAGGTTGGTAAATTTTTATAACATACTAATCACTCTATGATTAGGGACCTAAGACCCGTAATGACACCTTATGGCTCATAAGGTGAGTCATAATCTATGCAGCAAGCTCAAAGTTAAGAAATTTTCAAAGGCCAAAATTCTTGGGTGTTACATTCTTCCATTAGTATCATTGATCCCCGAATGAGGAGTTAAAAAATCCATTAGCATGATTATAAGAATGAAGGAAACCACAAATTCCTTTAAAAAATTCAAAAATCAAAGATGATAAGGAAAACATATACCTTAGGACGATTGTCAAATTTGGGGAAAAAGAACAGATACTTGGACTTTATTTTCTCTTCTACTTCCCAAGTAGCTTCTTCTACCTTTTGATTCCTCCAAAGGACCATTACCGATGCAAAATCTTTAGTCATTAAGCGACGGAATTATCTATCCAATCTATTCACTAGGAATACCTCATAAGATGGGGAACCGGAAATACCAATAGTCTCCATAGGCAAAACAAATGAAGGATCACCCACACATTTTTTAAACCTCAAAATATGGAAAAATGGGTTAGTAGAATCCAAACTCAAAGTCAAATCTAACTCATAAACAACCATTCCCTATTCTCTTTAAGATCAAGTACCGATGCACATAATGGTGGCTAAGTTTCCCTATTTTTTCAAATCTCATCATTCCCTTCATGAGAGATACCTTCAAAAACACCCAATCACCTACCTAAAACTCCAACTCTCTTTGACTCACATCTGTATAGGATTTCTGGCTACTCTGAGCAGTCTTATGTCTATCCTGAATCATCTTCACCTTATCTATCGCTTGGTGAACCAAGTCCAAACCAAACAATCTAGTCTCACCAACCTCAAACCACCTATAGGAGAACTATAACTCCTATTATAAAGACCCTCAAAAGGAGTAATCCCAATACTCAAGTGATAAATATTATTATAAGTGAACTGGATGAAAGGCAAATGATCCACACAATTACCACCAAAATTAAAAACTTGAGACTTTAGCATATCTTCCAAAGACTGAATGGACCTTTTTATTTTTCCATCTGTTCAAGGGTGGAAGCGGTACTAAGGTTCACCCGTGTACATAAGCCTTGCTAAAATGAGTACCAAAAGTGAGAAAAGAACTGCGTACTTAAATATGAAATAATGGAAATTGGAGCACCATGTATTTCAACTATCTCTTGAATAAACAACATAGTATAATCCTCTTCAATGTAAGTAGTCCTCACAGGCAAGAAGTGAGTAAACTTAGTCATTATATCTATGATGAACCAACTAAAATCAAACTACTGGCGAGACTGCAGAAGACCTATAATAAAATCTAAATTGATGGCCTCCAACTTTCACATAGGCAATTCAACATCTTGGGACATGCTGCCAGGCCTCAAGTGCTCAACCTTAACTAGCTGACATACCATGCACTTTTCCACAAAGTTTGGTGTATCCCTCTTTACGTGGTTTCACTAATATATATCCTTCAAGCCGTGATACATCTTGGTCTAAGAAAGGTAAACTGTATACCACAACTCATGTACCTCAGTTAAAACTTTTTCCTGTAGCCCATCGACATCAGGAACAAAGAATTTTCCTTGGTACCTCAATTTACCATCTCCGCCAATTTAAAATGTCATGACCTTCTACTGACCCACATCATCCTTCGTCTACATCAAGATTGTAGTGGAGACTCATGTCATACTCCTTAAGCAATTTAAGCTATCCCTTCTGCCTTAGATTTAACTTATTATGGATTATGCATACTGCAAGCTTTTATGATCTGAGAAGATATCCATGTGGACCCCATATAATTAATGGCTCCAAACATTCAAAGCAAACACAAGAGCCACCAATCATTAGTTTTATAATTCCTTTCATGAACTTTAAGTTGCCTAGAAGCATAAGCCACTACCTTACCATACTGCATCAATAAATAGCCCAATCCCACACAGGACGTATCATAGTACTCAACAAAATCATTGGTACCCTCGGGCAGGGTCAAAACAAGCATATAAGTCAACTTGTCATCCTCTTAAAAATACCCTCGCAAGAATTAGACAAAACAATTTACCTTTTTCTGGGTCAACTTAATTAATAGAGCAGCAATCAAAGAGAAATTCTCCACAAACCTCTAATAATACCCAGCTAAACCCAAGTAGCTTGAAATGTGTATTGTAGTTATGAGACTAGGACATTTTTTAACCACCTCAACTTTCAATGAATCCACTATGATCCCCTTACCAGACACAACATGACCAAGGAAGGCCATAACATTCAACCAAAATTCACACTTAAAAAACATGGCATACAAATGTTGATCCTTAAGAGTCTGCAACACTACAAGAAGGTGATTAGCATGATCTTCCTCACACTTATAATATATAAAGATGTCATCAAACAACATGGTCTCAAAAAAATACAAGAACTGTCTGAACACCTAATTTATCAAGTCCATAAATACAGCTAGAACATTAGTAAACCCAAATGACATCACAAGAAAATCATAATGACCATATTGGGTTTGGAAGGCATTCTTAGGGATATCCACCTCTTTAGTCTACAATTGATGATAACCCAACCGAAGATATCAATCTTAGAAAAATATCTAGCACCTTAAAGATGGTTAAAGAGATCAAGATATCTTAGGAAGAAGAGAGTTATTCTACACCATCACTTTATTTAGTTTGTGATAATCTATACACATTCGAATGGAACCATCCTTCTTACACACGAAGAGAATAGAGGCATCCCATGAAGAAGCACGAGGATGGATGAAACACTTATTAATAAGATCCTATAGTGGATGCTTAAGTCTTATAAACTCAACCAGAGCCTTTTTCTATAGAGGGATAGAGTTATGATTGGTATTATAAACAATATTGTTATAACCAAACCAGGACCTGGCCGTGTCGGGAATCTCAGGTCCACAGAGGACCGGAGACCACCCACTTTAACCTAAAAAAATAGAACATAACATACCTTGTAGCTGTTCAATTCCAAACATATAAAAGGTTAGAAAAGTAATAAACTTGAAGATATCTAAGAGTTTCAACATAAATACCAAATCCACAATAATATCCATAAAACCTCTACTAATCCAAAAACAACCAAATGTAGGGACATACCCTCGACTTTGATAATGAAAATAACAATGACAATGTTAATGTGAACTCTTTAGTTCTAGTTCATAAAAAGCAACTGATGGAATGATCAGGTCTTTCGGAGAATGAAAGATCACCACATTATCAAAAACGATCGAGGAAGTAAACCTATCCACCTAACACTATGCAGAAAATGTACCAGTATCTCTGGTGCCTGCATTAAAAGGGGATACAACATACGAAGATGGTTAGTGGGTTGAGCACTAGCAGGTAACTCAACGAGAGGGAAAAATATAATGCCATGTCATATTCATTTAAAACCCACTATACATGTTCATATATATGCATACATATATTTAATAGATACTTGGGTACGCAACACGATTTAGCATGATAGTAAAATATTATCTAGGACTACGTAGCGCAACCACCATAAACAACGACCCACAGGCTATATGGCTTTAGGTCCCCCTACTAAAAAAATCCTAGTGTGTGTTAGCCTCATAAACCATCTGTATAAAAGAAGACCAGAGAATACCCCAACACAACACCAACCCAAGTTACAAATATTTATCAATATGTAAATTGTGCACATGGCCATAAAAACAAAACCTCATCTCGGCAAACATGAGTTTCTTGTATAAGTCATCCATGACCCACACCTTCATAGATTAGCTACATAACCCCCATTAAGAAAAATTTAAAACAAGTTTCACATACTTTTTATTAACCAAGGAATCAACTGTTAAGGCATACATGGGCATCATCATACCTTTTCACTTGCAAGTTTACCTCTATGCCATGATAATTATATTAACTTCTATGAATGCCTTGACCCCCTTTTCTTATTAAATTAATTGTATCTAAGAAGGCCTTCAAAATCCATGCTCATTGTTTAACCATTTATACAATGCAATATCATTAGTGAGTAAGTCAAACCAAGTGATAAATTCAAAATTCAAAGCTAATTACGTAATTGTGTTGAGGGAACACAATTATTCATAACCAATCCAAGCATAAAATATTAATTTAGGGGAATACCTTGACCTCCCATTCAAATTCCCACACACATGCACCTATTAGTTCTGAGCATTTCTTTCAAATGCGGAATAACTCATAAAAACCATAGGAAAACAATTCAACGAACAATCATTTCAAAACCCTCAACAATATAAGATTGCATATTTAAATACATACAATTAAACTTACTTAAAACACACATTTTTCAAAAAATATGAATTGGGGAAGAGTAACAAGCATGAAATACCAAGATTTTTGGTGACAAATCAGCCCTTAAATCCTTAGTTGACCAACTTCTTGGAAAACCCTAAGTATTTTTCCCCTGGAGAATTTAGAGAGTTTAAGAGAGTTCTTTGAGTGCTAAGGGGTTGAAAATAATGTACCAAGGGTGCTTTATGGTCATCGGTTATAAGTAAGAGAAGAGTTAACTATCCAAAATGCCCTCAATTAAAAAAGGAGAAAAATCTTCACCAGTGTTATGTGTCAATATATGACTCATAAGGACTTACTACAGCTCGTTACCATAAGTCGTGGTCTTGATAATCTGTGGGACCTCCCTATGGAAACCCTACGACTAACACCCTATGACTTGTTAAGAGACGCTATGACTCCCAGGGTCCAAGTCGTAGTTAGACAGAATACTTTAGGCATCAAACAAGATTGGTTATGGATGGGATTATATGACTCGTGGACAATAGTCATAGTCATAATAGAAACTCCAGGCCAACATACTACCAAGGCTATAGTTAGGTCCTTATGACTCGTAATGACGCGTTATGACTCGTTAGGAGAGTCGTAGTCAGGGCAGTTACTTTAAAAATCAAGAATTTTCAAGCACAAAAATTATAGGGCGTTACATTCTCCCCCTAGGATCATTCGTCACTCACTGATGAGATAAGACATTTATTAGACCAACACTCTCATCACTAAATAATAAGATAAGACATTTGACTTTGAACACAACTACACTTACATCTAAAAAGGATAGAAAACAAAGATAATAGGGAAATCACAACTTTCATAAACAAATAAAAAATCAAACATATTAAGGAATACACATACCTCAAGCACGATATCCAAAGTGGGAAACAAGAATGAATATTTGGACTTCATGTTCTCTTCTAATTCCCAAGTAGCTTCTTCACACTTTTGGTTCCTCTATAGAACCTTCATTGAATCCACGTCCTTTGCTCTCAACTAATCGACTTGCCAATCCAAAATATCAATAGGGAAAACTTCATAAGACAAGGAATTATAGACACCAACACTCTCCATAAGAATGAACAAGGAAGGATCACCTATAAGAATGAACAAGGAAGGATCACCCGCGCACTTCTTCAACATTAACATATGGAAGACGAAATGGAAAAAACCCAAAATCAAAGGAAACTCCAACTCATAAGCCACATTGCCTACACGTCCTAAAATACTATATGAACCAACATAATGGGAGATAATTTTCCCCTTGTTTAAAAACCGCGTCACTCCCTTCATAGGAGACACCTTTAAAAATACTAAATCATCCACGTCAAACACCAGAAACCCTTTCCTTTAATTTGAATAGGACTTATGGCAACTTTGGGCGGTCTTAAGCCTATCTAGATTCAGCTTTACCTTTTCCATAGCTTTGTGAACCAAGTCGGGACCATATAACATATTGACACCAACGTCAAACCACTAAATAGGAGACCTACACCTCCTACAACATAAATCCTCAAAAGAAGCCATCTCAATACTAGAGTGATAACTATTATTATATGAAAATTCTATCACAGGTTAATAATCAACACAACTACCACCAAAATTTATCATATGTGACCTTAGCATATTCTCCAAAGTCTGTATAGTCCACTCCGCTTGTCTTTTCATCTGAGGGTGGAAAGTGGTTTTAAATTTCACCTTAGTACCCAAACCACTATTAAAGGAACACCAAAAGTCAGATGAGAATTGAGTATCTTCATCAAATATGATCGAAATTGGAGCACCAAGCAACTTCAATATCTCTTAAATGTAGAGTTTAGCGTAATCTTCTATTGAATAATTAGTCTTTACTGGTAAGAAATGAGTGAACTTGGTCATCCTATCCACAATGACCCAAATTGAATTAAACTGCTGGCAAGATTGTGGAAGACTTATAACAAAATCCATATTAGTCACTTCCCATTTCTATATGAGCTCAATCTCTTGAGATAATCGACCAGGCCTCAAGTGTTTAACCTTCACTTGTTGACACACCATATACTTGGTTCAAAAGTTTGTCATATCCCTATTTATGCTATTCTACAAGTATATATATTTTAAATTATGGTATATTTTTGTACTACGAAGATAAATAGTGTACCTCGATACATGTACCTCAGCCAAGATCCTCTCTTGCATCTAATAAACATCAGGAACACACAATCTGTCTTGGTACCTCAAGATACCATTGCCACCAATATAAAAATTCATGACCATCTAGTAGCCCACATCATCCTTGATCTGCATCAAAATAGGGTCAACGATCTGTTAATCCTTCACCTAAGCACCCAAAGATGAATTTACAATTTGTTGCACAATCATACAGTATTCTCAAAGTCAAAAAGATGAACTCTAAAGTTAGCCAAACGGTGAATATCCTTAACCAAATCTCGCTTCTCCTTATCAACATGAGACAAAATTTCTATAGACAACCTGCTAAGAGCATCAGCAAACACATTAGCTTTACGTGGATGATAATGATGGCTCATATCATAGTCCTTAAGAAACTCAACCCATCTACTTTTATTAAAATTTAACTCCTTTGGTTAAACATATACTACAAAATCATATGTTCGAAATATATGTTAACATAAACCCCATATAGATAGTGAAGCCAAATATTAATAGCAAAAACCACTGCCAATAACTCTAAATCCTAAATTGGATAGTTCTTCTTATGCACCTTTAGCTAGCTAGAAGTATATGCAACCACGTTACCATGCTACATCAAGACACACCACCCAATCCCAAACGGAATGATCATAATAAACAACAAAACCCTCGATACCCTCAGGTAGGGTAAAAATTAGAACCAAAGTCAACTTATCCTTCAACTTCACAAAACTAGCCTCACAAGCATCAGACCATAGAAACTTTACCATTTTTTGAGTCAACCTAGTCGGTGCGGCAGCAATAGAAGGGAAACTTTCCACAAAGCTCCTATAATAACTGACTAAACCCAAGAAGCCCCAAATATTTGTTGGAGTCATGTGTCTAGTCCACTTCTTAACCACTAAAACTTTTTGTGAATCCACCATGATCGACTCACTAGAAACAACATGATCTCGATAGGTCACAACATTCAACTAGAACCGATACTTTAATAACTCTACATACAACTATTGATTATTATGGGTTCAATAATGCTATGCAAAGGTGATCTACATGATCTTCCTTACTCTTTAAATGCACCATAATGTTATCAATAAATAAAATTATGAACAAATCCAAAAACTGATAACCCAATTCAGAAGATCCATAAATGCCACTATGGAATTAGCCAATCCAAAAGACATTACAAAGAACTTATAATGGCTATACCGAGTTTGAAAAGAAATTTAGGGATATCCACCTCCCTAATCTTTAGCTGATGGTAACCTGACCAAAGATAAATCTTAGAAATGTACTTAGTACCTTAAAGTTGACTAAAGAAATCATTAATCCTAGGAAGGAAATACCTATTCTTCATGATCACAATATTCAATTGGAGGTAATCTATACACATATGAAGGGACCCATTATATTTACTCACGGAGAGAACTAAAGCACCTCAGGGAGAAACACTAGGGAGGATAAAACCATAATTTTTAAGATCTTTCAACTGCTTCTTAAGTTCTTTCAACTCAGTTGGAGCCACTAAATAGGGAGGGATAAAAATAGAATGAGTGTGCGAAAAAAGGTTAATTCCAAAATCAAATTACCTATTAGGAGGAACACCATGAAGATCATCAGGAAACACCATAGGAAAATCACATACCATAGGGAAAGATTCCAAAGAAGGACTCTTTGAGTTAGAATCTTTAACCTAGACCAAGTGATAGTGACACCCCTTGGAAATTAAATTGGGGCTCTATGATACAAAAATAACCTTTCATTAAGCACTATGGAACTCCATTCCTACCTAATCACTGGTTCATTAAGAAATTTTAAACTGACTTAAAGTTTGAAAATCGAGAAATGCTTAGCACGTGTGCAACCAGTCCATCCATAAAATCACATCAAATTCTAAAATATCTAACTTAATTAGATCCACTAATGTCTCCTTACCATGGATAGATAACACATAACCCTATAGACTCTTCTAGAAACCACTAAATCACCCACTTGGGTGGACACAAAAAAGGGATAAAAAATACAATCAGGACCAAAATCAAAATGGATAGCCACAGAAGGTGTAATATAAGAAATGTAAATCTGGGATCAAGAAGACAACATATATCATGAAATAAAAGTTTTAGCGTACTAGTAACAACATCAGGAGAAGCCTCAAAATACGAATGTGTGGCAACAGCATACAGATGATTCCAACCAGTACTAGAGCTAGAAGTATCACCCTTTGGTGCAAAAGTTTTACAAGCAGCAATTATGGCTTTATCAGCCCTAGTAGAAATATCGCTTGAAGTGTCCACATGTAAGAAACTTATTCCTCCTGTCATCACAAAATCCATGGTGAAACGATCGATAAAATCTACAAAGAGAATGTGATTGAGCTTATTGAGCCCCATTAGCCTGAGATTGGGTGTGTTGTGCCTTAAACACACTATTTCTTTAAAAGCCACAATCATCGGATAGCCTAGGATATAGAGCACTAGGTATAGAATAAGAACCAAAACTCCCCCACTTCTTCTTTGAATACTGCTTGCCATTTTTACCACAATTTTGCTAGCCTCCACCCTACTCAGAATATCAGGATCCTTTACTATAGATCTCCCCTACATTGGCGTATTTCTTTTTTTAATCTTAAACATGTTCCATATACACCACAAGCCTAGGGATATCCATCTTAATATTTAGTAAGGCGTCCTTACACTCAAACACCAAGTCTAGAGAAAAGCACAAAGAAAATTTTCTTATCTTAGCCATCATGTATAGAATGGGACAATTGATGAAACTTTAGGGAATACTCCTTCACAGTTATCTTACCTTGCTTCAAATTCACAAAATCCTCATCATTCGCCTCCCTTAACTTCTGAGAAAAGAAGAGATTAAGAAAAGAACCAAAGAAATCATCCCATATAGCAAACTCTGCAAATTTACCCCTAGACTGGTACCACTCATCATACCATTGATATGCCACATCCTTCAATTGGTGTACTACAAATTCCACACCCTCATAGTCAGAAGAATGCATCATATGGAAAATCTTCTCCATTTCATCTTTAAACCCTTGAGGATATTCCTCAACTGCAGATCCAGTAAAGGTTAAGAGGATTAAGCCTCATAAACTTGCCAACCCTAGTGGCCTCAGAAAAACTCATAGCAATACTAGTAGAACCTGACTAACATAATAATGAAGTTATAAAACTGGGCGAACAGATAAATAAAATAGTGGAACTTCACATTAGTAATATCTCCTTGAGGTCACTGAGAAGGAGTGTCACCAGCGGAAGGAGGATCAGTAGGGATCTATCGAACTCCATGAGAGAAATCAGAAGTAGCGACCCTAGACTGGGTCCAAACTCCATAAGTAGGATAAGACCCATCCAAAGTGTCCTCAAGCAGGATAGAGAAGTTTTTATAAGAATTAGATCTACTGGGAGTCATGATCTAAAAAACTAACAATTGGGAATTAAAGGAGATTTCAACACCCTACACTCTATAGCCCAAAAGTAGATTACAAGAAAGGAAATATTCCTAAATGACTCGTAGCCTCTCTCTTATAAGTTTGTCATAATACACACCCATAAAAGGAATAGTACTTGACTCGACTTTCTAGATACCCAATGACACCAAATCTAGGCTTTGATACCAACTTTGTCATAACCCGAACGAGGGCCTGGTCATGACAGTATTCTTAAGTCCACCGAGGAACAGAGACCACCTCCCATAACCTACAAAAATAGAAATAACACTCCTAGCAGCAACAAAATTTTGAACATATAATTTGATAGAAAATTAATAAACTTAAAGAATTCTAAGAGTGTAAACATCAATACCCAATCCATGGTAATATCCATAAAAACCTTTACAAATCTGATAACAACCATATGTTGGGACATGCCCCCAACTCTGACAATGTTAATGACAATGATAATTTTAATGTGCACTCTTTAGTTCTATATTATAAAAGGATACCAATGGAATGATAATGTCGTTCAAAGAATGAAATCTCACCACTTCATCGTAAATAATCGATTAACCAAACTAATACACCTAACACTCTGTAGGAAAAGTACAAGTATCTTCATTGCCTACATCAAGTAGGGATACAACGTCCAAAGATAGTTAGAGGGTTGAGCACTAACATATAACTCAAGGATAGGGGATAATATAATGACAACTCATATCCATTTCAAACCCATTGTACATGTTCACATACATATATATAAATATATAATAGATGCTAGAGTAGAGAACAACTTTTAGCATGATAATAAAATGTTATCCTTGAATATGTAGCTCAACTATCATAAATAAGCACCCATGAGCTATCTGCGTTCAACTCTCATTACTAAAAGGGCCCGAGTGCATGTTATCCGCACAAACTGTAGGTATCAAGAAAGACCATGGAATTATCGTAGCCCATATAAATCTAAGATAGAAATATATATCAATAGTGTGAACTATGGACAGAGTCATCAAGACTAAACCTCATGTTGGCAAACATAAGTTTCTAGTATAAGTCATCCAGGACCCGAACTTTCACGGCTTAGCTACATAACCCCTATTAAGCCCAATTTAAAACAAGTTTCACATAACCTATTTATTAACCAAAGAATCAACTGTTAAGGTACACCATGGGTATCAACATACCCTTACACTTGTAAGGTTATCTCTATGCCATAACAATCACATTAACTTAAGGAAATACCTTTACATTCTTTTTTTTATTAAATCAAAAATAGCAAAAAAGGCCATAAAAAACCATGTTCATTGTTTAACCATTTATGTAATGCAATATCATTAGTGAGTAAGTCAAAGCAAGTTATAATTTCATAATTCAAATCTAATTACACTAGTGGGTTGAGGGAACACAATTATCCAAACCAATTAAAAGTTTAAAGAATCAATTTGGGGGAATACCTTTACCTATCATTCCAATTCCCACACCCATGCACCCTATTAGTTCAAAACAACAATTTCAAAGCATGAATAACTCATAAAAACTAAGGGAAAAGAATTCAAGGATCAATCATTACAAAACACTCAACCATACAAAAACCCATAGTCAAATCCACAAAATTAATCATATTTAAAACTTATGTTTTTTCTAAAATAATCATTAAGGAAGTATAACATGCCTGAAATACTAATATATACGGAGAGAAAAAAACCCTTATGCCCTTAGAGGACAAATTCATAGAAACTATAAGTATCTTGACATTTGAGAATTTAGATAGTTTCTGAGAATGGTTTGAGTGCTAAAGGGTTGAAAATAACATCCCAAGGGTGTTTTATGTTCATGGGTATTATGTGAGGGAAGAGGGAAATGTCCAAAATATCTTTAAAAAATAAATCTGAAAAATTGTTGCCAGTGATTATGGGTCACTTTATGACTTGTACGGACTCACTACGGCACGTTACCATGAGTCATAGTCTGTAAAATAGAATATGGGGCCCCTACGGTATCCCTACCACTCACACCTTATAACTCCTTAAGAGACCCTATGACTCGTAGGGTCCAAGTCATAGTCAAGACAAAATACATTGGGCATTACTCTAGTTTTGGTAAGGATGAGTCAATATGACTCATTTTTAGTCTTTATGACTCGTAGCCTTAGTCATAGTCACAACAGAAACTCCAGGCCAATATAATGGCCAAACTAGTGTTGGGTCCTTAAGATACGTAATGCAACGTTATGACTTATTAGAAGAGTCATAGTTTATGAAGTCAGTTTAAAAACACAAGAATTTCCAAGCACCAGAAATCGAAGGTGTTACAAAGATCAATCCCAAAGTCTATTTCTATACCTGGAAAATTCCAAAACACTCATTAAGAAAAACTCTAGGAAACTCATTAACCACTTGGATAGATTGTAAAGAGAGAACCTCAGAACAAAAATCTTTAACCCAAACTCTATAGTATAAACACCCCTTGGAAATCATCTTTAAAGCTCTAAGATAAGAAATAAACCTTTTTTTAGTTACAAAGGAACTCCATTCCCACTTAAGTATCGGATTATTTAGGAATTGGAAACTGAATATTCGGGTCCGAGAATCTAGAGAAGCACAGGATAAGTGAAGCCGATCCATCCACAATATCATATGAAAATCTAACATTTACATGTCTATAAGATCCACCAAGGACTCCCTATCATTAGTAGATACTATAGAACCCCTATACACCCTTCTAGCCATAACAAAGTCACCTACTAGGGTAGACACCAAGAAGGGATCAAAAATACACTAAGGATCAAAACAAACTGAACAGCTACATAAGGGGTAATTTAGATAGGGTGGACCCTGAATCAAGTAAACAATACACATCATAAGAAAAAAGTTGTAACCTGATAATGACAATATCAGGAAAAGCCTCAAATTCCTGACAGGTCGCAAGAGCATAAAGATGGTTCCGAGTAGTGCTGGTACTAGAAGTAGCACCCTTTGGTGCAAGAAATTAAGTAGAAACTTAAACCTAATTAGCTCTAGTGGAAACATTAGCTAATGGGTAATTCCTCTTAATATGACTAGGCTGGCGATATCCCAAATATTTATTCATCTCTTCATTAGAAAAACCACAGTGCAACTACCCATAAAATCTTTAGGAAGGATATGATAGTGCTGATTGAGCTCAATTGGCTAAGATTGGACACCTTATGCCTTAAACCCATTGTCTTCCTAAAAGCGACGATCTCCAGGTAGCATAGGATACAGAGTACTAGTAGTAGTATAGGAACCAAAATTTCCCCAAACCTTCTTATTTCCCCAAAACCTACCATCTCTACCATTATTTTACTGGCCTACACCCTGCCTCAAATATATAAACTCCTTACTATACCTTAGTCCCTATTTCCACCTACTTCTTCTACTCATCCCTAAATTTCTAGATATATGCCATTAGCCTAGAAATATACATATCCTTATTAAACATAACTGTCTTACACTCTAGTACCAAGCATTGAGACAAGATCAAAGAAAACTTCCTCATGCTCTACCTTAAGCTAGAAATAAACTCCAAAGCATAATGAGAAAACTGATGGAATATCAAGGTATACTCCTACACTATCATATTTTCCTACCTCATGTTCACAAACTCTTAAGATTTAGACACCTTGAACTCCTGAGGATAGAAATGATCAAAAAAAGCACCAGAAAATTACTCTAACAAAGCCTACTTAGTATCATCACCTCTTAACTTCCCCACTCCTCATACCAGATATGCCAAATCCTTTAACTGATATGTAGCAAAATCCATACCCTCTCATTAATGTCATGCATTACCCAGAATATCTTTTCTATCTCATCAACAAACCCTTGAGAATCCTTCTTTACCTTAAAGCCTATATAGGGCAAAGGATTAAACCTTATGAACTAGACAACACTAGAAGTGGATGAATTCCAAACAAATAACAAGATAAAATGAGTTTCAAACATATAACAATATAGGTAACTCAACTAACTCCTAAAGGAATCTAAGAATTTCAACAATAATTCCAATCCACAGTAATCCACAAAACCTCTAATATCCAAAAAATAGCCTAAGTCAGGGCATGCCCCCAAATATAGTAAAACAGAAACAAGGAAAACATCTATGAGACAAACTAACCCTAGAAGTAATAGGCCTTCTGAAAGAAGGAGGTTCATAACTTCACACTAACTCACAAACCATACAAGAATTATCTATCACTATTTTAAAAAAGAATAAGTGTCTCTGTTCCCTGCATCTTGTAGGGATACAGTGCTCAAAGATGGTTAATCGAGTGAACACTAGTATGTAACACTAGATAAAGATAAAATAACACCAATTAAAAGGCCAGTCCAAACTCAATGTATATGTACACATACATATATACATACATATATATATATATATATCTACAAGATGTTGGAATAGGGAACAACTCTTATCATGAAAGTAAAAAATTATCCTAGATTGTACAGCTTAATCATGATAAAGATACCCACGAGCTATATAGGTCTATCTCCCCTAATAAAAGGGCCCTAGTGCTTGTTATCCACACAAACTAAAAATATCCAAGGAAGAATAGGGAATGCCTCGACCCTACAATAATACAGGATACATATATGTAGTTTGAAAAAAGCACAGGATCATCAAGCCCAATGCTCACAGTAGCAAATGTAAGTTTCCAGTGTCGGTCCCCCGGGATCTCAAACTTTATGGCCTAGCTACACAACCCTCTTTAAGCCCAATTAAAATAAGTTTCACAAAACCCATCCATTTTACCATGGAATTATCCATTAAGGCACCAATCATAGGTATCATTATACCATTACAATTACAGTTTTATAATTATGCCATACCAATTCCATCAACTTAGGGGAATGTTCTGACCCCCTTATTCATTAAATCAATTTAGGAAAATGTCACAACCCCCTTTGTTCATTGAATAAAGTTTATCGAATGACACAACCACTTTTTATATATCAAAAACACTCAGCGGAATGCCTAGAACATGAAGCTACCAACTTAAGATCAGAAAAACTTAACCAACAAGGCCTTCAAAAGAAGTTTCCATTCGTTTAACCATTTATACAATTCAAAGGCTTAGGTGAGTATGTCAAACTATATGACCAATCATAATTCAAAACCAACTATGCAAGTGGGTTGAGGGAACACAATTTCCTAACCAAAAATAATCAATTTTGGGGAATGCCTCGACCCCCTTTCTAAGTCCTATGCCCATGCACCCAATTAATTCAAAAACCATTGATAGAGCCTAACAATAAATATACAATCATAGGAATCCAATTCATGTCATATTTATTTAAAAACCCTCAATTATATCAAAACCAATGTTCCAATCCAGATGAGCAACTATTTAAACATGTAATTACAGTGTTACATAAATTTAAGAAAAGTGGTACATACCTGAAAGTATCATAATTGCGGAGTGAAATCACCCTTGGAAGATCTAGTTGATCAATCTTGAGAAACTTTTGTTGTTTTGACTTGGGGATTTAAGAGAGATTGAGAAGAATATTATGATTCATTCTAATGTGATAATAAGGCCAAAAAAATGTTTTTATGGTTAAGAATTAGGGGAGAGGGTAAATATCTAAAGTACCCTTAATAAAACTCTAAATATTTGCTAACCAGTCCTTATGGGTCACCTTATGACTCGTGATGACTAGCTCTGAGTTATTGCCTGGATTCATAGGCTGGGAAGTGACTAGGGCACTCTTTATTATTATCCCTATGAGTCACACCCTAAGACTTATAATCTGACCTTAGTAGGGTCTTTGTTGTAGTCAGGACGGAATCCTTTAGGCACTACATTGCTGAGACTGTGAGTCCCACATTATGACTCGTAATGTCTCACCATGACTCATAATATCTTAATTAGACTCAGGTGAGTAACTTTAGGAACACAATGGTACCCATATAATAAGGATCCTACGACCTATAATGATACCTTACGACTTGTAAGGTAAGTTGTAATCTTAGCAGTAAGATCAAAGTCAAGAAATTTTTAAAGGCAATTATTCTGGGGTGTTACACAATCAACATCTAGAGATCAAACTTAGTGTCTAGAAATAATCATGCACCACCATGAAATATCCCGCATAATATACTAGTCCATCAAATAAAGAAATCAACCTAAATTCTTTATTAACATAACTACAAACAACAAGAACGTTTTTTTCACAATGTTACTAGTACACCTTAAAATTTACTCCATATCTACTCACCTACTAAACTAATTTGCAACTACTAGACAAAAATCAAGGGACCCTTGGTTTAGTAAAACCACCTAATAAGTATAGTTAATCTTAATCTTATTACATAACCCATTATGGTCTATAGAACTTTCACCTCCCTCTCATGACTTCCATTTACCCATGCATACATCCAAATAACTTTCAAAATTCTATAAACATCATTGAGTCCCTATTTTTAAGACCTTCCCAAAGTTGATGACAAATTTAGAAATCATAAGCTGACCAACCTTCCGTTCACAACATATAATTTATTTTACTTCTACAATGTCTATTCCTCATAAGCTCCTTTCTTATTTCAACTAAAATATGAAACTATTGTAACTAACCACTCTCTTTGACCCACAACCATAGTTTGCTAAAATTTTGGTGCAACTTAACCAACATCATAAGGGATGCCACCCCTAACACTCACTTAAAGGTCATGCAAATACAACTATCCCTTTTTACTAAAAAGCTACTCTTACCCCGATTTCCAAATATAAGACATCATATCACTAACCTCGTGATCATATTAATACTCATAGGTCATAATACCCCACTTTATACTACCTCTTAGGATTGAAATACTACCCCCCTCCCCCAATATTCAAAAATGGATGCACCCCTTAAGGGGGACGTTTTCCATAAAGTTATTGAAAGAGGCAAATAACTCATCTTACTTCAGACTAAAAAATACGATTCATAAAGTAAGAAGTCCATTCTTAAATTAATACACCTTGAAGCACAAATGGACTCTTTCAAATCCTTGAGCCATTTTTATAACTTTTGATAACTTATTTGAAATAGACCGTTGTCACAACCCTGAAACACCCTAGTTTCTAGACCTTAGAAAATTTCCTAGAATTATGTTCTCTAGACCCAATATGACTCATAGGTACAAGCTTTATGTTGGGGTATGGATTGTATGGTACAGTTGTATGCCGTCTAGTTTTGGTTGGTGGGCGGTATTTTGTATACTTGAATGGATACAACTTAGGGGTACGAGTCCTATTTGTTGTTACATATCATTTGGTTCATTAACTTAATCTTAGAATTGCTTATTTAGGTTAGATCTTAGTACGAGTGTCTCAACATAAGCCATAAGCTAGGGTATAAATCATACCATGGACTCATACGGTGCACAATGTCTAAATCTTCTTTGGGTTTAAATCTAATAGGGTTACAAATAAGGGGAGCGTATTGTATCCTTTCTAGATGACTTAGTTGGGTGAGTCGTATGATGTGTAGTGTTTTTTATAAAGGTTGAGGCTATGGTATGAGTGAAGGGTACCTCTCGTATTGGAAGGGTAAGACTCATGAGGTTTAGTAGTATCCCTGATGGGATTCTTGTGCAACTTAAGTAGGGGTATTCTAGAAATTTCCCCACTTACTCATAAGGTAACATGACTTATAACCAACTTGGATGGTTATTTACCCTATTATTCCATTCATTAACACTTAGAAACACTACTAAATACTCTAGAATTCTCTCAAAAACTAATGGGAAAAGGGATGTTAGGGTTTTAAGTAGAGGATTAATTTGGGGCTTGTCTTGATGATTTCTTTCCATCAACATATTAGTTTAAGGCATGTTTTCTTCCATCATTGTATTTCTATCTAAAGAAATGGTTCTACGAATGTTGTCATGATTTTATTGATTATATGATTTTGATTTTCAAATATGAATTAGGGGTTTTGATATTAAATGGTTGGTTATGGTTATCCATTTGAATTTTTTTTATTATGCTTTGTTTGCACAAATGGTAGCTTTAGATAATTGGATTGCATGGGAATTTGTTAATGGTAATTGGAATTGGTTTTGGTCATAGTATATCCCAAGTGTGTTTGACAAAATGTTGATTAAGATATGTTCATTTCATTGACTACTTTTAATAGAGCTCTCTTATTTTAAAACTTGGTAAAAGAATTATGCATGACTTAAATAGTTTGGAGAGGTAAATGGCTAAATTGATATACTTATGGGGTACATGAATTCCCCTATATGATTTTATACCATAAATGAAAAGGAACTTCAAAAATTCATTAAACCTATAAATGCTTGGTTAATGATAATACTTGAAAGAAATGATTGGTATGACAATACCAATAATCATGGCCTTGGTTAGTAAATTGATAAGGGTTTGGTTATTTGGAAATTGGTTTTAGTTGGAAATTGATGGAGGGTGTATAGCAAAGCAATGAAATTGGAAACTCATATTTGTTTATGTGAGGTTGGTCCTGGTAATCGTGTGCATGATTTCACACTATATTTTAGGTGATGTACCATTCATCATAGGTTTACTTCCCTTTTTGTGCGACTACACACATTGGGGATCTTTTAGAAGGGGAAGTTGAATCTATATAGCCCGTGGGTGGTTTAGGACAACAAAGCTACACAACACAAGTAAAGGTTTTAAAGGCATGGTAAACCAGGTCCCCTTTCCCGACATGGTTATATATATATATATAAATTTATGGTTATGTACATATAGAAGGTTTTACTTGGTTTTATAAATGACATTATTTTATCCTTATCCTGAGATCATGCTTGCATACACCCGCTAACCATCTACTGGTGGTTGTATACCAACACTATGCAGGAACCGACCATTCTACTTCTCCTACATAGTGATTGACTTGGGGATAGCATTATTATTGAAGTGGTGAGCCTCCATACTTTTTAAAGGCTCTATTTCATGATATGGACACTTTTAGACGTAGGTTTTGGCTATGGTTGGGGGCATGTCCCAACCGGATTTTATTACTCTTTTGGTTAGAGTCTCTGTGGTACTTCTATAGGTTGGAATGAATGGGGTCGCTATTGGCGTCAGCATTGGCATTGGAATAAGACGATGGGCTGACACCATCGAACATAATTTCTCACTGATCCATCATATTTCATGTTAGGATTAATTATATTATGTTTTGGAACATCTTTGATTATGTCCTGATTTATGGCCCTTGTATTGGTATGGTTGGATTATTAGGATGCGATAGTTGGACTCGATTGGGTTGGTCACAGTTATGATCTAATTCTAGAGTCTTTATGTGAGCTGTTATACTATTTTCTTACATGCTCGAAATTCGGCCAACTCAGGGCAGGCGACTGGAGGTTGGGTTGGGTAATAGGGGTGGTGTCTGGTCCTGAGTGGACTTGGCACACCCATTATGAAAAGACCCCCGATCGGGTTGCATCAGACACATACTTAGGCCTAGCCGTGACGAGCATCTCCAAACCACCATGGATCTGCGACAACCCCCTGATCCTAAAGAAATACAATCCACTCCCCAACAATGGCTGATTTCCAAACATATAACAAGATAGCATAACGTTAGTTTAAAGGATAAAAGATAGGTCTACAATCTATAACCGGCAGCCGACCAAACACATCAAACCAATATCACCCATGTCCACAGTAATCCAATAAAGACTCTATGCAAAAACAACCAAAAACTAGTCTTGGTCGGGACATGTCCCCTACTCTGAGGATGATAATGATAATTTTAATAATAATGAAAATTCTCAATCCTAATAAATTATGAGATTGATAAAAATTCTAAGTCTGTCGAATAATGAAAACTCACCACTTTAGCATAATGAGACAACAAACCAACCCGATCCACCGGACTCTACGCAGGAAAAGTAGAGGTATCTCTAGTGCCTGCATCGCATGGGATACAACATCCAGAGACGGTTAGTGGCTTAAGCACTAGCATCCAACTCAGGAATAAGGATAACATAATGTCATGATCAATAGTTCATAACCATTAAAATACAATGCACATATTCAAATGCAAATACATACATACATATATATATATATATATATCAAATGTTGAGATAGGGAAAAAGGCTTAACATATACATTAAAACTTTAGCCTGGGTTTTGTAGTTCAACTATCAAAACAGAAGAAGGCACCCACCATCTATATGGGCTCGCTCTACCTCAGTTGGTAGGGCCCTAGTGCGTATGGCCGTACAAATTAGAGGGAATACATATGCACTATGGGGGACTCGAACCCCCCAACACATCAAGGTAACAGAAAGATCAAATCAAATAAAAAATTATAGGGTAATCGAACCTCCCAATTATATTATAATAATATGGGGGGAATCGAACCACCTGGGTATATAAACCACCGCATCGGCAACCACAATTTCCATTATTGGTCCTTTAGGACCTCCACTTTCATAACTAGCTACACAAACCTCATTAAAGCTAAATTAAAATAATTAACACACATTACCTATAATTAAACCATGATATACATTTAAACATATATTATTGATATAGTCATACCAACGAAACTTGTAAGGTAACATCAATATGCCAAAACAAATAAATCACGTGGGCTAATTCACAACCCCTTTGTCAAATTATGCAATAGGTTATTAAATAAAAAAAAACACAAGGTTTAGTTCAAAACCAATAAGCATTATTAGCCTTTTCAATCACACCACAGTTCAAATTAATTCAATGTACAAACTCTTCTTATAAAAATCAATTTCACAACATGAGGTTGAGGTCATTACCATTTCAAATGTCACAAGTTAGGAAAAATTACAATCCCTTAGTTTATTCACCATACTAATGCACCCCATAGGCTCAAAACCACATGTAAAGCATGAACAATCATATATAAACCATGGGAAACATTGTTCAACAACAAAAATTCAAAACCCTCAACCCATGTTTAAAATCTATCATCAATACCATAGGAACAACACTTCAAAAGATATGCTTTTAACAAATTAACAATTTGGGAAGAGTAACATGCCTAAAATACTAAAGATTACAGAGAGAATCCAACCCTTTATACCTATGATGACAAACTTATTGGAAACCCTATGTATATTTCTTGTGGGGATTTAGAGAGAATAAAGAGAGTCTTGATATGTTAAAGTGTGGAAGAATGACCCAAAGGTGTTATATGAAGGCGGGGTCTAACTGGTTCAAGTAGGAAATGTCAAAACTACCCTCAATTAAAAAGATGGAAAAGTGTCGCCAATGACTACGGGTCACACGGCGACTCATAACAACACCTAACGACTCGTCACCATGAATCATAACCAAGAACGTGTCCGGGGTCACCTACACTATTAACCCTATGACTTACATTATATGACTTGTACCATGAACCTATGTTTCAAAGGGTCCAAGTCGTATCTAAGACAAACCACTTGGGCCTTTCACTGGTTACCACATGATTTGTTCAAAATGAGTCGTAACGAGTCCTCACGGCTCATTGTGAGCGACACATACTCAGAACATAACTTAGCCAAACAAACTTTATTTAGGATACTATTTGAGTCCAACAACTCATCATGGGTCTTTATGGCTTGTGTCCCCAAGTCATCCTCAGGACACCAAATCAAGCACCATTTATTGGACAGCTTACGACTAGGGCCATACAACCTGCTAAGACTTCCTAGGACTTATAGTGTGAATCATAGTCTAGAAAGTGAGGATAAAATTTTAGAAATTTTCAAGGACCAACAGCTGGGAAGTTTTATTCTCCCCCTCACCCTTAGGATCATTCATCCTTGAATGATGGGATAAGGCATTTATTAGCATAATTTGACCCCAAGCACAACCACAATGACCTTTAACAAAGACAATAAAAAAATACTTCAAGGAATTCCCAATTTCCTTTAACAAACAAAGATGTTATGATCACATGTACATTAAGAACGAATAGGAATGGGTACTTGCACTTCATGTCCTCCTTGGCTTCCTAAGTAGCTTCCTCAAAATTATGGTTCCTCCAAAGAACATTTTTAAGAGCCACATACTTCGTCCACAACCGACGTACTTGCCGATCTAAGATCTCCATTGGAACGTCCTTATAAAACAAGGAATTTAAAATGCCCACAACTTTAAAAAGAACAACAAATAAAGTGTCACCCACACACTTCCTCAACATCGAGACATGGAAAACCAAATGAATGAATCTCAAACTAGAAGGAAACTCAAATTCATAAGCAATATTGGAAACCCTATGTATATTGCTTGAGGGGATTTAGAGAGAATAAAAAGAGTCTTGATGTGTTAAAGTATGGAAGAATGACCCAAAGGTGTTATATTAATGCGGGGTCTAACTGGTTCAAGTTGAAAATGTCCAAACTACCCACAATTAAAATGATGGAAAAGTGTCTCCAGTGACTACAGGTCACACGGCGACTCATAACAACACCTTACCACTCGTCACCATGAGTCATAACAAAGAAAGTGTCAGGGGGCACCTATACTATTAACCCTATGACTTACATTATATGACTCGTATCATGAACCTATGACTCATGGGTTCCAAGTCGTATCCAAGACAAAACCACTAGGGCCTTCCACTGGTCACCATATGATTTGTACAAAATGAGTCGTAATGAGTCCTCACGGCTCATTCTGAGTGAATCATACTCAGAACATAAGTTAGCCAAACACACTTTATTTAGCCTACGATTTGAGTCCTCATCATGGGTCTTTATGGCTTGTGTCCCCAAGTCATCCTCAGGACAGCAACTCAAGCACCATTCATTGGACAGCATACGACTAGGGCCATATAACTTGCTAAGACTCCCTACGACTTATAGTGTGAATCATAGTCTAGACACTGAGGATAAAATTTTAGAAATTTTCAAGGACCAACAGCTGGGATGTTTTATTCTCCCCCTCACCCTTAGGATCATTCATCCTTGAATGATGGGATAAGGTATTTATTAGAATGATTTGACCACAAGCACAACCAGAATTACGTTTAACAACACAATAAACAAATACTTTAAGGAATTCATAATTTTTTTTAACAAACAAAGATGTTATGATCACATATACATTAAGCACGAATAGGAATGGATACTTGGACTTCATGTCCTCCTTGGCTTCCTAATTAGCTTCCTCAAAATTATGGTTCCTCTAAAGAACCTTTTCAAAAGCGACGTACTTCAGCCGCAACCGATGTACTTGCCTATCTAAGATCTCCATTAGAACAAACAAGGAATTTAAAATGGCCACAACTTTTAAATGGACAACAAATAAAGTGTCACCCACATACTTCCTCAACATCGAGACATGGAAAACCGAATGAATGAATCTCAAACTAGAAGGAAACTCAAATTCATAAGCAATATTGCCAACCCTCTTCAAAGGCAAATATGGACTAACATAACGGGGACTGAGTTTCCTCGTCTTTAGAAAATGCATCTCTAAATTCATGGGTGACACCTTTAAGAACACCCAAACACCAATATTAAACTACAGCTCCCTTTACTTCACATCCGGGTAGGATTTTTGGCGACTATGGGTAGTCTCAATCCTATCTCGAATCACCTTCATCTTAGCCATGACTTGGTAATCCAAATCAGGGCAGCCTAACAAAATTTGTACCACCCAATATGAGAAAAAAACCTCCTATCATAAAAAGCCTCAAACAAGGTCATACCAATAGTAGGGTGATAAATGTTTTTGTAGGTGAATTTTATAAGGGGAAAGTGTTCTACCCAATGGCCACCAAAGTCAATCACAAAAGATCTGAGCGTATACTCCAATGTTTGAATAGTCCTCTCCCCTTGCCCATAAGCGTGTGGGTGGAAAGCGATACTAAGGCTCACCTTAGTCCATAAACCTCTGTGAAAAAAACGTAAAAAATGAGATGAGAACTGGGTACCACGATCAGAAAGGATAGAAACTGCATCCCCATGGAACTTCACAATCTCCTCAATGAATAACTTGGCATAATCCTCAGAAGAGAAATTAGTACTTACAAGCAAGAAGTGAGCAAACTTAGTAAACCTATCGATGAGGCCCTAAATAGAATCAAACTAATTTTGAGACTGCGGAAGACCAGTAACAAAATCCATATTAATTATTTCCTACTTCCACACAAGCAGCTCAATTTCATGAAATAATCCGCTGGGCTTCAAGTGCCCAACCTACAGTTATTGACACACCATGCACTTAACCACAAAATTAGCCACATACCGCTTAATATTATTACACAAATAAATCTCCTTAAGATCATGATACATTTTTATCGCGCCAGGATGAATTGTATAATATGACTTATGAGCCTCAGCAAAAATACTTCCTCACAACCTATTAACATTGGGAATACGTAATCTACCTTGGTATCTCAAGATACCATCAACACCAATCTCAAAAGCTATCACTTTTTAGCTACCTACATACTCCTTGATTTGCATCAAGATTGGGTGCAATACTTGTTTCTCCATTGCCTCGATGCCAAGAGATGGCTTCACCACCTCTCCCAGAATCACACCACTAATCTCGAAATCAAAGAGACAAACTCCAAGATTAGCCAAACAATGAATATCCTTCATCAAATCCAATTTCTCTTCGTCCATATAAGATAAGTTCCCCATGGACAACATTCTAAAAGCATCAGGAACCACATTAAATTTACCTGGATAATAGTGGAGACTCATGTCATAGTTCTTCAGCATTTTAAGAATTTTCTTCTGCCTAAGCTTAAGCTCTTACTGAGTGAATACATGTTGCAATATTTTATAAATAGAATAAATATCTATATGCACTCCATACAAATGGTGTCGTCAAATCTTCAATGCAAACAACACACCTAACAATTCCAAAGCATGAGTTGTATTGTTCTTCTTATGAACCTTTAACTTCCTAAAGCATATGCAATGATTTTCCACTCCGCATTAACATGCAACCTAGTCCCACTCGAGATGTATCACAATAGACAGCAAAACCATCAGTTCCTCTCGATAAGGTCAAAACCAGAGTCGAGGTCAACTTATCCTTCAATTTCTCAAACTACCCTTACAAGCTTCTGTCCACAAGAACTTTTCCTTCGTATGGGTGTGTTTAGTCAATGGGGAAGCAATAGAAGAGAAACTTTCCACAAACCTTCTATAATACTCTACTAAACCTAAGAAGCTCCAAATTTGGATTGGAGTTATAGGTCTAGGCCACTTCTTAACCACCACAACTTTATGTGCATCCAACATGATCCCTTTACTAGAAACAACATGACCTAGATAAGTCACAGCATTCAACCAGAATTCACACTTTAAGAATTTTGCATACATCCACTGGTTTTTCAAGGGTTGCAACATAAGGCAGAGGTGATCGATATGATTTTCCTCACACTTAGTATACACAAAAATATCATCAATAAATACTATTATGAACAAATCCAAAAACTGATGTAATACCTAATTAATGAGATCCATATATGTTATTGGGGTATTAGTAGAATAAAAATACATCACCAAAAACCCAACATGACCATATAGGATTTGAAAGCAGCCTTAGGGATATCCACCTCCCTAATCTTCAACTGATTGTACCCAAACCAAAGATCAATCTTAGAAAAGTACTTAACACCTTGAAGCTAATTGAAAAGATCATTGATCCTAGAAAGCAGATAATTATTCTTCATTATTACCTTGTTCAACCTTCTATAATCTATACATATCCAAAGAGTGCCATCCTTTTTACACACAAAAAGAATCAGAGCACTCTAATGGGAAATGTTAGGGCAAATAAAACCCTTATCTGAAATATCTTTCAACTGCTCCTTGACTTCCTTAAACTTAGCCTAAGTGTTTTCATAGGGAAGGGTAAAAATAGGATGAGTGTACAGAAGAAGGTCAATCCAAAAACCAATTTCCCTATTGCTAGATACACTAATAAGATGATCATGGAATACCTCAAGAAATACATAGAGCACAGGAACAAATTGCAAGAAAGAACCTATGAACGTACAATCATTGACATGCACTATGTTATAGATACACCCTTTAGAATCAACTTTTGGTCATACAATGAAATGAAACTTCACTTAGACACTAAGGAACTACCTTACTAGTCAATCACTGGCTCATTAGGGAAGTGGAAACCGACTCTTCGGGTCCAACAATTAAGCGATGCATAACATGAATGAAACCAATCAAGCCCTGAAATCAGATTAAAGTCTAACATGTCCAACTCTATTAGATCCACCAAGGTCTCCCTAGCACTGACAGACATCACAGAACCCCTAAAGACCCTCCTAGACATAATGGAGTTATCCATCGAGGTGGACACTAAAAAGGGATCCATAATACAGTAAGGGTCAATACCAAAATTAATAGTCATATAAGGGGTCAGATAAGAAAGGGTAGAATTGGGATCTAGTAGATAATAAACATTATATGAGAAATATTTGAGCATTCTGGTAACAACATTGTGGATGCTTCAGAATCCTAACGGGTGGCAGGGGTGTACAGACGGTTCCAACCAGTGCCCAATTTGAACACATTTTAAGAACTTGTTCCTCCCCTCTTCACAACAACCAAGATGCACTTAACCATAAAATCTACAAAGGTTATATGATAGAGCTGACTAAGCCTACTAGCCTGAGGTTGGGTATCCTGTGCCTCGAAACTAATATTATTTTAAAAACAACTATCACTCTACAACTTTAGATAAGGATTATTAGCCATAGAGTAGGAACCAAAATTTCCCCACTTCTTCATAGACCATTTTTCACCATATCTACCACTATAATGTTGACCTCTACCTAGATCGAAAAACTAAAACATCTTATTCTATCTTTCACTTGTCTCTTCTTGATTCTTCTTCTTATGGTCCACTTGTTTAATATGTTCCAGAAGTCTAGACATGTCCATGTTCTTATTCAACAAGGCTGGCTTACACTCCAAAATCAACACACGAGAAAACTCAGAAGAAAACTTCCTCATTCTATCCCTCAAGCCAGACACCAATTCTAAAGCATATAGCGATAACTTATGAAACTTCATGGCATACTTCTTTATCGTCAACCTAACTTGCTTCAAGTTCATGAATTTCTCAGCCTCCATCTCCCTTAACTCCAAAGGAAAGAAGCGATAGAGAAAAGCACTAATAAGTCATCCTACAAAGTGGACTCAACATTATAACCCCTAGACTGATCCCATTCCTCATACCACTGATATGCCACATCCTTTAACTGGTAGGGAGAAAACTCCACACTATCCACATCCATAGTTACATCAAATGAAAAATCTTTTCCATATCATCAATGAAATTTTGAGGATCTTTCTCACCTTTAGAAATAGTAAAACTCAGAGAACTCAAACTCATAAATTGGCCAACTCTAGTGACCTTAGAGAATAAAGCAATAGAAGAAACACACTCAGTATAAGAGGCCACCAACTGAGTAGGAAAATGAAATGACGGGCAAAACTCAACATTAGACACATCAACTTAAGGTGTCCGAGGAGAGATAGAGAGAACCAGTGGAACTCCACTAGGGCAATTGAAAGTAGCGAACCTAGACCTAGTCAGAACTCATTGAGCAGGACGAGCTCTATCCAGATTGCCCTCAAATGGGTCAAACGTTTCTACGATTATCAGATCTTTTAGGAGGCATAATATGAAAAGAGAACATAGGAGGATGAGAGGAAATTTCAAGACCTTAGATCTATAGCTTGAAATAGAATAACAAGAAAAGAAAGATTCCTAAATTACTCATAGCCCCTCCATTATAAGAGTGTGTGATACATACCTTTAAAAGAGACTTTACTTGACATGATTTTTTGGACACCCAATCAAAATAAACCTAGGCTCTAATACCAACTTTATCATGACCCAAACTAGGTCCTAGCCGTGAGAGGTATCTCCAATCAATCGTAAACTAGAGACCACCCCCGGAACCTAAACAAACACATTGCACTATCAAAGAATGATTGAATTCTAAATATATATCAAGATAGTACAAGGTAAGTTCATAGAATAAAAGATAGGTCTATAATTGATAACCAACAACTGGACAAACACATCAACCCAATAAGACCATAGTCCATAATAATTCAACAAAGGCACCCATGAGCTATATGGACCCAGCTCTCCCTCGGCTAGTAGAGTCCTGGTGTGTGTGGCCATACGAACACGAAAGGTAGATATATTAACTATGGGGGATTTAAACCTCACGGAATAACTGGGTGACAAGACAACCAAATCACGTCATATAACGTGGTGGACTCAAACCTCTAAGTCATATGATAATAATACCAACAGGGATAAATCTCCCGATCATATAGACTAGTGTGTTGGCATCCATGGTTTCTAGTGTTGTCCATTGGAACATCCACTTTCACATCTCAGCTACACAACCCTTATTAAATCCCAATTAAAATAACTATCACAAATTCTCATTCATTGAACAATATTACACATTAAGGTATACATTGTTTATTTCTTCATACCAACAACACTTTTCAGGCAACATCAGTATGTCAAACAAACGATCATCACTTGGGGGAATTCATAACCTCTTTGGTGAAATTATACATTAGCTTAGAGAATTACATAACCCCATAAGGTTCAATTAAAAGTCATAATGCAAAAAATCAAGAATAGTACAATTTCCATATTCTAATAACTAAAAACTAATTTCACAATATGGGTTAAGGTAATAACAACTTCAAAAGTCACAAGTTTGGGGATAATCATAATTTCCTAGTTCATTCGCCATGCCCATGCATCCATAATTTCAAAACATTAATTAAAGTATGAATAATTATACGTAAACCAAGTGAAACATTGGTCAATCAATAAATATGTAAATCATCAACCCTTGTTTCAAACTAACATCAATAAATCAATAAAAAATATTCTTTTTAATAAATTAATAATGAGAGAAGAGCAACATGCCTTAAATACCACCTTTCATGGAAGGAATTCATCCCTTGAGACCTTGGAGTCCTAGTTCTTTGAAACCTTAAGTATGACTTCTTGAGTGAATTGGAAAGATCCTTTGAATTGTTTAAGTACGTAAGGATCAAAGATAACCCCCTTAAGTTCATTATGGATGTGGGGTCTTAATAGGTCATGGAGTTAATTTTCCAAGGTGCCCTCAAACTAAAAACTAAACTTCAGTCATCAATGACTATGGATCAATATATGAATCATATAGTCTCATTACGACTCATCGCACTGAGTTGTAGCCAAGACAATTCCCAGGAAACCCACCCATCGTTGACCCTATGTTTTAACTGATACCATACATAATGGGACCCTACCACTCATAGGGTCCAGTTATAACCAACCCAGAACCCAATTGGGTAAACATTAGATATCCTATAATTTGCACTTAATTACTAGTAATAATTCCTTACGACTCTTAGCATGCCACTATTACTCAAACAAAACTTAGCCTCTAAATTAGTAATTTGGTTATGAATTAGGTCCCTATGACCTGTTGAGAATAACAACATCTCGTATCCCTATGTCCTACTCAAGATAAAAACTCAAGCACCATTCACTGGACACCTTAAACCTACGATTACATGATATATCAAGATAACTTACAACTCATGGTTTGAGTTGTAGTCAAGATAGTGAGAATAAATTTCAGAAAATTTTCAAGGACCAAAAACCTGGGGAAAAACATACTCCCCCCTTAGGATCATTAATCCTCAAATTATAGGACAAGGAATTTATTAGACGACTTAACTCCAAGCACATCCACACTTACATTTAACAAAGACCGAAAACAAAGATGTTAAAAAATACTCATACCCCAAGCACGATTATTCATAACGGGAAACTAAAATATATACTTGAATTTTATGTCCTCTTCACCTTCCTAAGTAGATTCTTGAACTATTTGGTTCCTTCAAAGAACCTTTAATTAAGCCACATCCTTTGTCCAAAATTATAGACTTACCAATCAAAAATCTCAACTGGATCTCCTCGTAGGACAAGGAATCTGAAATACCCTCCTCCTCTAAGATAACAACCATTGAAAGATCATATGGTACTTCCTCAACATTAAAATATGAAACACTGGGTGAATGGAGCTCAAGGTGGATGTCAACTCCAATTCAAATGAAATAATACCAACCCCCTTCAAAACTAAGTACAAACCAATATAATGGGGACTAAGCTTCCCTATCTTACCAAACTATATCATTCCCTTCATGGGAAACACCTTTAAGAATACCCAATCCCCAATACTGAACTACAACTCCCTTTGCCTCACATCTACATAGAACTTTTGACAACTTTAGGTAGCCTTAAGTCTAACCTTATTCACCTTCACCTTCTCCATAGATTGGTGAACCAAATTAGGGCCAAATAACTGATCCTCACAAATCGTAAACCACTCAATAGGAGATCTACACTTTCTTCCATATAAGGCCTCGAATGGAACAATACGAATGCTAGAGCTATTGTTATAGGAAAATTCTATGAGAGGAAATTGGTTAACCCAACTACCATAAAAATAAAAAACATAAGCTCAATTTATGTCTTCCAAGGCCAGAATCATCCTTTCCACTTTCCCATTCGTCTACGGGTGAAAACCAGCACTAAGTGTCTCCATAGCCTCCAAGCCTCACTAGAACGACCTCCAAAAGTGGTTTCCTCAATGAAAAACTTATAATAATCCTTGAAACAGAAATTAGTCCTCACTGGCAAGAAGTGAGAAGACTTAGTCATTGTATCCACGATGACCGAAATACTGCTGGCGAGACCATAGAAGACCCATAAAAAAGTCTATACTATAATCTCCTATTTCTACACTAGTAGTTCAATCTCTTGATTCAGTCCACCAGTCCTCTAGTGCTCTACCTTTACTTTCTAACACACCATGTACTTAGCTACATAATAGGATACCTCCCACTTCATATTGTTCTACTAATAGAACTCCTTAAGATTATGATACCTCTTTGCTAATTGACCAAAATTCTTTCTCGCAACCCATCAATATTGAAAACACATAATTTTCCTTGGTATCTCAAGATACCATTACCACTAATTTTGAAAATCATCACTTTCTGTCTGTCTGCCCACATAATCTTTGATTTGCATAAAATAGGATCTAACATCTATTTTTTCTTTACCCTCGCTCAAAGAGATGACTTTTCCACCTCTTGAATAAGCACATCACTATCCTTTAAAACCAAGACGGAGACTCTAAGATTAGCGAAACAGTGAATGTCCTTAACCGAATCCCACTTCTCTTTATGCACATAATAAGCTTCTATAGATGAGCGACTAAGAGCATCAACAACCATGTTTGTTTTACCTGGATTATATTAAAGACTTATGTCATAGTTTTTTAGCCTCTCAACCAACCTCCTTTGCTTAAGATTTTGCTCTTCTTTAGTGAACGCATATTTAGGCTCTTATGATTAGAATAAATATCAACATGGACCCTATACAAATAATGCCACCAGATATTTAGTGCAAATATCATATCTAACAATTCTGAATCAAGGGTCGGATAATTTTTCTCATGAACTTTCAATTGTCTTGAAGAATATTCATCCATCTTGCCATGCTGTATCACCACATAACCAATACCTACCCAGGATGTATCACATTAGAAAACAAAACCCTCAGTGCTATCAGGAAGAGTCAAGATCAAAACTGATGTCGGCTCATCCGTCAACTTCTCAAAACTACCCTCACAAGCATCATACCACAATAACTTTACTTTATTATAAGTCAATTTAGTCAATGGGGAAGAAATAGAACAGAAACTCTTCACAAACCTTCTATAATAATGAACTAAACCCAAAAATCTCTAAATATCAGATGGCATCATGAGCCTTGTCTACTTCTTTGCAGTCGCAACCTTCTTTGGATCCACCTTGACTCCTTCACTAAAAACAACATGTCCTAGAAATGTTACAATATTCAACTAGAACTCACACTTAGAGAACTTTGCATATAAACATTGATCATTTAGTGTCTACAATAGAAGGAGAAGGTGATAGACAATATCTACCTTGCTTTTAAAATATATATATATCAATATATCATCGATAAAGACAATCATAAACAAATCCAAGAACTGCCAAAAACCTCGATTCATAAAATCCATAAATGTTCTTGGGAAATTGCTCAAACCAAAAGACATAACCATAAAGTCAAAATGACCATACCGAGTTTGGAAGGAAGTCTTAGGGATATCAGCCTCCTTAATCGTCAACTGATGGTACCCCGATCGAAGATCAATCTTTGAACAGAACTTAGTGCCTTGAACCTGATTAAATAGATCATCAATTCTAGAAAGTGGATGCTTATTCTTCATGGTGACCTTATTCAATTGGCGGTAATCGATACACATCTAAATGGACCCATCCTTCTTACATACAAAAAGCACAAGATCACCCCACAGAGACACACTAGAGATAATAAAACACTTGTGAAGAAAATCTTTCAACTACTTCTTAAGTTCTTTCAACTCGACTGATGCCATTCTGTAAAAAGGGATAGAGATAGAATGAGTGTCGGAGAGAAGATCAATCCTAAAAGAAATTTCCCTATAGAGAGGAATACTAGAAAGATCATCACAAAACACCTCAGGAAATTTATAGACCATAAGGACAGTATGCAAGGAAGGACCTTCGGATCTAGAATCCTTATCATGCAGTAAGTGATAAAGGCACCATTTAGAAACCAATTTCTTAACTCTAAGATATGAGATAAACCTTACCTTAGGTGCTAGTGAACTACCTTCCCTCTCAATCACCAGCTTATTAAGGAAATGGAAACTGACCCTCTGAGTTCAACAGTTAAGAGACACATAGCACGAATATAACTAATCCATCCCCAAAATCACATCTATTTATAACATGTCCAATTTTATCACATCTACCAAGGTCTCTCTATCATTGACCAACATCACACAACCCCTATATACGATTTTAGAAATAATAGAGTCACCCACCGCAGTTGATACAGAAATAGGGGTCCAAATTTATTTAGGATCAAAGCCAAAATAGATAGAAACATAAGGGGTCATATAGCAGAGCGTAGACCAAGATAATGTAGAAAAATATATATTAAGAGAAAATAATTTTATCTTACCACTAACAACATCGATGGACACCTAAAAATCCTGGTAAGTGGAATGAGTGTATAGATAATTCTGTCCAATGTCGGAGCTAGAAGCAAAAGTAGCACCTTTTTGTGTGGGAGTTGATGAAGTAGCAATAGGAATCTTATTTTCCCCAGAAGTAACGTTAGAAAGATAATATCTCTGCATATGACCAATCTGACCATATTTAAAGAACTTGGTCCTCCCCTCTTCATAGATGCCACAGTACACTTGATCATAAAATCTACAATGAGCATACGATAGAGCTGACTGAGCCCCACTACCCTGAGGCTGAGCTCTTGGTGCTCTAAAGAAACTATTCTATTAAGAATAACGATCATCCTAAGGATTGTATAAGGAGCACTAGCTGTGGAGTAGGAACCAAAATATCCCCACTTCTTTCTAGACTATTTTTCACCATCTCTATAACTTTGTTGATAATCTCTACTCTAATTCAAATAGTAAGACTTCTTACTTTGTATATCACTTATCTCTGCTAACTTTTTATTTTCTTTTCCCACTTGTTGCATCAACCCTACAATTCTAGATATATCTATAACCTTGTTCAACAAGGCAGCCTTGTTCTTCAAGATCAACTCATGGAACAACCCAGAGGTAAGCTTCCTCATTCTATCCCTCATGGGAGACACCAATTTTAAAGCATAACATAATAACTGATGAAACTTCAAGGCATTCTACTTTACTGACATGCTGCCTTGCTTCAGATTCATGAACTCCTCAGTTTTTTTCTCCCTCAACACATAAGGAAAGAGTCCACCAAACAATAAAGCTAACTGACAATCATCCTTCCTAAGCTGCTCCCACTTTTCATACCACTAATATGCTATATCCTTTAAGTAATAGGCGGTGAACTCTACACCCTTCTCATCAGTAATATGAATTACATAGTTTTTTTCTATTTCATCAATAAAATTTTGAGGATTTTCTCGACTTTAAATCTAATTAAAATAGGACTCAACCTCATAAATTGGTCAACTCTAGTGGCCTGAAATGATGGAGAAATAGAAGTGACACTCATAGTTTGGGAGGCTACCAACTGGGTATGAATTGATTCAAAAGAGTTAGCATTAGAAACACCAACCTAGAGGGCCTGGGGTAGAATAAGGGGGACTGGTGAAGTTCTATAATGACAATGAAAAGAAGTGACCCTATACCAAGTCTGAACATCTTGAGTTAGATGAACTCCATCTATATTGTCCTTAGATGGGATAGAAGGGTTTCCAGAAGCATCAGATCTTCGGGGAGGCATGATATGAAAAGCATACATACATGAATTAGGAAAGATTTAAGACCTTAGATTCTATAGCTCAAAAATAGAACAACAAGTAAGGGTAACATTCCTAAAAATCTCGGAGCCTCTCTTTTATAAGTGTGGCGCTCTACATATCCATAAATGATACTTTACTTGATACGACTTAGTTTGATACCCAACCTAGCCTCCAATATTATATTTATCATGACATAAACCAGGTCCTAGCCATGATGAGAATCTCTAATTCACCGTGTATGAAAGACCACCCTGTAAACCTAAACACTCACCATACACTGCCCAAAAATTGCTGAATTATGAACATATAACAAGATAGCACAAGATAAGATCAAAGAACAAAATACATGTCTATACTCGATAATCAGAAATAGCCAAACAAATTAAAAAAAATCATCCAAGTCCAAAGTAATCAAACAAAGCCTCTATGAAAAAAGAACCACAACAAATAGTCTTCAACAGGACATATCCCCGACGCTGATGATGACAATGATAATGTTAATTATAATGAAAACTCTCAACCCTAATGTATGATAAAATATATAAGTCTTTCATGGAATGGAAGCTCACTACTTCACCACAACAAATCGATGAACTAACCTGATACACCTATCTCTGCACAGGAAAAGTAGAGGTATCTCCAGTGCCTGTATCGCATGGGGAAACAACGTTCGTAGATGGTTAGTAATTGAACTAGCACGTAACTCAAGAATAATGAAAACATAATTTAGTGATCAATACTTTAAAATCATTAAAATCCGATGCACATAATAAAATGTATATACATATATATATCACTTGTATAAATAAAGAACGAGGCTTAACATAAACTTCAACACTTTAGCCTAGCTTGTTTAGCTCAACTATCATAACATAAAAAGTAACCCACAGGTTATATTCGCCAAACTCTCTCCTCGCTGGTAGGGCCCTAATGCATTTAGCCACAATAACTAGAATGTATACATAAGCACTTAGGGAACTCAAACCTCCCGACATATCTAGGTGACATAAACAATCGATCAGGTAATATAATAAGGGGACTTAAACCTCTCAATCATATGATAATAATAATGGGAACTCAAACTACCTGGTCATATAGACCCCCGCATTGGCAACCGCAGTTTCTAGTATTTATTCCTCGAAACCTGTACTTTTAGGACTCAATTAGACAATGCTCATTAAAGCCTAATTAAAATAATAAACACAAATATTGTTTCATTTTACAATGATATATATTTAGGCATACATTGTTGGTATCATCATACCATTTACACTTGTAGATAACATAAACATGCCAAAACAATTACATTATCTGGGACAATTCACAACTCCCTTGGTCCAATTATGCAATATCTTGTTAAATCAACAACCCACAAGATCAATTCAAAACCAATTCACCTCATTAGCCTTTTCAACCATACCATAGTTGAAACTAATTAAATGATCATACTCTTTATATCAAAATCGATTTAACAATATGGGGTTGAGGTCATTACTTCTTCAAAAGCTATAAGTTGGGGAAAATAAAAATCCCCTAGTCTATTCACCATACCCATGCACCCCATAGGTTTAAAACCCATATTTAAAGCATGAACAATCATATGTAAACCATGGGAAACATTGTTCAATAACAAATATTTAAAACCCTAAACCTATGTTTAAAGTCCATCATCAATACCATATGAACAATACTTTAAAGCATACGCTTTTAACAAATTATCAATTTGGGAAGAGTAACATGCCTGAAATACCAAATATTATTAAGAGAGTCCAACCCTTTAAACCTTGGTTGACCAACTTCTTGGAAATCTTATGTATCTTGTTTGAGGTGATTTAGAGAGAATTAAGAGAGTCTTTGATATGTCAAAGTGTGTAAAGATTACCCCAAAGATGTTCTATGGATGAGGTGTCTAACTTTTTAAAGTTGGACATGTCCAAAGCACCCTCAGCATAGAAAATAGAAAAAGTGTCACCAGTGACTACGAGTCACACAGCGACTCGTAACAACACCTTATGACTCATCAACACTAGTAGTAACCAAGACAGTATTAGAGGGAATCCTATCACTACCTGAATATGGGCCTAGCCATGATGGGTATCACATGTCCCACATGGAATGGAGACCACCCCCTACATCTTAACCAAACACAACATCACCCATGTTGGATGAATTCCAAACATAAAATAAGATAGCAGCATCAAGATTAAGGAAAATCAATAAATGTTGATAACCAATGATCAGTGATCGACTAAAAAACTGACCACATCTCACAAAATCCATAATAATCCAACAAAGCCTCCTAACCTAAGAATCAACACCAGTCTTGGTTGGGACATGTCCAACACTATGACATATGACAATCAGAATGAAAATGATATTGCTAATGATAATGAACACTCAAATTTACTCTATGATAAAACTTATGAAATATCTAAGTCTTTCAAAATATGGAAGCATACCACTTCACCAAAACGAACTGACAAAATGGGCCGATCTACCTAGCTTGACTTAGGGAAAGAGCACATGTCTTTAGACCCTAAATTACGTGGGGATACAATATCTGGAGACGGTTATTGGGGTGAACACTAGCATGAAACTCAGGGACAAATATAAAATAATATGGTAATCAATAGTTCAAAATCATTCAAATCCAATGCACATAATTAAATGCATATGTATATAAATATATATATCACATGCTGGGATAGGGGAAAAGGCTTAACATATTATTTAGAACTTCATCCTTGATTATGTTTCTCAACCGTCATAACATACATAGGTACCTATGGGCTATATAGGCCCAACTTTCCCCCAGCTAGTAGGCCAAGTTTTTATGGTTGCATTACCAGAGGGTAAATAAATGCATTATGGGGGATGCAAACTACCCATAATATTTAGGTGATTGGAGCACCAAATCATATAATAAAATACGTGAGACTCGAACTTCTACATCATATGATAATAATACTAAGGTAGACTGGAACCTTCCAGTCATATAGAAACCCTCATTGGCAACCATGATTTCTATTGTTTGTCCCTCAGGATAAACACTCTAAATCTGGTACCCAAAATACTACACGGTGCTCATGATCCTGAAGGACCACAAGCAAACCCATGACTGATATTTGTACCTGTATACTGCATAATATACTTTACAATGCGAAAATATGAATGAAACGGCCATAAGCTTCAATACTAAACATGATTTAATGATATAACATCTGTGAGGGGTAATGGAATACCCAAAACAAACCTGAACATACCAAATTTGGAAACATGATAGTCTAGAAAGTCTCTAACTGATTGAATTTTATGAGTAAGAAGTTGATGGGACATGTCCCCACCTAACTCCAACTAATAAAATTGATTAATTAGATAATAGGGAAATAATTATGTCCTCAAAAGATGAGGACTCACTTCTAGCTCTGTCTGTGGATATCTAGAATCTACTATTGCTCTAAAGCTTGTGTCTCTGAACCAATGGTATAATACACCATAGCACAAATACATCAATACTTTGAATGTACTGGTATGCATTTGAGGTAGGCTGAATGCATGGGGTTTATATGCATGAACAATAATAATAACTGACTAACTATCATGAGCGTGAGAATATATGTATAAGACATAACAACTGACGGTAATACTATGATTATATGACTACTGAATCTTAATATAACTGATAACATGACTGACGGTACCGATAATCCTAAAGCTGATCTAACTATTTGAGTTTCGTACTGTATCTGAGTTAACTGTACCTGAAAGTCCTATAATCTGAAGGACTATCTGAGTTCTATTACTGAGATTGATTGACTGTATCAGACATTCCTGATTTTATAACCTGAAACTATGGAAAGTAGTTATCTAACTGGTATGCCCCTAATACGCTATGATAACTGATTTGTAGTCCAATCTGTAGCCCCAATTGGAAGGGTGTCAATACCACACCACCGGTAAGGATAAGCTATGGCGACCCTCATCTAATAGTGACCCCTATATGAGAATGGTGGGGCCCTTATCTAATAGACCTTATATAAATCATCAACCCTCATCGGACAGTGTTGATGTCTCAACCTATGCTGGCTACGTAGTTCTAGAATGGAAGGATGACTTCTAAAAATCACACCCTTATCTGATAGTGAGTGTTCCCATCCTTGGGTTCACTCGGTGCTAATTTCTACGCCCATATGAATAGATATTGGACATGATTTAACCAAAATAAACATGGCCTAAATTACTGATTTTCATTGACTGACGAAATACTGCTGATATATGACAACTGACTGAGATTTCCTGAGTCATAGGAATGTCTGGTGTCTATGGATCATAGCTTGACTGAGAGTATATTGAAAACATGACATGGCTCTAAGCACATAACTAATGTTTCGGGTACAAGTACCCCCAGGACTTGATGGAAGGAAACAAACCAGGAATAACTTACCTGAATAATTAACTAACGCCATAATCCATAATACATTTATAGAAGCATTTCATCAAAACATATGATAGGCATAACTTGTACATACATGGGAATTTCATGCTATCATGCTAGTTAGGCACTTTTCCTTCATCTAGGCATTTAATCAAACAAATTATAGGAATGGTACATGTAAACATCATTGTACAATAATTAAACTTCATGGTTCAATCCTAATTTCATCATTCAAGGGTTTAATCATAGATTTCCATGAATCTATATCTATACTAATGAAATCCACATCGAATTTATCACCCAACATGGAGTAGAATTCAATTTGTCATTAGCCACATGAACAAGAGCAGCCCAATCATAAAATTCATAAGAAAATCCATAAAATTGAATTTATAAAAGGGATTCTTGGGCTTCATGGACGAAAAAAGTCCATGAATGAACACTATGCATACCATAGTTCGTGATTTTGTAAAGATTGACGAACAAACTTTCTTGGAATTGGATCTTCTATGAAAACCCTAGCTTGTTCTTGAGAGGTTTTATAGAAAAGAGAGTGTATTTTGGGTGAAAAGTGGCTGAATCACATTTTAAAGGGCTTAATTAGGGGTGAAAAGTTGAACCATTTAACCCCGAATGTGTTATTTAATTTCACTAAAATTTTCCCAAAATGAACCTCTGGCATGACGTAGCGCTATCATGCCATATCACTTGAATTTGATAATTGGGAGACTGAGGGATGACACGATGCGAGCCATCGCGTTTCCCCTTCTTTTACAACCTGGAACTTTGATGCGACGCAGAAAAAATCACGCTAAGACACTGGAAAAGGAAAATTTTAAATTTGGGCCCTGGTGTGACGCGCCATAATCGCAGACCCCTACTGGAAATTTCCAAATTCTATTTCCTCTTGTGGAGCGGTGTGCCACTGACTAATATGGCATTATTTTACGATGGAAACTTGAAATAGTCATAACTTATGACCCAGTTATCGAATTTGGGTGAATTTTATATCTATGGAAAGCTTATTGAATTTCCTACATGAAAAAAAGTGAAAATCTTGAATATTTCTCATGTAATAACTATCATTCAATTTTAAAACTAATACTAGACATTATTGAGATGAAATTAGCTAAGAAAAATATGGGGTATTACAATATCTCCCCCTTAAGAACATTCGCCCTTGAATGAGACTGACTGAGTGGGGTAAAAAGACAACTGACGTATATGCTAAACATGAATAAATAGAACATGAGCTCATGACCGACATGACTGAAAAGCTAAACATATAATACTAAATATACATATATGATGCATGTGTAACTGATTCATGAATTCATAATTGAGCGTTCTGAAGAAATAAGTTTCTCAAAATGAGAATGCATGTCTGATGTATAATTACATAACTGAATTGATACATACGTGCATGACTGAATATGCAATGTTACTTAATACCATGTTTCTAATAGGAACATAAGCATGAAGCTGCATACCAAGTTTGTGATGAACACTGAACAGAATACTAATTAAGCTTAAGAAGAACTATTACCTTGAGCTTGATCTAAGTTGGAGAAGAAGAGAAGAGGATGCTTGGTACCCATGTCTTCCTCTGCTTCCCAAGTAGCTCCATCAACGGACTGATTTTGCCAAAGAACCTTAACTAGAGGGACTTCTCTGTTCCTTAATCTACGAGTCTGATAGTGTAAGATTTCGACTGAAATCTCTTCATAAGAGAGAGTGTTCTGAACATTAATGCTCTAAATAGGGACTATAACTGATGGGTCACCTTTGCATTTCTTGAGCAAAGATGCATGAAAGAATAGATAAACTGAGGCTAGATCTGAAGGCAATTCAAGCTCATAAGCTACATTGATGAATCAACTGGGAATCTTGAAGGGACTGATATATCAGGGACTAGGCTTTCCATTTTTGTTGAATCTCTTCACTCCCTTCATGGGAGAGATCTTTAGATAGACATGATCACCACTATCAAACTCGAGATCTTTTCTACGAATATCTGCATAGGACTTCTGTCAGCTCTGAACAGCCCAGAGTCTTTCTCTAATCAACTGGACTTTTTCTAATGCGTCGACTACTAAGTCAGGCCCTATAACTAAGGCCTCACTAACTTTGAACCAACAAATTAGAGATCTATATGTCCTACCATAGAGAGGTTCAAATGGAACCATCTGAATACTGGAATAATAGCTATTGTTGTATGTAAACTCAATTAAAGGTAAGTGGTCATCCCAACATCCCTTGAAATTGATTGCACCCGACCTTAGCATATCTTGTAACATATGAATAGTAATTTCTGCGCGACCATTTATCTGAGGATGAAAGGTTGTACTAAGATGAACTTGGGTACCAAGACCCTTTTGGATTGCTTTCCAGAAATGAGAGGTGAACTTGGTACCTCTGTCTGAGATAATGGACAATGGAACACTGTTCAATCTTACCAACTCCCTGATATAGAGTTTGGCATAATCTTTGGATGAATACGAGGTATGAACTGGAAGGAAATGAGCTGATTTGGTCATTCAGTCGACAATGACCTAGACTGAATCATGCTGATGACGAGTTTGAGGCAAACCTGTCACGAAGTCCATGTTTACAACTTTCCAATTCCTAGTAGGAATACTGTACTCCTGCATGGACCTACTAGGATTCTAATGCTATATCTTAAATTGCTGACATGTAGATCGCTTAGCAATAAACTCTGCAATGTCTTTCTTCATCACACTCAAATAATAGATTTCCCGCAAGTCGTTGTACATCTTTATGGCCCCTGGATATATAGTGTAGCGCGCACCATGCGCTTCTGCAAGAATTTTCTGCCTTAAGTCATCTACACCTGGAACAAAGAGACGACCCTAACAATGAAGAACATCATCTCCCCCTTGGTAGAAAACTACTATTTTTTATCTTAAACTGACTCTTCAACTTGGCAAGGATGGGATCTCTATCTTATTTTTCTTTCTCCTTGAAAACTAAAGATGATTCTGAACTAAACTAAACCCATACATCACCCTCATCTGTATCGACTAAGCTAACACCTAGACTGGTAAGCTAATGTACTTCTTGAGCTAACTTCTTCTTACTTTCATCCACATAAGCAATACTACCCATAGACAGTCTACTGAGAGTGTTGGCCATTACATTAGCCTTTCTTGGATGATAGAGGACACTCATGTCATAATCCTTCAAGAGCTCTAACCACCTTCTCTGACGAAGATTGAGATCTTTCTGAGAAAATATATACTGAAGACTCTTATGATCTGTGAAGAAATCTACATGAACACCACATAGATAATTCCTTTAACTCTTTAAGGCAAAGACTATAGCAGCTATCTCAAGATCATAAGTATAATAATTCCTCTCATAGGGTTTAAGCTGTCTGGAGGCATAGGCTATGACCTTACCATACTCCATGAGAATGCAACCTACACCCATTCTGGATACATCACAATCTCTATGAAACTATATGGACTATCTGGAAGAGCTAATACAGGAGCTGAGGTGAGTCAATTTTTCAACTCCTGAAAACTATTCTTCCAAGGATCGGACCACTGAAACTTGACTTTCTTCTGAGTAAATCTAGACATAGGGGATACAATAGAAGAAAATCCCTCAACAAACAGTTTGTAATAGCCATCCAAACCTAATAAACTCCTAATATATGATGGTGAGATAGGGCGAGGCCAGTTTCTTAATGCTTTGATCTTTTAAGGATCTACTCTAATGCCATCACTAGAAATGATGTGACCAAGGAATACTACTAACCTTAGCAAAAATTTAAACTTACTAAATTTAGCGAATAGTTGATAATCTCTAAGAGTCTGAAGTACTATTCTGAGATGGTTTGCATGATCACACTCACTACGGCAATAGACCAGAATATCATCAATGAAGACTATGACGAACATGTCCAAGTACTACTTGAACACATGGTTCATTAAAACCATAAAAGAGGCTAGGGAATTGGTAAGACCAAATAACAAGAATAGGTATTTGAAGTGACCATACTGAGTATAGAAAGCTATTTTTGGAATGTCACATTTTCTGACTCTAAGCTGATGATAGCCAGATCTAAACTCTATCTTAGAGAAATAACTGGCACGCTGAAGTTGGTCAAATAAGTCATCGATTCTAGGAAGAGGATACTTGTTCTTGACCGTCACCTTATTTAGTTTATGATAGTCTACACACATCCTTAGAGAACTATTTTTCTTACACATAAATAATATTGGAGTGCCCCACAGGGAAATACTGGGCCTGATGAATCCCTTATCTAAGAGATCCTTCAATTGGTTTTATAGTTCTCTTTGATCTACTGGTGATATTCTGTATGGCGGAATAGATATAGGCTGAGTATCTAGAAGAAGATCAATGCCAAATTCTATTTCCCTTTCAGAAGGAATTCCTGGAATGTCTTCCGAAAAGACAATTGAATATTCACCTACAATTGGAACTAATTCAAGGCGGGGAGTTTCAAAACTAGTGTCCTTAACTCGAACAAGATGATAGAAACATCCTTTAGATATCATTTTTTATGCCCGAAGGTAGGAAATAAGTTGACCTCTGAATGCTGAAGTACTACCCTTCTACTCAAGGATAGATTCATTTAGAAATTAAAACTGGACTATTCTATTTCTGCAGTTGACTATGGCATAGTAGGAAAAATCCAATCCATGCCGAGAATGACATCCATATCAGTTATCTCTAATTTGACTAAGTCTACTAAAGTGAATTTTTAAAATATCAAAATCGGGCAGTTCCTGTATACCCATTGGGCTATGATGATGTTACCCACTGGGGTAGAGATTGAAAAGGGCTCTACTAGGACTCCAAGACTAATTCTAAAATTGCCTGCTATATAGGTAGTAATAAAAGACAAAGAAGCTCTTGGATCTAGCAAAGCGTAAATATGCACAAGAAAGATCCATAACGTACCAGTAACTATATCAGGAGACTTTTCCTGATCTTGTTAGAACTAAAGAGCATAGAGATGATTTGGGTGTTGTCTACTAGTAGGATTGGTGGTGGTACCCTATTGATTTGGATAACCAGACTAAGTTGAAGAGCGTAGATGACTCTGATAACCTGACTTAGGGCAGTCTCTAACTCTGTGGCCTGGCTTACAACAACCAAAACAGACATCGCCACTAGCTCTGTAAGAACCCTTGTGGTTCTTACCATAAGTCTGACAAAGGGTATTAGTTCTGGCATTGTTAATAACGCCTTGAGACTTAGAGTCTGGCACTCTATCTCTGTTACCCTCCTATTACTTAGGAACTAGAGCACTGGCTAAAGAAGGGGCTGGACTTGATGACTTAGGATAAAACTGGGAATGGTTTTCTCCTTCTGATTTAGGCTAAGCGAAGTTGAAACTAACTATCTTTGGCCTCTTATGCTACTTCTCCCTTTGCATAATCTTCTACTCCTCTATCTGCTGAGCATGAGTCATAAGCCTGGCTAAAGTCATGTTACTATTTAGCATGGCAGATCAGCAGTCATTAACCATGCTATCATTCACCCTTGAAGCAAACTTACTCATCTTGGCTCTGCTGTCTGTAACCACATAAGGAGTATATCTGGCTAATTGAGTAAACTTAAGAGAATACTCTTTAATTTTCATATTGCCCTGCCTGAGGTTGATGAATTCTAACACCTTAGCTTCTCTAAGCTCTAGGGTAAAGAATCTATCAAGGAAAGCAAAAGCAAACTCCTCTCACTCAACAGGACCTAAATCATCTGGCCTTTCTGACTTCTACTATTTAAACCAAGTGTGAGTAATATCATGCAACTGATATGCAACTAGCTTAGCACCCTTACTAGAAGTAACCCCCATAATGTATGTCCCCTTTTGTACCTAATCTACGAATTCCTGAGGGTCCTCGTCCATCGTAGACCCAAGAAAGGATGGAGAATTCATTCAGGTAAAGTCCCAAATCCTAGCTTCAGCTGAATTAGCCACTGGGTTGTCCAGAACAATAGCTGGTCATTTATTCTGAGCTGCAACTGATCCAGAAAGAGTAGTTAATACGGCTCTAAACTCCATATAAGAAACATGTTTTCACAAAGGTTTTTCGGGCTGAGGGGATAGCTGATTCCCATTTCTTTTTTTAGAGGCATATTTTACAGAAGAAAGGGAGAAACTGATTAGATTAAGGGATTGACATAAGATTATGCTCACTGGCACGACATGAATTCTGAAGGAGGGAAACTATTCCTAAAACATCTTATAGCCTCATGTACAAAAATTTAGCACGTAACACACCCATGTACATGACTCGACTAGATGCAACTTTCAGACTTCTTAGGACTCTATCAAAACTTAGGCTCTGATACAAAGTTTGTAACGCCCCTAATCTGGTACCCGAAATGCTACACGGTGCTCATGACCCTGAATGACCATATGCTAACCCCTGATTGATATTTGTACCTATATACTACATAATAAACTTTATAATGTGATAACATGAACTTAAAGGCCATAAAGTTCAATACTGAACATGATCTGAATGATATAATATCTGTGTGGGGTAATGGAATACCCAAAACCAAACTGAACATACTGAAGTCTGAAACATAATAGTCTAGAAAGCCTCTTGCTGACTGAACTGTCTGAGTAAGGAATTGATGTGATATATCCCTAACTAACTCCAACTAATAAAACTGATTAATTAGATAATAGGGGAATAATCATGTCCTCAAAAGATGAGGACTTACTTCTAACTCTGTCTGTGGATATCTAGAATCTACTGTTGTTGTGAACCTCCTGTTACTGAACCTATGGTATAAGACACCATAGCGCAAATGCGTCCGTACTTTGAATGTACTGATATGTATGTGAGGTAGGCTGAATGCATGGGGTTCATATGTATGAACAGTAATAATAAATGACTAACTATCATGAGCGTGAGAATACATGTATGAGAAATAAAATCTGAGACTAATAATATGATAACATGATTACTGAATTTGAATATAACTGATAACATGAGTGACTATATCTGACAGTCCTGAATCTGATTGAACTATCTAAGTTCTGTACTTATCTGGGTTGACTGTATCTAATAGTCCTAAAATCTGAAGAACTATCTAAGTTCTATCACTGAGACTGATTGACTATATCTGACAGTCCTGATTCTATAACATGAAACTATGTGAAGTATTTATATAACCGATATGCCCCTAATACGCCATGATGGCTGAGTTAGGGTCCAATCTGAAACCCCAATTTGAAGGGTGTCAATACCACACTACCGGTAAGGATAAGCTGTAGGCGACCCTCATCTGATAGTGTACCCTATACGAGAATGGTGGTGCCCTTATTTCACAATGCTTATCCACCATATCAACCCTCATCAGACAGTGTTGATATGTCTACTTATGCTACTTGTATAGATATAAAACGTAAGGATGACTTCCAAGAATCATACCCTCATCTGATAGTGTCTGTTCCTATCCTTGGATTCACTCGGTAATAATTTTTACTCCCATTTGAATAGACACAGAACATAATTTAACTGAACTAAACATGAGCTGAATTACTAAATTCTGTTGAATGACGGAATACTAATGTTATTTGACAACTGACTGAGTTCATGAGACCATTAAGATTTCCTGAGTTATAAGGCTGTCTGAAGTCTAAGGATCATAGCTTCGTTGAGATTATGATGAAAACATGACATGGCTCCAAGCACACATCTAATATTTCAGGTACGAGTACCCCTATAACTCGATGAAAGGAAACAGACCAAGCATAGCTTGCTTGAACATATAACTAACATCATAATCCATAACACATTTATATAAGCATTTCATCAAAACATGTGATAGGTATAACTTGTACATACATGGCTATTAAATGGTGTCATGCTACTTAGGCATTTTCCCTTCATCTAGGCATTTAATCACACATATTATAGGAATGGTACATGTAAACATCATTGTACAATAATTAAACTTCATGGTTCAATTCTAATTTCATCATTTAAGGGTTTAATCATAGGTTTGCATGAATCGATATCTATAATAATGTAACCCACATAGAATTTATCACCCAACATGGAGTAGAATTCAATTTCTCACTATCCACATGAACAAGAGTAGCCCAATCATGAAATTCAAAAGAAAATCCATAAACTTGTATTTAGGAAAAGGATTTTTTGGCTTTATTGATGAAAGGAGTCCATGAATGAACACTATGCATACCTTAGTTCTTGATTTCGTTAAGATTGATGGAGAAACTTTCTTGGAATTGGATCTCCTATGAAAACCCAGGCTTATTCTTGAGAAGTTTTTGAGAGAAGTGAGTGTATTTTGGGTGAAAAGTGGTTGAATCACGTGTTAAAGGACTTAAATAGGGGTGAAAAGTTGACCATTTTAACCCCGCATGCATCATTTAATTTCAGTAAATTTTTCCCAAAAAGAACCCCTAGCACAACGCGGTGTTGTCGCTCCATGTCACTGGAATTTGACAATTAGGAAACTGGGTGATGGCGTGACGTGGAGTGATCATGTTGCCCCTTCTTTTGCGGCCTGGAACTTTGATGTAATGCAGAGTAAATCTCTCTAAGACACTGGAAAAAGACAATTTTGAATTTTGGCCCTAGCACGATTCACCATAATTGTAGACCCCTACTGGAATTTGTCAAATGTCATTTCCTCTTGAGGCGCAGCGCGCCACTAACTAATATGGCATTGTTTTACGATGAGAACTTGAAATAGTCATAACTTCTGACCCGGTTATCGGATTTTGGCGAATCTTATATCAATGGAAAGCTTATTGAATTTTCTACATGAAAAAAGTGAAAATCTTTAAAATTACATATGGAATAACCATCATTAATTTTAGAAGCTAATACTAGATATTCTTGAGATGAAATTAGCTAGGAAAAGTATGGGGTAATACATGGGGTATCAACTTTCACAACTCATTTACAAAATCCTTATTAAACCCCAATTAAAACAAGTATCACATATTCTAATTCATTGAACAACAACACACATTAAGGCATATATTTATGGTATTATCACACCAACTTCACTCGCTAGGTAACATCATCATACTAAACTAAATATCATCACTTTGGGGAATTCACAACTCCTTGGTTCAATCATAGATTAGCTTTGGGAATTACACAACCATATAAGGTTCAATTCAAAATCATAATGCAATAGTTCAAGAATAGTTGAATTCCGTATTTCTCATAAATTAAAACCAAATTCACAATTTGGGCTTGAGTTCATTATAACTTCAAAAGTCACAAGTTTTGCGGAAATTACAATTTCCAAGTTCATTCTCCATACCCATGCACCCACAAGTTCATAACCTTAATTAAAGCGTGAATAAATATATATAAACCATGGAAAACATTGTTCAATGAATAAACATTCAAATCCTCAACCCCTGTTTCAAACCAACATCAATAGCTCATGAATAATAATTTAAAATGTATGATTTTTAACAAATTAACAATGATGGAAGAGCAATATGCCTGAAATACCAAGTTATATAAAAAGAACTAAACCATTGACCTCTTTGACGACCTGCTTATTAGAAACCTTAAGTATGGCTTCTTGAGAGAATTTGAGAGAGCCTTTGAAGTGATTATGTTAAGGTTGAAATATAAGCCCCTTAAGTGCTTTATAGATGTGGGGTTTTAGTGTGGCAAGGGGGGAATATCCAAAGTTACCTCACATTAAAAACAAAATTTTAGTCATCAATGACTATGGGTCATTATATGATTCGTACAGTTCCCAAGACACCCACAAGCTATTGACCTTATGACTCAACTAGTAACACTCGTAATGAGACCCTATGACTTGTAAGGTCCAGTCGGAGTCAACACAAAACCCAATTGGGAAAACACCAGAAATCCTACAATTTGCACTGAACAACTCGTAACAAGCCCTTATGACTCTTAGAAAACAACACTTACTCAGTGCAAAACATAGACACTAAATTACCAATTTAGTTGCAACATTGGTTGCTAGGACCGATCATGAATCCCTATGACTCATATCCTAAAGCCATTATTAGGATCGTAACTCATGCACTATTTACTAGAAACCTTACAAATAGGCTCACATGAACCATCAAGACACCCTACAACTCACAGGGTGAGTCATAGTAAAGATAGTGAGGATAGAATCTTAGAAAATTTTCAAGGACCAAAACCCCAGGGCACCACACAACCATAGTATTAACCTTATGACTAATATCATGTGACTCATATCATGAACCTATGACTTATAGGGTCCAACTCATATATAAGAAAGAACTATTTAGGCCTTAACTGGCCACCTTACGATTAGTACAAAATGACTCATAATGATTCCTCATGACTCATAGTGAGCCACTCGAACTCAGAGTAGAACTTATCCAAACACACATATTGTTGAGGCTAAAATTTGTCTAAGGACTCAACATAGGTCTTTATGGCTTTTGTTCCCAAGTTATACTCAGGGAAACAACTCAAGCACCAATCACTGGGAACCATAAAACAAGGGTCATATGACCCATCAAGACACCTTACGACTCGTAGGGAGAGTTATAGTCATACTACTGAAGATAAGTTTAAAAACATTTCAAGGACCAACACCTAAGATATTTTTACCACATTGTTAGTAAGCCAAGCCTTTACATTTTTATTGTCTTGATAATGAGACATAGTCAAAAAAAATTAGAGAAAGAATGGAATTTGGATAACTTTCATATGGACACATAATAGCATAATCTAAATTATGAAAGAATATGAAAAATTTCCTAGATGCCTCATACTTGCTGATTATAAGTATGGTGCACAACACAATCATAAGCAAGACTCTACTATATTTGTGCAAACCCAATGACTTGGAACCTGGATCTGATACCAAGCTTGTCAGGACCCTAACCATGGCCTTGATATCATAGTTATCTCAAGCCCACTATGAATCAGAGATTGACCCTATCTCCTAACCTTAAGAGAATAATGAATATAATAATGATAATGCAAAAGCAACTCAAAATAGAATAAATAGATGAATAAATACTATATGAATTCTAACTGCAATTCAATATGCAACCAACCCACATCTATCCACAAAAAGCCTCTAACAATTGAATATCAACAAAAGTCATGACATGCCCTTTAATATGGCTAAAAGGAAACCCAAAGAAATAGTCTAAGGAATAGAAAACAAACTATAAAATGACGGGCCTTCCAGAGAATGGAAGCTCACTACTTTAAGTATCTCAACAGACGTGCATTCCACCTAATATTGCAAAGTGGTAAAATAAGTGTCTTCAGATCCTACATTATGAAACAATATAGCATCCTAGGATGGTTAACGGGATAATCACTTGAATTTAACTTAGGCAAAGGATAAAAAAATACCAAGGGCAAATCAATCCAAAAACTATATGCACACATTCATATTTACATATATATATAAGATGTCAGGATAGGGAACAAGGTTTAGCATGACAGTTAAAATATTAAGTTGGATAGTGTAGCCTCAACCATCGTAAAGGCACCCATGGGCTATATGGGCCTGGCTATTACTGCTAGAAAGGCCTCAATGTGTGTTAGCTGTATAAACTTGAGGTATCAAGGAAGGAAGGGGTATCCACAACCCTTTGCTAATCCATGATAAATATAAATAAAGTGTGAGATAAGCACCCCCACGCCGACAAATATGGGTTTCCATTATCAGTCCTTAAGGGTCTCTACCTTTATAGTGAGATACACAATCTTCTTTAAGTCTAATTAAAATATTTACACATTTTTATTAATCAAACCATGAATCACTTATTAAGGCATATACTGTTGGTATCATCATACCAATTATGCTTGCAAGCTAATATCATCACACCATTTCTAATGACCATCAACTTGGGGGATTCCATGACCCTCATGGTCAAATTATTCATAAACTTGGGGGAATCTACGACCGCCCAAGGTCCAACTTAAAATCAATAAATATTCCATTAAAATTTTTAAGCAATGTAGAGTTTTAAAATTAGTTTTAATATGGTAGATCCATGTTTCAAATCCAATTTAATATGGTGGGTTGAGGTTATTACCAATTCAAATACAAAAATCCATTTATTTTAGGGAATCCACGACCTCGATAAGTCTATCAATTCGATTTGGGGGAATATATTATCCCCATTGTAATTCTCATACACATGCACCCAATTTGCTCAAAACCATCAATTCAAAGAATGAATTATCCATAAAAACTATGCCAGAAGCAATTCAACTAATAAATCCAAAAGTGCTCAACCCAATTACAAAACCAATAATTAAATTCACATGTCTAACAATTGAACATATGTTTTTAACAAAATAAGTTATAGGGAAGAGATACATGCCTTTTTGATTGAATGAATTTCGATAAAAGCTTGAATCCTTAACATTAAAGCTTGAACCATAGATTGGAATCAATGTGAATAGTTGAATTTGTTTTCCACATCCCAGATGATGAAATTGGTGAGGAAAAATTTAGAACAAACTTAAATTTAAAGACTTAGAAGTTGAATTTTAGGAGAACAATCCTTATCTGGTATTCTTGAGAATTTAGGAGGAGAGGTATTGCATATTTAGGGTTACGGGATGATAAAATCATGTGAGCATTAGTTATTGGATGATTTAGGACTTAAATGACTAGTTTACCCTTAAAAATAAGGAGAAATACAGGTTTTAGAGTCTCTCTAAATAAGGGTTTGCCATGCCAAAATTGTGGAGCACAGATGGCATGCCATGACCTTATCATGCACCCTCACTAGTTTCTCATAAAATGCTCATAACTTTTCATTCGTGTAAGATTAAGGAAAATTGGTAGCGTTGCAAAGATGATTCACTTATCTTTAATTTAGTAGTTTTGAGATCCAAACCTTTGCAGATTCTAGAAGTTATACGCATTCAAAGTTGACCCTTTTAGGATCAAATACCAAGATTTGATCGATAATGGAAGTTCTTAACTCACTTCTCTCTAGATATTTCCTATGAATATTTTTAAACACAAAAGTACTTTTCATACTAGGAACATGATAATAACACTTATACATATGAACAATTTGATTTGAGTTTATACTCGTAGGAATAATGGCTTAAAATTTAGCTCAAAATGTAGGTTGTTATAGTTGAATCTAGTTAGCAGTTCTAATCCAATTTTAAGGGTTAGTACCATGTACGAGCAACGTTTAGATCTTCTTGTGATATTGATGTCCTTTGTTTGCATGTCTAAGATAATTCTTTTACTTACATTTTGAACATTTTAGTTATTTTTAGGCTTAGTTGCTTCCTAGATATTTTTCCATGGTAACTTTAAGTCCCAGGGAAGTAATAAATAGAGGTTTTCACACTATTGAGGTTAATTTTATTATTTGATGGATGAGTGGTTTTAGTTTATGAATAAATTTCCCTTTTGCAGTTGTTGGGTACATTAGGATTTATATAATATGAATGTTAGAGTAACACATATATGAGTAAAGGTTAGAATAGTATAGTTCTCTCATCATATGTTAGGGTGGGTAAAATCATGGCTGGATGCATCATGGAAATGACGGAATTAGAGTAAAGGGTTCGTAGATGTCGTCGTACCAGAACAAATCTAGTAGAGCCCTACATAATGGTTAGAGACGTCTATACTTTTCTTTAGGGGGATCTAGGACTTTAGGAATGAATTCATACATTTTTCTCTTTCATTCTATAACTTGATTCTGGTTGGTATCTTTTAATTCGAATTGGTATATTATCCTTTCACTCTTATTTGAAGATGGAGAATACTTGTTTTACCAAAGCAACAACAACACCTACACTAGCCACTAAAGCTATGGTCTAGAGAAGACCTCAAGTTAAAAGAAGAGTTAAAAGAGATGGATGAATATGAATGCTCGTTAGATATGGAGCATATGTATCTAGAAGATCATCAAGAAAAATTTCATCATACCCTCCCCTATCTATTAGATCCCAAAATTTCTATGATTTTATTTTTATGCATCATTCATGTTTTACAATGATTTTTGAGTTAAATTATGATAAAGTATGATAATGAACTTTAGGAAGTGTTTCAAAATTTTCAAAATGTTTTTGTGGTCATTTTGGTACCCTAAAAATTAGGGTTTTTGATAACAGCGTGCCACACTCTAAGTGTGCCACACACTTGGGGTGGCACGATAAGGACATGCCACGCTTAAGGGTACAATAATGCCAGTTTTATTTTTTTTAGTTTAGAGTTTAGGGTTTTTTGGTCTATACCAATTAATCGACTTCCCAATAATATTTAACATAATTTCTACCATCATAACTTTAATTATTCGATCACTCTTCTCATAAAAACCTTTGAGAATATGAAAAAAGTGTTTTTCACCAAAATTCAAGCTCGCAAGGTCCCAATTTATGTTTCCCTCAAGAAATTCACTAACTCCAACTGTGTGGGATTTGAACAAAGATAACCTTTAATGATTATGCCCAAAAGTTGAGTTTTTATATGTGTTTTAATGAATTGTTAAATAATGTTCATGCCCACTTTTCATATGCTTTAGGATTATGATCCTTCTTTATGAGTTTCACTTTACTTAACACAAGATTTCATGCTTACTTATGTTTTATACAGGAAATTAATATTATGAGATGAGCTTCAGTATTCTATCATGAGGATTCATAAGGTGATAAATATACATGATTTTCAGCATGATTCAGTCAGTTTACCAATAAAAGTATAAGATTTTTATTCTTACTTAAGTTTATCTATGAAATTGATTTAAAACATTGAGTTGTGATATTTTGATATGAAGTTTCCACGAGTTCATAAAATATAACAATTTTAGAATTGAGTATTCAGTTTACAAGAATTTTAACTTTACCAGTTTAAATTTCAAAAACATTTTAATATAATTACAATCTCAGTTTGATATGCAATTTCTAATAAGCTATGAAGTTCAGATAAGAAACAAAGAAATTAAGATAGAAATAGTGGTATATTATGCTTTCAGATTTTTCATCTTATATACCTATTTTATGGTGAAATTCCTACATATTATAAGAGTAATAGTATGATTTTGAAATTGGTATCTAGCATCAAGAGGGAATCTAGGTGAAGCCAATGTTATTTCAAAGAAAATATGTACCACCATAGGTTATTTCAGATTGTCCAAATGGGTATCTTATTGATATTATTCATATTGTACAACTAGACATGTTTAGGTGATTACAATAGTTTGCCTTTATACATTGGTAAGGTATATTGGGCAATTGTGATGAGGGTTTGAGTTATCATGCCCTTTCAATGGGTGCTAAAGTCATCAAACTACATGTGGATCGCATAGTTTATGTTGGTTACGAGAATCTCCCATAAAAAAATATTTAAAAAACTAAGTGTAGTATCTAACCCAATTTATAAGATTATGCTTTTCTATTCATGTTTTATGATATTTTAGTTTTCAGTTTATTTTAGTATCTTAGTAGTCTATTTACACTTTGCATGCATGTTATAAGATTATGCATTAAGTCAATTTTATTTATTGAATTCACCCCCACTTAGTACATTCTAGAATTACTAACCACATATATATATGTATGTCTACATTGTTTTATAATAGAGGTACCAGTTCTAGCCCAAAACACCATTGTCAGATAGATTGCAGCTCCCAGATAGTAAATAATTAGTTTGTTTTATTCAAGGACTCTAGAAAGTTTGTAAATTCAATATTATATTTCTATCCATTTGTATTGAGTAGTATAATAGAGGGTCATGTCTCGGCTACCTATAGTAAGTATTAGTAAAGGCTTCATAGAAAGTTAGTCAGAGTAGATGTATTCAGGTTTAGTTAGCTTTTGTATAACTAGTGTTGTAAGTTTTTGTATAGTATTATGTTTAACAAGTTCAGATAAAGAAATCTATTTAATATTATTTCTAGTTTTATGAATTTTATTTAGTTGCTCATGAATTATGCTAGTGTCATAAGTTATCTTGGGATCACTTCAGGATCTAAGCATCGTGTGACATCTATGGGGTAGACTTGAGGCATTACAACACTTAGTATCAGATTTCAAGTATCCTAGGGTAACAGTGAAGTTATGTCTACTAGAGTCTTATAGAATGGTGCCATGATGTCTGTACTTTTTTTGAGAGGCTATTGGGTACTTAAGAAATATTTCCTTTATTTCAGACTCTAAATTTTGTAGTAAAATTATTCTCTTAGAAACCTTTATTGATTCGTGTGTTACTCCAAAATCCTCCAACTATGACTTATCCTTGAGTTAATAAAAGTAGTAAATCCAATTTCTCCAAAGATGATGCTCATAAATTAACTATCAGTAACTTCAAAAATCAAAGAAAGGTCTAAGAGCATCCTCAGTTTTCTTAAAGTACTTTAATTTGGAAGTTTCTGCCCTCATCCATATGTTTTGTATAGTTAAGAAATAGTATGACATGTATTTACATTTCTCTTTAACCCTTCATTAGAGATATCATTGGTGAGAGGATAGAGTATGTACCTATATTATTGAATATAGTCTTCTTTAAGGTCTATTTTAACATATTGTGTTATGATTCATAAGTAGTGGATTATCCTTAGAGTTGGAAGTATGGACTTAGAAATATAGTGATAACAATATGGGGATTGTGATTGGTTAATAGTATATAGCTAGATCTATGCATGCAATTGAGCTTGTATTGAGGTAATATATTCTTAGGTGTTAACTAAAGGGTAGTGAATATGGTGTATATTTCATAGTGAAAGGTAGAGAAGGAGTTATTAATTAAGGTGACTTAGAGTATGCTTGAAATAAGAAAGGATTTCTTTGTGGTATTTTGTTATATTATAAAGTATAGGTCGCTAACGTTAGTTTAGGTGGCTAATGATCGTTAATCTAGTCTTTCCTTTGTGATTGAAAAAAAGAAAATTAGTTGATGCTTATTTATCAACGAATGTAATTTTGATGTACCGATAGATAAGTAGTAGTGATGTATGAAAGGAGACTATGCCAATGGATTATAATAAAATATAATAGATGTAAGATTATGATCAATTATTATTATTATGAGGTTCTAGTAGATTAGTCTTTCTTGGTGTTTTGCCGAGAAAGAATAGTGTGTGAGGTTGTTTTTAATCATGTCTAGTACTAAACACTAAGTTTGAAGAGTGGATGATCATCTAGGTGGAAATAATGATTTCTTGGTTTAGTGATGCTAGTTATATGGAAATGAACTAGTAAGCTTGAAATAATGTATGCGAGAATTTAAGTTCATTTATTTAAAATAAAGTATGATGGTATAGGTATGAAGTAGAAGTGAAGAAAAGGTAATACATGGTTGAATTATTTTCAAAGGTTATTAAGTGTCATATGTGATTTTATATTAACCTTGGGTTTCTAAGTGTGAAGAAAGCTATTTGTATAGTAAATGAAGTTCTTAACAGCTAAGTTGGGAGTTATAGGTTGAGGATGTCGAGTTTTTTCATATAATTTTGATTATCATGATTTAGGGAAAAATATGAATTTAGTGGTGTGATATTAGAAAACTACTAAAAGAAGGGAATATTGTTTATTTCGAGAGGCAGGTTTGGTTACCAAGAGGAGTGTAAGTATATGAAAATGATTGTTAAAGCTAGAGAAAGTTAAGGGTCGTATATATGAAATAAGTGTCCAAGATTGAAGTTAGTATTTTTCAAATATAGTTTATCCTTTTGAGTTGTGTATTTAAGTGTAAACCATTAGAGTAAAGAAATTATGGCTAAGTCATAAGGATATCAAATAGGCACATAGGCTTAGAATGTTGATTTTAATCTAAGGGGAGAGACGATAGTGTAAAGAACTAACTATTGTTTTATGAATTAGATTATGAGAAGATTGTGATCCATTCTTACTCTAGTGTATTCCTTGGATTTCAGTCATTATGGCACCCTATCCATGTCCTGCATGACAGAGCCATGTCTTTGACTCATGCTTATACACCTCATGCATATTCATGTTCATTCTCAACTGCTAGTAAAATAAGTAACAACTTAATTTTGTGTTCAAAATCATCCTTCCTATTAATATAAGAGTTCCAGTCTTCTGTTATGTAGCTTAAAGTATGAACCCATGTTTCTAATTATGCTCAGTTTTTAGAACTCATGGTACACCCTTCACGACTAGTGAAATTTGCATTATGTTATGTATGTCCTCAGTTTTGACATTTTTAATGAATTCAAGATTGTGACACTTTATACTTTAGGCCTTAATAAAGTGTCAAAGTTATGTATGATATTCTTTCAAGCTTTAGGTCCTCAAGTTCTCTCACTTCAGTGACCTTTCTAATGTCAATATAGTGGTGATCAAAATAGATGAACAATGGTTAGATGGAAAAGAGTAGATGTTTCTAATTAGGGAAAAGTATTGTATGCTTATTTTTATCTATGTCTAAAAGTTTGATGGGAGATTACGGAAAATATTTGGTATATGTCATCGTTAGTTGAGAATTCTTGGTATGCTTTTTGGGGATAATTTATGAAATTTTTATTGATAGAGGTATTCGGGAAAATGGAAAAATTCCTAGATAGGTTGATTTCTTAGAAGTTCATATGTGGTTATAATGATAAGATTAATTTCCATCTTGGAATATAAATAGATGAATGCATTATGTGCTAGGGAATTCCTAATGATAGCTTGGAGTTAATTATAAAGTGGTAAGGAGTATTATTATTGACCTGAGAGCTCTAAATAGACTTCAGATATTTGAATCGCATAGTTTAGACTAATATTATTGTGTTAAGTATAGTACCTTGTGGCTTCGACATAGCCTTGAACATAGTGAGAGTATGTAGTTTAACTCAGACATTGGTAGGAGTAGTCACCTATACCCTTGTAAAGATTATAAGTTGCATCAAATATGTTTAGTATTTAAGAGGTAAAGTATAGTTGGGTAAAGTATTTGAGAGGTATTGTTAAGCTTGAAAGTTGACAGTTCCATTGGCTAAAAAAGAGTAATCCTATTTTAGCTTCTATTCTATATGCATATACTATGTTATATAGTTGTAGCCATGTTGCAATTCCTAATTAAAATTCCATTCTTAGATCATGCCAAAAACTCTTCCCCTCAATTGTTATTAAAAGTTACGATAAGGAGATTCTGAGTAACTCATATTTCTTTCTTAGTAACTCTTTGAAATCTTATCCATTAGCTATCGATTCATCGTTCTATATGTACAATCGTGTCATAAATGTTTCAAGTAAGATAAACTGCCACTATGAAAAATCTCCTTAGAGTCAATCAAGTCAGCTAAAAAATTAGTTTCATGATAGAACTTTTATCATTCTTGCTCAGTTATATCCTTCATTAGTGGATATGTCATGTCTATATGATTTCATAAAATTCCTATGTATGCGTACCTATTTTATATGCATTAGCTAAGTCAGTACCTTATCAAGATATGATTCCAATTGTGAAACATGGTCAACTTTAGAAATTCAATTCCATGATTTCCATCTTAGAATAAAGCAAGTTTGATATCTCTTCCTAGCGAGCCCATAAATAGTCGTTAATCCTTCCCGACCTTTATTTGAGGATTAATGGTCCGAAGGGGGAGATAATGTTAGACATAAAAATTTCTAAAATCTTATTTTTATGCCTCATTCGTGTTTATTGATCACGCTCACCTATACCAATTTTTTGATGTAGGACGATCATTGTCAATATAATACCCAACATTGAATCAGGGTTGAATCCACGAGGAACAATGTGAATGGTGGTCGAGTAAAGTCGAAATTAAAGTTGCTTGCTAGATTCAAACCTAGGATAAAAATATTTTAGGGATTTTGAATGTTTCCAAAACTGTAAAACAATTTTATATTTCGGGGCTTCTAGAAAACTAACTTGAGGCTAAGAATAGTTAGAATATAATCAATTAGGAATGGATCTTGGGGTAATGCCATTCAATGTGTGAACTCATGCATGGGTATTTGAGAATTTATCTAAATTTAGCTATAGTCATGGGCAGTTTAGATTTAGAGGTATTTCTGTCAATCTTTTAATAAAAAGTAAAATTTCATTCATGGTGTTCTTTTGAACACCTCACGGATGTGGCAAAACAACTAATTCAATACCTCAATTAATATCCTTATTTCTAAAATAGTACTATCAAATGAGTTATCTCGAACGACACCCTTATTTCTAAGATGATGTTATCTTACCAGCTAACCCAAGTTATTGTTTGAAAATACCACTCACCCAATACCCCTCTTTTAGGGATGTATAGGATCCTAAATAATTGGGATTTTCATCCACAATTTCTAATTCAAATATTGAGTATAAGCAAAACCAACGACAAAAAACTAATTAGGAGGATAAAACAGCCACAATCATACACTAATTACACCCTATTCAACCCTAAACACAAGAAGAAAAACTAGTTACTCATATAGAGAGTAAGCAAAAATATACCAAAATCCCCATCAAATTGATTCATAAAAGATTAAGAGAATGTTAAACCACATTTTATATTTCAATAAATCTTCAATGAAATTTTCCAATTCTTCATTTGGGAGTTAGTCAAATGCCTTCTTAGTTCAAGATTAGTGCCAATATTTGATCCAATCTCCCAAAATATATGCTAAAAAGTAAAGATGAAAGATAGGATTAAGATAGATGATGAAAATTGAGCTAAAAACCCCTCTTTAAGCCCTAATTCCATATTTGTTAGATAATACAAAATTGCCATATTTCTTTTAAGAAAATTCCAATTTTTTCCTTGACTTTTTTGCCTCATCTCTTTACCACATTTGTGATTTCCACGATTATGATGGTCACCTCACGATTGACAAGGTTGTAATTAACCTCGGATCGTGATCGTAACTCTCAGGCTATGATCGCGGTAACTAAGGGTCGATTCTTGGTCCTGATTTCCAATATTTCGCTCTTTTGTTTCACATTTCTTGTCTTTCACATTTTCTTCAGCTCATTTTTATCAAGTTTCCTTACTCATCTTCCCATTTACACTTTTACCTACACCAATAAGCATTACGCAAGAAATCAACAACAAATAAAATGAAAAGCATGATAATTTAGGCTTAATAGGTGCTACTAAGTTGTCAAATTTATGACTTATCAACAACCCCAAGCTTAAACTATTTCTTGTACTCAAGAAAACGAGGATAATTCAATAAGATATGTTTTTTAACTCAATCCCACCAAAAGAAAAACTAAACTGTAGGAATAATCTAACAAAGCTCTACAAATATTTCTAAAACATGTCATGGCAACAATTAAACTAAAAATTTTCAATAAGCACATATTTATGTAGAAAGGATGCAAGTTTATATCAAATGAACCTTCCAAATCAACAAAGCATCAGAAGTGGAGACACAAAATCTTCAAAGATTGTCTCAATCTTCATAATACAACTTACCTCACCCATTTACCCAAATTGAGAGTAAGACATTACCCTCTACCCCAAAGTATTGATGCATCTCACTTGAAAGAGTTAGCCTCTCACACGTAAGACTTTGAAATTTCTCAAGGATCTCAAATAATGAGAGAATTCACACTCACTCTTAGAATGAAATTCAAGCACAACGAGTAGAACTATATATTTTCCTTTTGTGTTTTTTGCCACTAATGTAGACTTTCTTTGTTTGGCATCACCAAGGACTTGCGGGTCTAGATGATGGTTTAAGGAGTGAGGAGAAATATAAATGGATTAAGTGACTAAGAGACCTCTTTTAATGCATTCGCTCAACCCCTTCTACACCAAAATTTTCAAATTATCCACCTTATTCTACTTCAAATTATTTACCATATTTCACTACCCTTTTTATAAGCATTTTCCAAAAAATTTAAATCTACCATTTTCTTTCTTCATTTAATCAACTTTTTTAAGAGACTTTAAAACTATAAGTTCTTCTTAGCCCCCCCACCCCCTACATTGTCATATTTCTCTTGACATTCTAAGGACTAAGCTATACAACTATAACATCAAGTATGTCTCTTGTCTCTTAAGCACATGAATTGACCACCTTACAAACACCATTCTTGGCTCATCTTAGTAAATCATATTTAACCCTCAAAAATGAAGTTTGAACCACCCTTACATTATTCTCCGAACTACATAATCCCCCTAAACATAGGCTTTTGCCTATATTTCATTTCTTCAAATCATAAAATACATCAAAGGAGGTTAAGTGCCAAAAGATAGATTTAGAAAGGGCCTAGGTATTATAGCATGGTTATCATTACAATAAGAATGAAAGATGGGCGAAAAGGCTCAAATGGGTTAACTAGAGAACAATATTAATGTGGGAATTTGGCTATGTGAGAAGTCAAAAATTGCCTCGGGTCATCCTCCAAACCAAGTTTGCTTATAATTTCTCTTTGAACGCACTCAGAGAAAGTTTTAGACTACACATATATATTACAATTGTTCAAAAATCTCACCACACAAGGCACACACTCATAGAGCAAAAGATTGACCAATTTGAGCTTCATAAAGTATTCCAAAAAGACTTGTCCTTGTAAAGAGAGAGCCAAAAATTGAATTTAATGGTTTCACTTAAAATAAATTTCAAAAACATCTTTGATCTTTTTCAAAAAGAAAACTATATTTTTTTCGGATTTTCTCAAAATCATTCCCTTTATTTCGAATGACATTTTGAAATTATTTTTGAACTTTTCCATCTTTATAAACAATTAAAAAATACTTAGGTGAATGCAAGGCAACATTATCACTTCATGGAATTCTTTCCTCACAACTTCACATATCGTCTATTTATCTCATAAAACACTTAAGGCACCAATAGAGACACAAATGACCCTATATCCTTAAGAATGGCATCACCCAATCTATCATAGGGCAAGGAAAGCATTCATTTATGTTTGGTTACTTAACATTCACTCGAGGATGCTATGATAAGTAAATTAATCGATCAAACCATAGAGGCAACATTCATCAATAATTTCAACAAAAAACAACCGGTTATCAAATATTTAAGACCAATTGGACATTAAACTATGGTCCAAAAATAATCATATAACACCTTAAGAAAGTTCATATTAACCTTTAAAAGCATAAAAGGTGTTCCTCTCTTACTGACATTTTAAGAAAAGCACGATATGCATGAAAGGTAAGATCTTGAAAAATAGAATAACAACATATGTGAACAAGATCAATGCACCAATCAAACACCAAACACACCATTTGTAATAAAATTCAAACCAAAATAAACCATGGAAAGTGATCTTCAATTGTATTTTTAAATAAAATTTCACGAATGATCATACCTTGTAAGCTTACTTAAGAGAGGAAAAATGATAAAATAAAAGTCCAATATACTTATCTGGGGTTTCATTCTTGAGATACCCTTTCCAACATATGCTATCACGTACAAACACTCAAAAAAAACTAAAACTTGAATAAAAAATATTTGAAAACCACTAGACAAAAATTCCTTGGGTTGCCTCCCAAGAAGCTCCTTAGTTAAAGTTGCGGCACAACATCTTTTGACTAACATTTATGTCTCCATTTAGAAGATTTGAATCTTTTACCCAACTTTTGATCAACACATCTTCAAGATACTTTAGGTAAAAGTAAGGGCACAATGATACATATCTTATCTTTCCACTTTGAAGACTTGAAACTTTTACCCAATTCATATCAAACTTCTGAATAGGCTCGGTGGGTATTTGTGAGAACATCAAAAATCACTTGTAAATTATTGTATTTTTCTCTTATCAGCATTCAAGTGAGGGACGTCATTTCTCCTATTTGGAATGAAAAACTCCAGAATCATTCCTCATTCCGAAATACCCAATTGATATTTTAAAACCCAAAAGGGTCATTATTTTCCAAATTCCTCATTAGTTAAAAACATAAAATCATTCCTCATTCCCAAGAACACAAAAATTAAAAGTTTCTCCTAAGAATGCACCACTCAAGGTCCTAATTCTAAGTTTTCTTCAACGATTTAAGCAACTCAGGTATGTGGGATATTAATAAATGGATTCCTTTCACCCATTGAGTGACAAGAAATGCCTTGTTTTTAAGTATAAACCCTTTACCCTCATTTCATGAAATTTCAATGTAATTTATGAATTTACTCAATTTGCTCTAAATAATTTTTAATAAAACCATGACATTTTGTTTCCCCATGTGAATCATATTGTTGCATTCTTTATAATCTTAATTACTCATATTATGTTTAGTTAATATCATGTAGATTTATCAGGTTATGAAATAAATTATGTGAGCATGTTTTCCTCATAAGTTTAACATATCCCATACTAAACATCACGGATTTCATCAATTTAGTGAAATATATTATGTTTTGGGTCTACAAATCATGAATCTCCTTATAAGATTGTGATGATGTTATTGTATTAAAGTGTTGCTCAGTGCTGGTGGATTATGAACACTCGATACCTATATATTTAGTCATTTTTTAGATTTACAAGTTTCAAGTCAATCATAACATGATTTTATCATCATATTTAAGTTATTATATTCATGTTGAGGAATTATCAGTTACGAGTCTAGTTAACTTGAATAAGTACCAGTTTTATTTTAGTTGGGCATAGGATTTAGCCGTGAGAGAAACTAGGGATGAAGGTTCACCCAATAGTAAAGGACTGATACCTTTAGTAACAACCCCTAAGTTCTAGATCTACCTATCCAACATAGGTTATGAGATTTTATCAGCAGAAGAGGATTGACACTTTCTTAGGGGTCACCCATAAATAGAGGACTAACACGCTAGTCCTTTGGGACACCAATTTAGTAGATCCACATAGCCAGTGTTAGTATCCCTGGCATGGTGCTAACACCCTTCCAACTAGGGTTACAGGTTAGACCCCGATTAGCTCAGATTGTTGCATGTCAGTTATATGATAGCTTTTATATTTTTAGTTCATTATTATGATTATATCAACTTATTTCTCATGACAAAGTGTTCATTTTATCAGCTATTTAGTCAGTGATTTTTACAAATTATTTTAGAACATGCTTTACTTGGTCCTTTATTTATTTTACATGCTAAAGCTTTCATGTTTAGTATCCATGTGTATTTAAGTTAGTGCCTATCTCGCATACCAATAGATTAAAAGTACTTATCTTATATTATTGTTTACACTATAATGATTTCATAGTTTAGGTTCGGATGCTTAGTTCCCCAATCACCCTTAGTTTAGTGCCACTCAACAATATTTTTAGTTAGTCCTTAACCATTGAGGACAATTTATCTGCAAATATTTTAAGTAATTCCTTTTTTCAGTTAGTCGGAGTTAGTTAGGGGTTTTGTCCTATTAACTCCTCATGTTTGGAGGGTTTTAGATGTTCAGACTTATTTTTAATTTTATTAATAGTTTCAAACACGTTGGGTATTATTTCATATTCAAAGAGTCTTTATCAGTTTAACTTTTGCATATGATGCCTTGATTATTATTTTACCTAGTGCTCACAACAGGTACTAGAACACGAGTTAGCTTAGGGATACTTGTGGACTTAAGCATCCTGTTATGACTAGGGTATAGCCTCAGATACTGAAAAACCTGGGTATTATAACATAAGGTTTTAAAGTTTCATAGGGTGTATAAAATACATGTTTAGTAGAGTGTTGTTCATAGGTGTGAAACACACCATTTATGGATGAGAGACTAATAGACGTATTAGGAAAGATTCTCTTCTTTCAGTATTTATGTCTTGTAAAGTAGTATGATCTCCATTGAATTTGTTTTATAACTTATCCTTCATCCATTTATAAAAAATTCCTCCTAGGAAAAGCAAAAAAATAAGAAATAGGGATTAGCCCACATTACCTATCCTAGAAGACCCTCTGAACAAACATGTTTCCCATGTCGACTTTAGGACCGCTTTCACTGTTTGGCACAAAATATGGCTGCTCAGAATAACAAGCAAGTTGTTTCACCATAAAATCAAGTTGTGGGGATGGTACCATCTAGAATCAATGATTTTCTTGAATAAATCCTCCATTATTTTTTGGATCCAAGTCTGAGTAGGATCCGTAGGAGTTTTTGTATGGTATGGAGAAAGTGACAAATATCATGGGTGCTACTTCTAGTAAGAGTGTTAATTTAGCTTCTTGTAATTACAAGGAATGGCTCATACTTGGTTCTAGTAGTGGAAGAAGGACAAAGGTGTTGAGGAAGGGTAGAGTGGGAGGAGTTTGATATGGCCTTTTTAGATAGGTTTTTCCTACTTGAGTTGCGGAGGCCAAGTTGCAGGAGTTTATAAATATTAAGTAGGTTAATAAGAGTGTGAAGGAGTACTCACTCAGTTTTACCAAGTTGGTGAGGTATGCTCCAACTATGATGGCTTATTCTAGGAATAGAATGAGTTAGTTTATGTCTAGGGTTTCGAAGTATATGGTTAAAGAGTGTAGAATAGCTATGTTGATTAAAGGGATGGACTTTTCTAGATTGATGGTCCATGCTTAGCAGATTAAGGAGAAAAATCTTAAAGAATAAAAAATAAAGAATAAAAGGGCCACAACCGGTATCGTTAAATTCTCATAACAAAGGTCTGATGGTGGGAATCATTCTCAGTTCCACCAAAAATCTACAACTTTATCCCCATCTTCCACCAGTGAACCAGTGCCAAGTTCAGGTAGTACAATATGGATAGAGCATCAGGATTTAAGTTCAAAAGGTAGCATGAATAATGGTCATACCAATCCACTTTGCATGAGATATGGTAGAAATCTTTAGGGAAAGTGTTGGGTAGGTAGTGATGTGTATTTTAGATATGGCAAGCAAGGCTATAAGAACAGGGAATGCCTAGTGGTTGAGTAGAAGGGAAAGGATTTAATTCAATAAAGTCAGTTTAACTTTTCATCAACTTTAGCAGGTTGCCTGAATTAGTTAGGCACCACCTCTAATGCCACTAGTAGGAAGGGTCAAAACAGACTTTATACTCTCCAAACTCAATAGGTTCAAGAAAGTTCTCCTAATATGATTAAGGGTACATTACAAGTTTCCATTTTCATGTTTATGCATTGTTGGACCCCATAGCTTCACATTATTTTGTGACTCACTATATAGTAGTAGAATTTGGCATTATTTTTGAAATCTTCGCAGAACATTTCTCGGTGTCCACCCTAAAAGGTAGTTCTATTACAGTCAGATAGGTATACAAAAATTTCCCAAGTAAAGTGTCTTAGAAAGTTACTTTATTTGACCTTATGGAGTTAAATATGACTGATTTTGATGTCATTCTCTTCACGGATTTCCTCCACTCATGCTACGCCTCAGTTAACTATAGAAATAAAATTGTACAGTTCTAGTTTTCTCTTGAACCTATTGTAGAATAGAGAGGTAGTACTTTAGTTCCTAAAGGGTGATTTTTCACCCTTCTTAAAGCAATAAAGATGATATCCAAGGGCTATATTTACCATCTTATCTGAGTAAAGGACTTAAATTCTAAGACTTCAAGTCTTGAGTCAGTTCTAGCTGTGAATGAATTCCAAAAAGTGTTCCCTAAATATCTTTGCGGAGTTTCTCCTAAGAGGGAAATTGACTTCAAAATAGAAATTCTCCATGATACCCATTATATCTAAATTCTACCTTAAATAATGGCTTCACCAGAAGTTTCGTAATAGCTCCCATAGTTTTAGTTTCGTATTCAGATTATATCACCTTAGGTTTGCGTGACCGACTGTTGAATTTATCACCAAATCAAATAGTTAATTTTATAGATTATTTCAGTATATGCTTTGCCTTGTTTTACATTCGTTTTACATATTCATTCTTTCATGTTTAGTATCTATATGTATTTTAGTTAGTCCCTAGCTCATATACCTGTACATTCAAAATATTGACCGCATACATTCTTTTGTGCTATATTGATTTAAAAATATAGGCTCGGATGCTTAGTTCTCTAATTGTCCTTAGTAAGTTTAGTGCCACTCAGCAGCAGTTGTGGTGAGTCCTTATCCATTAAGGACAAGTTTTTTGCAGTTATTTTCAGTAATTCCTTAATTTCAGTCGGTCAAACTTAAGTTGAAGGATTATCCTATTAAATCCTCATGTTTAGAGGCTTTCAAATGTTTGGACTTATATTCAATTTATTAGCAGTTTAAAACATATTGGGTATTTTTTCAGTATTTTATCTTGTCAGAGTTTTTATTAGTTTAACTTTCGTATCTGATGCTAGTATTATTGTTTTATTCAGTGCTCATAGAAGGTACCAAACCAGAGGTTAGCTTAGGGTAACTAGTGGCCTTAAGCACTGTGTTGTGACTAGGGGTAGCGTCGGGTTATGACACTCACCCAATTTATCAGATTATGCTATGCTATTCTTGTTTTATGATATTTTAGTTTTAGTTTATTCCAATATCTTCGTGAGTCTATTTACACTTTGTATGTATGTTCTAAAATTATGCATTGATTCAATTTACTTATTACATACTCTACTAACTCACTATATTTAAGATGTACTTACCATATAGTACGACATATACGTCCGTATGTATACATTATTTCATAATATGGGTACCAATTTTATCCCACAACATCATGGTCAGGTATTTCAGAACTCTAAGCCAATAATTGATAAGTTATCTTTATTCTATGACTACGGTCAGTTTATAGATTCAGTATTATATTTCTATTCATATGTATTGAGTAAGGATAGGTGGAGGTCATGTCCTGACTACTTATAGTCATTATTATTAGAGGGCTTCATAGATAGTAAGTCAAAGTTGATGCACTCAATTTAAGTTTCCTATTGTATAACTTGTTTTATAAGTTTTTAAATAGTATTGTATTGAACAAGTTCAGCCAAATACATCTCTTTTGCTTATTATTTCAAATTTTATGATTTTTAACCAATTTCTCAAATTATTCCAGTATCATAGGTTACGTGGGATCACTTGTAGTTGTAAGCACTATATGATGTCCAAGGGGTAGTCTCGAGTGTCACACAAACACATGATGCTCTAGGTTGTGATTAGGATGAATAGAGGGTATTTAAGGAAGATGAGATGATAACTTTAGAGAATGTGGTGCCAACTCCAAATAGTACAGCTCAAATACCCTTATCTACAAAAGTGATTAAATAGTTATTGGGGTTTCAGGGTAGCTTTGATGGCCTTGGCTATACTCCAGATATTAAATCCACCCCTGCCCATAGCCTTGGAATATGTTGTTGTTATAGCACTAAGGATTGATAAAGGATCTGAAATAAAGGTGTCTCCCTAATAGGTATTTAGACCAGTGATGACTAATAAAGCTCTCGATTCTCCAAGGAAAAAAATGTAAGAATTCTGTTGAGTTCTTAATAGATTGTCATGAACACCTGCACAAGATGGGTATTGTTGGCATACAAGATATGGAAATTGTTTCCTTTCAACTATAAAAGAAAGCAAATCATTGGTGAAGGTCTTTTGTAGAGTGCACGGCTGCCTTACCTCCACTTACTTAGGTTTAATTTTAGAATATATTCCTATGAGAAATATGTTCCCTGCAATTATTGTGACCATAAGAAGGATGAGTTTCTAATGTTGAAGTAGGGTAACATATCTGTGCTGGCCTATGAGGCCAAGTTTCATGCCTTGCACTACTATGCACTACAATACATTACCTCAGAAGAAAAACGAATTAAGTACTTTGTGAATTGTTTGAATCTGGGGATTAAGTTGGCTACTGTATCTATGGCTTTATTTTGTAAGTATTTATAGGATGCTAATGAATTTTCCAAGAAGGTTGAGGCATTTGAGTAATAGGGATAGGTTAAAGTAGAAGTGAAAAAGGCTCAGTCCTCAAGATAATTTAGTGGTACTTTCTCAAACGGGTGTCGTTCTTCTACACCCTACCATTCAGCTATGCCAGTATCTATAGGGGCTCATATTGATTCAACTATCAATTTTTCTGAGCAGGCAGTTACACACCTTCATCCTCTTTAATCTAGAGACCTACATATGGACCTAAATACTTTGAGTGTGGGGGTTTGGGAATGTAAAACCCCATAAAATTCTCTCCTACTCTAAGCCTTATAGTGTGTTTTGTGAAGCAAAAATCCGATCACAAAAGTTTGAGAGGTGTATTCCCTAGTGTGAAATACTTTTAACCATGTAGAATTTCCCTAATATCGATATTTTGTTATGTAGAGCATTGAATAGGTTTTCCATCGATACCAAATTCCCCCAAATTTGATACTCGGGCAAAGAGTTAGAGCTGTTTTAGTGAGACAGTGTGCCACCTGGCACTTTAGCGTGTCGCAGAGCCAACCAAAATGGAAATCGTCAAAATCCAATGAGCCTCCACGGTTATGGCGCGTTGCACCAAGGCTTAATTTTATAATTGTCAATTTCCAGTGCACCAACACAATTCCACCACGTCATGGTGCCTTTCTAGTTTGCAACAAATGTGGCAACATAATTTTCACCGCGTCGTGCCGTCAAGCAGCTTCCCAATTGTCCAATTTCCAGTGAACTGGTGTGATTATGGCTTGTTGTGCCATGATGTAAAATTGGGATTTTTTAGTTTAATTCCAAAGGCTTTTTGGTCTTTTCCCACTCTTCTTCAGCCCATATATATACCCGATAAAAGGCTCTAGCCTCATTTCCCATCTTCAATATCAAAACTAGGGCATTAAAAAAAATCAAAACTCTTATTTCTTGTTCAAGAAAAATCAATAGAGATCAAGATAAATCAAGAGGACTCAAGAATATCTCTAAGAACTTTCAAGAAAAGAGTTTCCCCAAGGTATGTAGATGTTGATACTTGGGTCCCTTTCATCCAAGAAGCTCAAGAACCATTTTCTAAAATTCAAAGATATTGTGTTTATGGGTTTTCATGTTTCATGTGAGTGGAGATGATGTTCCTTATATCATTGAGTTGTGATTCATGTTTGTTTACAAGACTTTCAAGATTTGACCCTAGTAAGTGGAATTCCTGTGATGGTTATGATAAACCCTCTTCAAGTTGCTTTTTATGTGATGTGTTCATGTCAATTAAGCAAGGAAATGATTGAATAAGCAAAGCATGCTCCCCATATGTTTGATAAAATACTTATGTGAAGAATTAGGGCCATTACTAAATGTTTATTAGGAAACCACAAATTGTGAGCAAGCCCATTGTAACATCCTGATTTGCTGAACCGAAATGCTACACGGTGCTCATGACCCCGAAGGACCATAAGCTAACCCATAACTGATAGTTGTACCTGTATACTACAAATCAAAATATAATAATGCGTAATACATGGAACTGTAAGGACATAAGGTTCAACTGAATGCAATCATGTGGGCGAAAATACCCAAAACAACTAAATCTGAACGTAAATCTGAAAGTAAATCTGAAAGCCTCTAAACTATCTGAATAAGGAGTTGAAGGAACATGTATCCAACTAACTCCGTAAAACTGAACAAAAGAATAAATAAATGAATCTTATTATATTATCGTCGAATCAATTAGGGCTCACTGTGTCTCTGTGACTGGAATGGTACCGCTACTGCTAGGCTGGAGCTCGTGTCTCAGAACCTATAGAGTAAGATGAAAAGAAAACAACATAAAACAAATGCGTCAGTACAACTGGAGTAATGAGTATCCGAGGAAAGTAGGATGAACATAAAGGGCTTCATGCATGAACAACACTGACTGACTACTATGAACGTGGGAGTGCAAACACACATAGATAGAAACTGGGACCATGAATACGTGATAGCATGACCTGTAAGCTAATTCATGGTTTACTAATAACTGTTATAACTGATACTGAAACTAATAACATGGACGACTGTATCTAACAGCCTTGTATTTACTAAAATCTGAAGAACGCCCTGAGTTCTTTTACTGACACTGATATTGAAACTGTGGGAAGTAGTGTTTAACCGACATACCCTATATATGCCGTTATGGCTAAGCTGGGGTCCAATCTCTACCCTGACTGGAGGGGTGTCAATACTGCGCCACTGGTATGGACAACTGTGAGACCCTATACTGAGAACAGTAGGAACCCTAAACTGATGAGTTAAGCCACCTTATCAACCCTAAGATGATAGGTTACGATATCTCAACCTACACTGGCTACGTAGTTTTGGAACACAAGGATTGCTACTAAGAATCATACCTTGAACTGGCAGGTGAGCTCCCATCCTTGGGTGCACTCGGTGCTAACCTCTACTCCCATCTGGAGGGACTGGACATGAATAACTGACTGTGCATGACTTAATCTTACTGAATTCTGTGGAATGGAAGAATGTTACTGATATATGACAACTGACTAAGATCATGATTTTTTCCTGAGTCACATGACTGACTGAAGTCTATGGAATCAAAGCTTGAGTTTGAGTATCGTGAAACATGACATGCATCTAGGCACACAGCTATAGTTTTTGGGTAAAAAGTACCCCCAGGACTCGATGGAAGGAAACTGAAACACATGGCTGACTTGATCAACAGAGTAAAGTCCATAATTTATAATATCATAAGTAGGGATCTCATACGAAGCATGGTTATCAACAATGTATTGCATGGAAAGCATTTCATATGACATGGAAGTACTTGCAAAATCTTAATATCATGTTCATTGCATAATCATATTGGCAACACATACTAATAGCATGGAAGTTCATGTTGATTGCATGGTTATCATGCATCTTGTTCATAAGTAGGATTTGCAAGTAA
>JAPEIP010000004.1:171231741-171283934 GCA_026120095.1 Capsicum chinense
TTCTAAGTCAATATGGACATGGGAGAGGCAATACCAGAAAATCCCTCAACAAACCATCTGTAATAGCCAGCCAAACCCAAGAAACTCCTAATATCTGATGGAGATATGGGTCTTGGCCAGTTTCTTACTACCTCAATTTTCTGAGGATCTACTCTAATGCCATCATCGAAAATAATATGGCCAAGGAATGCTACTGATCTTAGCCAAAATTTGCACTTGTTGAACTTAGTGAATAACTCGTGATCCATGAGATTCTGAAGAACAATCCTGAGGTGGTCTTCATGATCACGCTCTGTGCGAGAACAGACAAGATTATCATCTATAAAGATTATGAAAAATATGTCCAAGTACTACTTGAACACATGGTTCATCAAATCCATAAAAGCTACAGGGGCATTGGTAAGATGAAATGACATGACTAAAAATTCAAAGTGACCATACCGAGTACAGAAAGCTGTCTTTGGAATGTCACATTCTCTAACTCTGAGCTGATGATAGCCTGATCTGAGGTCTATCTTAGAGAAGTAACTGACACCCTAAATTTGGTCAAATAGATCATAAATCCTGGGAATAGGATATCTATTCTTAACCGTGACCTTGTTGAGTTGACGGTAATTAATACACATCCTGAGAGAACTATCTTTCTTACGCACGAATAATACTGGCGCACCCCATGGGGAAATGCTGGGTCTGATGAATCCCTTATCTAAGAGATCCTTCAACTGATCTTTCAGTTCTTTGAGTTCTGCTGGTGCCATTTTGTATGGCAGAATAGAAATAGGTTGAGTATCTGGAAGAATGTCTATGCCAAAGTCTATTTCCATTTTTGGAGGAATTCCTAGAAGATCTTCGGGAAAGACATCTTAGTATTCATTAACAACAGGGACTGTTTTGAGGCTGGGAGATTCAAAACTATAATCTTTAACATGCACGAGATGATACACATACACCTTAGAAATCATTTTCCTTGCCCGAAGGTAGGAAATAAGTTGACCCTTGAACGCTGAAATGCTATCCTTCCACTCTAGGACAAGCTCATTCGGGAACTGAAACTGAACTATCCTATTTATACAGTCAACTGTGGCATAGCAGGAATGAAGCCAATCCATGCCAAGAATGACATCAAACTCAGTCATCTCTAACTCCACTAAATGTGCTGATGTGGATTTCTGAGATATCATAACTGGGCAGTTCCTGTATACCCGCCGGGCTATGATGGTTTTACCCACTGGGGTAGAGACTGAGAAGGGCTCTTCTAGGACTTCGGGACAGATTTTGAAATCACTTGTTATGTATGGAGTAGCAAAAGACAAAGATGCAACTGGGTCTAGCAAAGCATAAACATGAACATGGAAAATCTATAACATACCAGTAACGACCTCAGGAGAATTTTCCTGATCCTGCCAGGACTGAAGAGCATAGAGTCTATTTAGGCATTGCCCACTGGTAGCACTGGAAATGGCACCCTGTTGATTCGGGTGACTGGACTAACCTATAGAATGATTTTGCTGACCCTGAAGACTTGACTACAGACACTCCTAATCCTATGAACTGGCTTGCCACAACCAAAACATTCATCACTACCGTCTTCACAAATGCCCTTGTGGTTCTTACCATAAGCCTGACAAATGGGATTCGTTCGGGCACTGCTAACACTAACCTAAGATTTAGAGCCTGGCGTTTTATTTCTATTGTCGTCTCTGAATTTGAGCACTAGAGCGCTGGTAGAGGAAGAAGATGGAATGGCTAACTTGGAACAAAACTGTGAACGGTTTCCTCCATCTGACTTGGGGTGAGCAAAGTTAAAATTACCTAACCTTGCCCTCTTGTTCTTCCTCTCCCTATTCTTAAACTTCTGCTCTTCTACTTCCTGAGCATGGGTCATGAGTCTTGCTAAGGTCATATCATCGATCAGCATCACATACCTATACTTATTTACCATGCTATCATTGACCCCTGACATGAACTTACTCATCTTAGCTCTATTGTATGCACCACATAAGGAGCATACCTGGCTAGCTGAGTAAATCTGAGAGAATACTCCCTAATCATCATATTCCCCTGCCTGAGGTTGATGAACTCAAGAACTTTGGCTTCCCTCAGCTCTTGGGGAAAGAGTTTGTTTAATAAGGCTATGATAAATTCCTCCCACTTGATAGGGCCTGTATCATCTAACCTCTCAGACTTCCACTCTTTGTACCAATCATGAGCAACTTCCTGTAACTGCTAGGTAGCTAACTTAGCACTCTAAATAGAAGTAACACCCATGATGTCAATGACCTTCTGGACTTGCTCAGTGAACTCCAAAGGGTCCTCATCAGACTTAGACTCATGGAAAGATGGAGGGTTCATCTGGGTAAAGTCTTGAACCCTAACTACTTTAGGAGTGGCCACTGTATTAGCTGGAATGACTGGTGGCCGTTCATTCTGTGCAGCCATAGACTGAGCAAGTGTGGTAAATATAGCTTTAAACTCCACATGGGAAATATGTTCACCCAAAGGATCTTCGGGCTAAGGAGCTGAATAATGAAGAAAGGGGACTATTCCTAAAACATCATACAGCCTCACACACATAAATGTGGCGCGCAACACACCCATGTACAAGACTCTACTAGATACGGATTTCAAACTTCCTAGGACTGTATTGAACCGTACGCTTTGATATCAAGTTTATAACACCCCGATTTGCTGAACCGAAATGATACACGGTGCTCATAACCCTAAGGGACCACAAGCTAACCCATGAATAATATCTGTACCTGTATATTACAAATCATAATATAATAATATGGAATACATAAAACTATATGGCCATAAGGTTTAACTAAATACAATCATATGGGCGAAAATATCCAAAACAACTAAATCTGAATATAAATCTAAAAGTAAATCTGAAAGCCTCTAAACTGTCTGAATAAGGAGTTGAAGGAACATGTCTCCAACTAACTCCATAAAATTGAACTGAAGAATAAATAAATAAATCAAATCATGTTGTCCTCGAATCAATGAGGACTCACTGTGTCTCTGCGACTGGAACGCTACCGCTACTGCTGGGCTGGACCTCGTGTCTCGAAACCTATGGTGTAACATGAAAAGAAAGCAGCATAGCGCAAATGCATCAGTACAACTGGAGTACTGAGTATACGAAGAAGGTAGGCTAAACATAAAGGGTTTCATGCATGAACAACACTGATTGACTAATATGAACGTTGGAGTGCAAACACACATATATAGAAACTGGGACCATGAATACGTGATAGCATGACCTGTAAGCTAATACGTGGTTTACTGATAACTGTCATGACTGATACTGAAACTGATAACATGGACGACTGTATCTGACAGTCCTGTATGTACTGAAATCTGAAAAATGCCCTGAGTTCTTTTATTGAGACTGATACTGAAACTATAGAAAGTAGTGTTTAACTAATATGCCCCATGTATGCCGTTATGGCTAAGCTAGGGTCTAATCTCTGCCCTGACTAGAGGGGTGTTAATACCGCGCCACTGGTAAGGATAGTTGTAAGACCCTATACTGGCAGGTACTCAAATGAGAATGGTGGGAACCCTAAAATGATGGGTTAAGCTACCTCATCAACCCTAAGCTGACGGGTTAAGATGTCTCAACCTACGTTGGCTATGTAGTTTTCGAATACATGGATTAGTACTAAGAATCACACCCTGAACTGGTGGGTGAGCTCCCATCCTTGGGTTCACTCGGTGCTAACGTCTACTCCTATCCGGAGGAACTGGCCATGAATAACTGATTGTGCATGACTTAATCTTACTGTATTCTATTGACTGGCAGAATGTTACTAATATCTGACAACTGACTAAGATCATGAGTTTTTCCTAAGTCACATGACTGACTGAAGTTTATGGAATCATAGCTTGAGTTCGGATATTGTGAAACATGACATGGATCTAGGCACACAAATATAGTTTGCGGGTACAAGTACCCCCAGGACTCGATGGAAAGAAATGGACACACATGACTGACTTGATCATAAGAGTAGAGTCCATAATTTATAATATCATAAGTAGGGATTTAATACTAAGTATGGTTATCAACAATGCATTTCATGGAAAGCATTTCATATCACATGGAAGTACTTGCACAATCTTAATATCATGTTCATTACATAATCATATTGGCAACACATACTAATAGCATGGAAGTTCATGTGGATTGCATGGTTATCATGCATTTTGTTCACCAGTAGGATTTGCGAGTAAACATAGAATAATCTCATAAGAATAGCTCATAAGTATTCCAACAACATTTACAAGGCAGATTAACAACATAGAAGTCATTGGAATGTAAGGGCATATCATGAACCCTTCACTTAGTCACAGTTTAGCTATATTGAATGATTTCTAGTTCCTTAGGCATTTTATCAAACACCTTGCATGCACATCTTAAGAATAGGTGAATTCATCAAATAATACATCATGAACAACCAAATTTACATGTTTCCAACTCATGTGATATCATGAATTCACAAAAAAATATAAAGATTCCATCTTGGGAATCACCCAATATCAACCACATAATCATCAACACCCAACAATATAGAAATCATACTATATAATGATAAAGAGGAAAAAAAATAAGCATCAACATAGGTATGATCATATCACCAAAATCAACCAAGCTTTTGTATTTTAAAGATTGATTCTTGAACTCCACGGACAAAAGAAATCCGTGGATGAACACTACACATACCTTAGGAGGAAGATTCTTGATGATTGATGGAGAAATTTCCTTGAAATCGGATCTTCAAGCTTAGTTATGCAACCCTAGTTGTTTTTGTCCTTTAGTGCTCTTGGATGATGAGCGTTGAGATGAAAATAGGGTTGCAATATGTTCAGAAGATATATATTTTGTAGGGTTAAGTTTAGGTATGTGTAAGGAGTATTTAAAGACTTAATTACCTTTAAAATAACTCAAGACTGAGTATTTTTGACACCTGGAATTTACTTAGGCAGCGCCCAAGTGATCGCCTATGCTTGGGTTGGGCAGCGCCTAACCAATCGCCTATGCTTACTGTCTCTCACGAAAATTGGCATAACTTTTTGCTCGGGTATTCGATTAAGGAAAAATTAGTATCGTTGGAAAGATAATTCAATTTTCTACAATTTGGTGGGTATAAATCTTCCAAAATACCACATTAACATCGAGTTATACTCAAACAAAGATGACCCTTGAAGAATCGAATACTAAAACTTAATGGATTCAAAAACTCTTAGCTTGCATTACCTTAAGTGACTCATATGAACATGCTTAATGCGTCATAAGCTATCCTATCACTAGGATATTCATGGTAAGTAATGTACTCAAGTGTGAATCACAGGATAGGAGATTTCATACATAGGAATACTTATTCACTTCCTAGCTTAAAACATGCGGGGTATTACACCCATGCATGCCTAATGTTTGATGAAATGCCATAGTGAAGGAATTATGATGTCATAGAGTGAAATCCCAAATTAGGTGTAAGACCATGCATGCCTAGTGTTTATCGAAATGCCTTAATGAATGAATTATTGTATGATAGTATGAAATCCCCAATTAGGTGCAACCCATGAATGCCTAGTATTTGATGAATGCCTTAGTGAATGTATTGTTCCATGATAGCATGGAATCCCAAATTAGGTGTAGACCCATGCATGCCTAGTGTTTGTTGAAAGGCCTTAGTGAAAAAGTTGAGACATGATAGTAGGAAATTTTCCAATTACATGCTCTTTGATGAATGCTAAGCCTTTTATGTCCCTAATACACGAGTAAATTGAGACATGATAGTATGAAGTTTGCCCAATAATATGTTATCCAATAAATGCCAAGAGCAACATACATGCGAAGTACTTGATGCAAGACCTTGTTGACTGGAACATGATCTAATAGCATATTTCCCCTACACTATTATATGTCTATGATTCCTAACTTCTTGAAGTGATGGCCTAGTGATGGTGATAGTGAATATATGGTTGTGATTCCCATATGTTTGAAGTGATGCCTTAGTGATTATGATAGTGAATATATGGTTGTGATTCCTAAATGTTTGAATTGATGCCTTAGTGATTGTGATAGTGAATATATGGTTGTGATTCCATATGTTTGAAGTGATGCCTTAGTTATTGTGATAGTGAATATATTGTTGTGATTCCTAAATGCTTGAACTGATGCGTTGGTGATTGTGATAATAAATGAATGACCGTGGTTATGACTAGTCAAGAATGGTTATGTCTTACTTTTGTGTTATCGAGTTCTCGGGGTTTTTGTACCTGACAATTTAGCTACTGTTAGAGCCCGTGTCAGTTTTCACGATAATCCCAGTCGGGCCATGATTCTCAAAACTCAGTGAATTATAGAACTCTGTATGCTCATACAGATACAGAATTTAAGAAATCTCAGTAATCTTTGTAATCCCCGTAACGCTAGTAATCTAGCCTCAGTGCTGTACTCAGCTTAGATCTAGTTGTATTCAAAGTTCAGTTCCAACCTCAGTAGTGACCAAGAAATCTATTCAAACTTTGTATCGTCAATCAGATACCCTGATTCAGTAGTATTCCATCAGATATGGAACTTTGTGAACTCAGCTTAACTCAGTCAGATCATTTGAGAAGCGTGATTAGTATCACATTTAGATCAGTTTGTGTTCAGTTGTGAATTCAGTTCAGATTCTTTCAGTTAGGAGTAGGAGCTAGCACCGAGCAAGGAAAGGGATGTAGGCTCCCCGTCAGAGAGAGGCTGAGTCACTAGGAGCAATCCCTGAACTCCAGAACAGCATAGCCATCGCAGGATGCAGGAGTCCCCTTCAGTAGAGGTTGTCACCATTAGACAACTTTGATTATTATATTGCCTTAGGTTGACTTCCTGCGAGGGTCATCCGTTAGAAAGAATTGACCAAAGAGGTCTTTACCCATGCCATAGTAATGACACCCTTGCATTTGGGGTTATAGGTTAGACCCCACCTACGGGAAGTCCGGGCATGTCGGTTAAGTAACTCCTTCCCACAGTTGTAGTTTCAATATCAATCTTCACAAATCAGGACTGTGAGCTACAGTCATCTACCATAGTGTGGAACTCAGATAGTTCTATTCATTTGAAGACCATCCCGTCAGATAGGCTTGGTATCGTGTACAGTTATTTGTTATCATATCAAGAGATCTCCCGTCAGATAGGCTTGATCTCCAACCCAGATTATGTTGACTATTCTTGTTATCCGATTTAGAGATCTCCCGTCAGACTGGCTTGATCTCAATCCTAGATTTTGTTGAGTATTCCTGTTGTCAGATTCAGACTTGATCATTTTCTTATCATTGATAATAGATTCCGAAATCATCCATATCTAGGGTTGTGATGATTGCAAATATGGTTTGTCCATTCCGGTATGTGTTCTCGTTCGGTACTCTCGTGATTATTCAGTTATGTAACTGTTCATACATGAGCCCTTGCATTTAGCCTTACCTCATTTACTGACTCGGTATATTTCCATACTGACGTATTTGCGCTGTGGTGTTTTATTTGACACCATAGGTTCAGAGGCAAGAGATCCAGAGTACCCTTAGCAGTTCAGTCCCAATCTGCAGCAGTAGACATAGTAGTGAGTCCTCTTCATTCGAGGATGATCTTTGTTTTATTATTTCCTTAGACTTTGTTTATTTTCTGTAGATGGAGTTAGTTGGGGACATGTCCAATCAACACCATAGTTCAGACAATTAGAGCCATTTCGGACAGGTATATCAGTATTCAGTTTTTAATTTTTGAATATTTTTAGTTGTTTTGAACCTTTTGGCCAGTTTCCGCATTTATTATCTATATATCTAGAGTTTAGGTACAAAACCCTCATCTAATCCCCAAAAAATCAATAATCAAAGCCAATTATACACATGTTTCGTATTTTCAAGATTCAAGTCTATCAAATCATGATTTTATTATCATATTCAGATTATCATCTTTATGTTGAGAAATTATCAGTTATGAGTCCAATTAACTTAAATCAGTACCAGTTTCAGTTCATTTGGGAGTGGTATTAAGAATCAAGTAAAACTAGGGATGAAGGCTCACCCACAAGTAAAGAACTGTGACCTTTAGTAGAAGTTCTTACGTTCTAGAACTATGTTGTCAACGTAGGTTGTGAGAGGTCGACCTCCAGCAGACCAGCTTAGTGGATCCACACAACAAGTGTTACCCATGGGAAGGTACTAACACCCTTACAATTACTGTAATAGGTTGGACCCCGATTTTCTCAGATTATTACATTGCAATTAGATGATAGCTCCCATTGGTTTAGTTTCGTATTCAGATTATATCACCTCAGGTTTGCATGATCGACTGTTCAATTTATCACCTAATCAAATAGTTAATTTTATAGAATATTTCAGGAGTCAAGTCTAAGGATTTCAAACTCAAAAATAGGCAACAGAACTAAATTGCTAACTCAAAATCCAAAAAAAAAAACATGCAATGTCACTTACCTTCAATACCACAACACATCCCCAAAATCAATCTAGTTCATCTAGCCAAGAGGGAACACAGTCAACCTCGTCACTCTAGGGGATAGAAATCATCAAATTGGGCTATATCTACTCATGCCACCAAATAGTATCACAAGAAAATGAAAGTCTAACTAGATAACACTAGCCTATACAGCTACCCAGCGAGAATAAAATTCATCATTTTACAATATCCAGTAATAACATCAAGTAATATCATTACCCTCACATAGTTAGTGCAATAGCAACAACAATATCAATATCAATATACCGAACAAGTACTATAAAAACTAATATCAATATTATGTACCACTCAAGTGCCACAATAGGACAAATGTGCCTAGATAAATAGGACTCTAACACAAAACCACTCTTATAGGGGAAAACAATAATGTATATTTACTCCATCCACTACTAAAGGAAATAAACCATGGAGTAGTAACATAATAATGAATTCAACAATAAGGCACATAATAACCAATATATGTTTATCAAGGCATACAATTATCAATGGATATGAAATCCCCACTACACTTAATAAGAGATAAATACGAGAAATAAAAGTACACCAATAATGGCAGCATCCACAGTCACAGTCCTAACAAGCATAGGGAAAATAATTCTGAATGGATCTAAATCAGACCGACCGACTGAATCACCAACTGAGGTGCCAAGCGTACCATCGCTAACTAAAGATGTCACAATATTATAAGCTGATCTAAATAGGTTGGACGATTGTAAATCTTATGCCAGGGATACTCCCTAGGCTTGTAGTCAGTCTCTCTACGGTGGTAGCAACACCTAAAGAATCAATATAGAGAGAACACAAACTAAGCCCAAATAACTGGCCAACTGACGCTAAGAGAAATCCACAAAATATTTTTGAACTTTTAAAATCACAACCTATCTTAGGAGCTTTACTCTTGCGGGAAATACATTGTAACTCTAGTAGATTACCTGTCTTATACCATGGTCATTATCTTAACTAGTGTCACTTCACAGCACAGAAAAACCAAAATCCTAGAATACTTTTAGATACCAACCCTCATAATCCAGAATGGTCATCATGGCCTAAAGAACCATACCACTTTACATAAGTATGATGGGGAATCTACCCAAATACTTTTTGTCTATCACTAAAGATCTTTGATATCTATCTCTAACTCTCTAGTCGTTGTTGGGCTGAAATTTTAAAAACGCATATTGGAGTCTATTCCGCATCATTCAACAATATCACATTACTCTTTAAGGATAGAATACAGTCAAAGAATGTGTTTGAGGTTCATAGGAATGTAAATATATGAAATAAAGATCAATACATCAAAGAATCCCAATATCTAGTGGTATCAGTACAAGATCTTCTATATAAAAAGGGTACAAAAGTGAAATATCAAAAGAAATACATTGATACAACTTGTCTCTGAATATAACTTAGAGATTAGTCTAATACATAAGAGAGAGATACGTAATACTCAAGATAAGTAATACTTAGAATTCTAGGAGCTCACTCTATGTCTCTCAACTAGGGTTACTCTGCACAATGCACACATTAACAATGATAACCCGTCCTATGATCTGCAGGCTACAAAAGTATAGTATGAGTACCAAATGAATGGTACTCAGTAGGCTACTACCAATTAAGCTTCGAAGATAAAGCAGATATATACAATATATAAATAGAATGGAAATTACACCCAAGAGTCAATAAATCATATGACAAGTCACTGAGATAATAAGGAACAACTATCCTATTTATGTTAAGAGTCTAACATAATAAAACCAAGGAAGTATCAAGGTGAACTATCCTATACTAGCGATATTAAGTATATGTCAATGCTATACCATATATCCCAGGTCAATACACAAATAAAGAGTAAAAGAAAATATATATATATATATATTAATATACAAGGCAAAGATATGACTATACAACATGAACAACGAAGGAAGGGATATACGGCAGCATCATAACTTAATATAGCTAGATATGTATAGGTATATGTAGGTATATATAGGTATATATATACTTATAAATAGGAGGTCATCTCAAAGCATAACCTATATCATCATATTCTTATTTTGAGATCTCACTATAATAGAATATGGATTGAAATACGATCATACTTAGGGTTTCTAATATATATGGCTAGACATGAAATAATCATGCATAATAATGCAATCATAAGATAGAAGAGGCCAAAGACATACCTCAAATCCTGATACCAGATCAATGTCCAATCTATCATAGGCTAGCCATAATAATAATCATAACAATGATAATATCCATATCAATAAGAAGAGCATAATTGGCTACTCAAGACAACCAAATACCTTGTCGAGTATCATCATCGTAATCAACCTCCGTCCTTGCCGGGTATCAATACATTATCAATATATCTTTCATCCTTGTTGGATATCATTATCTCATCAATAGATCCTCCAGCCTTGTCGGGTATCAATATATCATTATTATATCCTCCGTCTTTGTCGGGTATCAACATATTATCAATATATCCTTTGGTCTTGTCAGGTATCAACATATTATTAATGTATACCCCGGCCTTACCAGATATTTGCATTATCACAACAGTATCTTTAAGCCTTGTCGGGTATCAATGTATCATAAATATATCATCCATCCTCGATGAGTACGAGCATCATCACAATAGTATCCTCCAGCCTTACAAGGTATCAATATCATCACAATAGGCATTATAAAATAACATATACTAAAATACTTATAAACATAATCATATAACCTTATAATATCTATCTATTCAACACTTCCCAACTAATCGTTATTACCTAGCCAACACTTATTATTATAAGATCACTAGTTCGCTAGTCATCACATAACCTCTAGTTATTATCCTAAATATTATACTTCACACAATCCTTATTCATGGGATAACAACTAACCACAATTCATTTAATAGTCAATAACCAACATGCAGTAAGGGTTCATAATTAGACCAAAACCGTCATTCATCCACCATTCATTATTATCAACTAATCATCCTATATTTGTTAATCATTACTACACCGAACATTACTAGTTTTCACCTAACCATCTTTTATTAACTCACATCATTCATTAACTAACCATCATTAGCTACCATGTTTCGACTAGGCAAAGTTCATTAACTAATTTATTAGATTCCTAGCCATAAAGTGTTATACTCCCCTAATGGACAACTAATTACCATATAGCTTAACCATCTAAAAAGAAGACTAGTCATAAGATCATATTTCAGCAATAATCATATCATTTATAATGGTAAATAATCATGAAGGTACAAAATCTATGCATGCTATCATCAATATTCAATCAGTGGAATAATAAGCATTATACTTTATCTTCCTTCATCCCATACCAGAGAGATATGTATACAAACATATACATTTTTCATATTCATAAACTCTAATCACATTATTTATATTGATAAATACTTCTCAGCTATTCAATCAATATCATAACACGAACCTTGGCCCATTAATTTTTCTTAAATAATCACAACATCATAATCACGGCCTTAGGGCCATACACAAATCTGGGACACACATCAATAATCATATTTATAAGTTGTAGCATATCTCTAATTATCTCACATATAGTAGACACCTCACATTTAGGAGGCATAAAAACAATAAGCATGTAATCCTCTAAGGGGTATCTTATATTAATAGCTCATACATCATGATTACGAGGAATATCACTTATCTAGAAAAATTTACGTATCAAAGAGGAACATCGTCTCTACAGGTCCAACAATTATGACTAAAGAAAATATCAACTCTATAGGTCAATCATCAAGTCTAAGAGGAAAACACATCTCTATAGGACAATCATCAAGTCTAAGAGGAAATAGCATCTCTATACGGCACATAATGTATCAAGGAGGAATATCATCTTTAAATACTCAATACCACTTCTACAAGGAGTATCATAACCATAACAGAAAAGCCAAAATCCAAAAACATCAATACAAGTCACCAATTTAGGAAGTAACCTCATTCTAAGCTTTATTAGCCTTATCTATGTCTAACATCCGCAATTAAGTCCACAAGACTTAACATAAGCTTATGTCTATGTAGGCCCAACGATCCCACTTCTAAACCATAATTTGTATAATCAGTCATACTATACCCCGAAGTAGGCTAACGTATCTAGTTTATCTTCTAGAGGTCAAGTAAGTTATATTCAAGCCTATGAAGGCAACTTCGACTAGAAACTAGGGTACTCAAGTCAAATCTACCCAACTTACGATTTCAAGACTACCACACTAGCCCAAAAAGTCTAAATATACAAATCATGCTTCAAATACAAAAACTATACTTAAAACATTGCATTATATTATATTCATGCTATAACTAATCTAAACTAAAGAGGGAAGGCACTAGGATACAAAAGGGTTATAAACATGTCATCTTACGGGTCTAACAGCCTCATCTAATCCCCAAAACATCAACAATCAAGGCCAAATTATCCTTCTCATAATCAAGCCTAACATCCATATTCACACGTAACATATATCGCACATATTCTATGAAGAAAAGTAGACAAAAGCATACCACATGACCAACCCACAAAACCTCACTTCATGCACCACATGTTTATATTCCTTTTACAATGCTCAAAATGCCAGCACACTATCAAAACCATAATCTACTCATCAATACGGACCTAATGATACCCATATTACACTATTATACTTCGAGTTCAAAAATGACACTGAAACCCCAAGTGGATCCCACATATGGAAAATGAGTTTTCAAGACCAACGCAATGTTCACACATGAAAAAAGAATCATAACCCTCAAAGAATGGATGAAAACGTAGCATACTTTGGACTAAAATCAATCCCTAGGCTAAATTAGGGTTATGGGTTAAAACTATGAAATTCAAGCATGAATTCAAGGAATTCTTACCTTAATCTTGAAGATAATCATGCTACAAAATGATAATTAAGCTCCCAAGTTTCCCCTATGACTAATTTTGAGTTATTACACTCATTTTAGGGTTTCTAGGTCTAAATGGAGAAGGGGAAATACCCCAAGGGAATCTGGGGACTTTTATATAGCCCAAGTAGGTAAAGAAAGGCCACTATCGTACTCATATGGGCCGTGAAAGAACACTCTTTGCCGCGATCGCAGTTGCACCAGATGGCAACGAACTCAAAAATATGTTATTGACCCTCAAAACTCATCCAAAATCAAAATAACATGTTCCAATAGTGAATTTTTAGTGTAAACAACATTTAAAATCCATTGGGATCATCAAAATATTTACTCAAGATCATATAGGTAAAAAGTAGGGCCCACACCTATAGTTTCATAACTTTTCAAAAAATCCTCTCTATAGCCCAAAGTATGTTTAGGAGCCTTGGGACCTAAACGAAGGGACTCTCTAGCCTAAATTCAACGTTCCCAAAGCAATGGAGAAATAAGATTTTCCATCCAAGGTTATTTCTACCAAATATGGGTCCCACATCCATTCTTTTCAATTTTTAACTTTTCAATCAATACGTCGAAATGAGCTTGGGTTCAATTGAATTCGAACAAAAGGTCTACCTAGACTAGAGTCTATATTCTGAATTTGCTAGTCCAGTTAGAATTTGCATCTGAGATCGTTTCATTAAAATTTCCTCTCGGTGGATATTTAGAACAAGCAAAGACTTCAAAACAGGGAATTGGCTCTAAAAACCAAACGAATTGCCTAATAACTGAACCGTCATTCCCGATAAGTCATAAATGAATTGCGGTAGCTACGAAGAAACTAAAATGGTTTAGATAAGCATAAATATGGAAAATTACCTAAAGGGTTATTACAACTAAGTATCGAGTACTAACCTTACCTATTATGGGTAAAGTTTTTCTCGTATCTTATGATTCCTTACACTCAAGTTTAGGTGTTGTGTTGATGTAAGATGAAAATGTGATTGCTTATGCTTTGAGGTAAAAACACCCTATAAGAAGAACTGCCCCAGACATGATTTAGAATTGGCAGTCGTGGTGTTTACTCTAAATATTTGTAGGCACTATCTCTATGGGGTAAAGTATAAGATGTTCACAGACCATCACAACTCATAACACATAGTCACTCAAAGAGATTTGAATTTGAGATAGAGGAGATAGATGGAATTAATTAAATAGTACAACATGTCAATATTGTATCACTCTAGAAAAGCCAATGTGGTAGTGGATACACTAAGATATAAACCAGTGAGCATAAGGAGCTTAGCAATACTTGAGGTGTCCAAGCACCAATTAGTGAGAGAGGTACGTTCTTTGGCCAATAGTGCTTAGAGATTGTAGGAAATTTGCAAAAAAATATGTTGCCACATAATTATGCCAGGTCCACACTCTATAATCAGATTAAGAGTACATAGTCTAAAGATAAGAAATTAGACAACCTCAGATAAAAGGTATTATAAGGGGAGGCAAACGAGGACATTCTTGATAACAAGGAGGCCTTAATTGTGTCAAGGGTCAGTGGGACCATTACTTACAATTGTGTGAAATTTTCTATGAAAATAGCTACCACTCTAGTACTGGCATGGCTCCTTTTAAGGCCTTAAATAAGCGAAGGCATAGGTCCTTATTTTGGTGGTTTGATGCGTTTAAGGTAAGACCTTAAGGAACATATGCTCAAGGAATCGAAGGAAGAAATAAGATTCATATAGGAGTAGCTCATAGCGGCTCACAACCGACTGAAGAATATGCTGATAAAAAGTCTTAAAAGTCTTAAAAGTCCTAAAAGTACTATTAAAAGTCTCACCCTTAAAGGGTGTAATGTGATTGGGAAGAAGGGCAAGTTGAGCCTAAGGTATATAGGACCATTTGAGGTATTGAAGAAAATGTGGCTGGTAGCATACAAGCTGGACTTATCCCCTAGTATGTTTGGGGTTCACCCTATATTGCATGATTCAATGATATAGAAGTATCATGTAGATTGTGACTATATTATTCATTAGGACCCAAGAACTATTTAATAAGAAACTGTCCTATGAAGAGGAATCTATTTCTAATCTTGCTATGGATGTGACAAAGTTGAGGAAATGCGATTGACATGCGCCTAAATCGGGCCATGTCGTAGGGGCACCTCAAGCTAACATAAATTGGACGTCGCACCAATAACCCAACCTAATAATCATCACAACAACCACACGTGTTGGGGAATTGTGACCTTATTATAAGATAGCGGAATATAATGCTAATAGTCAAAACTTACACAATATCTAACATTTCATTAATGTCAATAGTCCAGTCAATATACCCATATCCACAGTCATCCACAAAGCCTCTACCAAACTAAAGTCAATAATATATCGGGATATGCCCCCGACAATAGCCAAGTACCAAATCTATACAAGTCTATGTCAAAGAATAAAGTGACGATTGAAGGCATGTCTTCCAAAGTATGGAAGATCACTACTTCATGGTCAATACTGGAACTGATCGAACACCCAATCACTTCATAGAAGAAGAAGATGCTCCGACTCTTTTGTTGAGTGGGGACATAGCATCCGGATATGGTTACGGTTGGAGCGCTAGCATATAACTCAAGGATAAGGGTAAAATAGTGCATTTATTCAATCTAAGTCAAACCATCATATGCAATCACATTTACATAACGATAAATATATATGAAGACACATATACATATGTTTATGGAGCATGCCAAATTATGGAGAAAGTCATAACAATCATTATTAAAGAATTCATTAATGAGACATGGAGTGAAGAGCTTTAAACCTTCCACCTTACTAATTTAAGGAGCTGAAACTTCTCCGTTACATTAGTCAAGGGGAGTTGAACCTTAAACCAACTCAACCAATCTAACCGATTTAACCGAATCATTAGTTGAGGGACTAGATCCACATATACAAAGAATTAGGCATGGGTCTATAACCACATGCTCACAAATTTAATTAGGCATGGAACTCCAATAACATGATAACACATTCAATTGGGCATGTAACTCTAATCACATGATCATATATTCAATTGGGCAAAGAACTCTACTCACATGCTCACACAGTTAATTGGGCATGAAACTCTAATCACATGCTCACATATTCAATTGGGCATAAAACTCTAATCATATGCTCACACATTAGGCAAGGGTCTATAACCACAAGCCATTTCGTAAGGCGAGATGTTGTAACCTCAAGATGTCTCTTTTAGCAAGGGATTCTAGTCATAAGCCATTAAACGAGGGACTTTAACCACAATTCATTAGACGAAGGACTTTAACCATAATTTATTAGATGAGGGACCTTAACAACAAGTCATAATATTACCATCCTTACTTGAAATTTTAACTTTTAACCCCTTAGTTCATGCATTAACATCCATACAATCTATTTTGACATTTAAGGGCTTGGACCTATTTAGATAATTCTATCCAGCAATGCTACATATTACCACCATACACAACCACGTAGTCTTTTTTGACCCAATTTGCCATTAATAATATAGATAGGCCCAAGGCCCTATTTCACAGCATGATACAAGTTCATTTTTGGTCGTCGAGACCTCCACAAGCCCATCATTCTTTATTACTATTCTTACATACACCTTTCATTCAAACCCAATTCAAGTTCATGTTTTAAGGACCATGTCCCATTTAGCTTACAAACTATCGAGGACATCCACTGACTCCGTGCATGGCCAAGAAAGCCGCTAGACATAATTTACCAAGCATTCACATTCATTAACAACATCTTAGCTTATTTATTTCTGCTAGACCAATACCATAGATAAACATTTGTCCTTCACACAACCATTTAACCACTAATCCCTTCAATGAACTAAATGTCTTAGTTTAATTCATCATTCAATTCAATTTATGTTCATCAAGACCCATACAACTATTGATATTTCATTAGAAAGCTTACAGTACATTCTTAACATATTTTAGTTCAACACACAATTCGAATTCAATTTTGTAAATAGGAACTTTAAGCCCTTATTAGGCATCTACCAACAAGGTCATCAATTATACAATACATGACTCGTAATATTTTTAAAATATCATTTATTAATCATTCATACTTATTGGGACATTTCCCTAGTTCAACACATCACCACATGTGACTAGAAAATTCACTTATTTATTTTCACAAAAATCTTATATGCATACCTTTAACAAGGCTGTTTTCATGATGAAAATCATAAAGATTAGGGTAACTTAAGACCCTCATGTTAAACCGCATACAAAAATCACCCACATATGCAAATCACCATCAATGATATATATAAACATAAGTCTAAGCAAGAATAAACATTATTCATCATTAGGAAACAAAACCCTTTTTTATTTAATTCCAAAATAACCATCATTAGGCAACAAAACCCTTTTCATTTGATTTCAAAATGACTATGTACACTTACTAATCCAAGTATAAAATACATAGGTTTAGAGTTATTTGACAAGGGGAAGAGTTACATGCCTTAAACAAGATGATTCACCAAGAAACTTGACTTCACTTTTCCTATTGAAGATCACCCTTGAAACCCTTGTCTCAAATTCTTTGAAGATGAGTTTGAGAGAGTGTTTTGGATATTTGATCCACTAAAATAATATGATTTAGGAGGCCATATACACTTATATAGTGAACGGACATAGATTTTAAGGTGTAGGAAGTGACCACAAGTTCCTTAGTTAAATACTGTAAAATGAACTAGCGCATAGGTACGACTCACCTTACGAACCATACCCTAGGGTACTACTGGTACCATAGATTTTACCCTAGGCTTCTCCTAGGTCACCAACACTGTAAAGGTTACGACCACACTCCCTTGAGTCATACCCTTTGGGTATGACTCATGCCCTCAATCGTATACAATACTAGTACAAAAAATAGTCCATACTACACCATGTATCATACACCATATGACTCATCTAGGTATAACTCGTACCTTTAGGTACGATTGAGGGGAGGGTCACTCATATAGTAGATAATACACTATCCTCTTATGTTGTTTAAAGAATGAGAGTAGAGAGAGAAATAGGTATAACTCATATCCAAAGGGTACAGGTGGCTTTTCCCAATATTATCTTGGATAACATTCTCAAGACCCAAAAAATATTTGCAAGGTCAATATCTTGGGTTTCGTTCTCACCCACTTAGGATCATTCATCCAAGAATAATGGGAAAGGCAAATATATTCACAAGTTAACACATTACAACAAATAAATCCATCTTTTAACCACGTTAGAACACAAGGCATACAACTAGAATAAGACACGCATCATGATCATTTCTAGGTCACTATTCATTTCAATAGCTTTAAGATTCTAACCCATCATTTATCAAAGATACTCAATTAATTGAAAGCTTAGGGGCTTAAATCCATTAACTTTCAAGGATATAAAATGACGCAAGCATTTGGAACTTTAATCCCTTGTCTAACGAAGACATGAATCAATCCTAAGCATTGGGGATTTTAACTCATCATTTTGTATGAAGATGTAAACCATGTTAGGAACACCAACACACACTCAAGCATGAGTTTCCAAAACGAAAAAATGAATGCGGATACTTGGACTTCATGTCCTCCTCCACCTCCAAAGTAGCTTTCTTGAGCTATTGGTTCCTCAAAAGAACCTTTACTGAAGCCACTTCTATCATTCATAACCAGTGAACTTGCCGATCTAAGATCTTTATCGGGATACCTCATAAGGCAAGGAATCTGGAATACTAATACCATCAAAAGGAAAAATCAATGAAGGATCACCTACGCATCCTCGCAACATAGAGACGTGGAAAACCAAGGAAAATAGAGTTCAATTAAGAAGGAAATTGCACTCGTAGGCAACATTGCCAATCCCTTTTGTGACCAAATAGGGACCAACATAATGGGGACTAAGTTTGCTTATTTTACCAATTTGCATCTCTCCATCCATGTGAGACAACTTCAAGAATACCTAATCTCTAACACTAAGCTCTAAACTTCTATGCCACATATCCGCATAGGACTTTTGGTGACTTCGAGTGGTTCTCAACCTCTCAGGAGTAGCCATCACCTTTTTTAATGCTTGGTGAGCTAAATCTAGGTCAAGAACCTTACCCTACCAACTCCATGCCATTAAATGAAAGGACGACATTTCTTACCATATAATGCCTCAAAAGGCACCATACAAATGCTATAATGCGAAGCAAGTTTGATTAAACTTTGAGTTTACTGAGACACCATATAATGAGAGTCTGAGTCTAGATATACACTACCTCTGTATTCCAGCCTATCGAAAACTAGAGGGAGTTAGCGTAAGCCATCCATCTTTATTCCTTAAATTTATCCCAAACATTACTCTACTCTTTTACCCTTATAATATGGACACCACAAGTAGACAACATGGAAAAACTATAACCAACCATTCTAGCCAAAATTATCTACATAGGCTTTAAACCTTAAATTATAATGCAACTATGCCATAAAAAAATTCATACACATCTTCCCAAACCTCTTAGGTACCCAGAAAAATAAGGGTCACAGTGGAACTAAAGAAAAAGAACTACTCACACCACTCAAGGCAAGACCCTCAGTAGGGACACAACACTATAGGTACAGAGAGCTTCATAAATGAGACCTATCATGACATACACTCAAAAAGAGAAGTCCTTAGGATTGGGAACTGAAAGACACACCACTACATACCTTTTAGCTACCATGATCCCTTCACTATAGATAAATAACATGACCAATAAAAGCTATGGCTTTTAACCAAAACTCATACTTCGAGAACTTGGCTTATAAATAATGGTCCTTTAAAGTTTGCTACATAGCACAGGGGTGATCGAGATGATCTGCCTCACTCTTAGAATATATTAAGATGTCATTAATGTAGACAATGATAAACATATCTATAAACAGATGGAACACCCATTTTATCAAGTCCATAAATGTCATCGAGGCATTGGTCCACCTAAAGGACATGACAAGAAACTCATAGTGACCATATCGGGAAGATCATTGGGAAACACCTCAGGAAACTCATTACCCATAAGAATGGATTCTAGAGAAGGCTCTTTCATGTTAGAATCCTTAACTCAAATCAAATGATACAAACACTTCTTCGAAATCAACTCTTGGTCGATAAGAAATTAACCTTTCCTTAGGATCTAAGGTACAACCTTCCAATACAATGATTGGCTCATTAACGAATTTTAACATGGCCCTATGGGTCTGATAATCTAAGAAAGCATAACACAAATACAACCAACCCATCCCCAGAATGACATCAAAATCAACCATTGTCAAAACTATCATGTCTGCAAGAGTTTATTTATAACAAATGATACCACACCCCCGCCCCCCACATAGACCCTTTCAACACCCTAGAGTCTCTTACAAGGGGGAAATAGAAAAAGAAAATGATAGTCTCTTGAGACCACAATCATGATGCATAACCACATATGAGGTTACATAAAAAAGAGTAGACCCTAGGCTAAGAAAGCAATACGCATCATGAGAGAAGAGTTTTTAACATATCCACATCAGCATTCAAAGGTACCTCAGTATCCCAAAGGGTAGTAAGAGTATTAAGACTATCCCAACCAATGTGAGAGCTAGAAGCGGGATTCCTTAGTGTAGAAGCAAGAGAAATGGTAACCAATATCTTTTTTCCCCAGACGGTAGCAATTATAGGACACTCCCATTGTATGTGACCTAATTGACCATATTTAACGCACGAATTCTCTCTTTTGTCCCAATAACCAAAGTATGATCGACCACAAAACCAACAAAAAGGGTAGGTTAGTGCGAATTAGGCCCTACTGACCTGATGTTGGGAACCTTATACCCTATGTACATTATTAATCTGAAGATTTCTTTCTTCTAAGGGGTTTAGGTTGGGGGCACTATTCATTGAATAGAAACTAGGACCCACCCAATACTTTCTCTTGGAGAACTTTTCATCAACCTGAGCCAACAGAGCAAAGGAGCGATAGAACCCAGCATTTTGAGGGGCCTAAGGAGAAGCATCACCCCAATAGTGGGGTTAGTGTGAAAAGTTGGAACCCCATGAGGACACTCAGATGGCATGACCCTTGACCAGGTCTGAATCTTAAAAGTTGGATGAGAATATCCATATTACCCCTAGTTAGGATAAAATAGGTTTCTCAAATGTAAGATCTTCTTAGATATATGCTTTAAAAGATAGGAAAGAAGAAATCAAAGGAATCTAAGACCTTAGACTCTATATATCTTGAGACTGAAACACAAGAAAAAGAAACATTCCTAAATATCTCATAGCCCCTCACTTATAATATCGCACGCACATACCCATAAAGGAGACTCAACTTGACATGGCTTTATGGACTCCCAACTAACCATAAAACTAGGCTGTGATACCAACTTGACATACCTTAAAATTAGGCCATGTCGTAGGGGCAACTAATGCCTATATAAATTGGAGGTCGCCCCGATAACCCAACCTAATCATTATTACAACAGCCATAAGAGTCGAGAAATCCCAACTTTATTATTAGATAGCGGAAACATAAAGCTAATAGTCAAAACATAACAATATAAAACATTTCATTAATGGGAAAAGTTCAGTCAATATATCCAAATCCATATTCATCCACAAAGCATCTACCAAATCGAAGTCAATAATATGTTGGGACATGCCCCAAACAATAGTAAAGTATCAAATCTATACAAGTCTATGTCAAAGGATAAAGTAATAATGGAACGTATGTGTTCCGAAATATGTAAGATCATCACTTCAAAGTCAATGCTCTAACTGCTCGAACACCCGATCACTTCATAGAAGAAAAAGATACTCTGGACCCCTATGCCTTATGGGGACATAGAGTCTAGAGATGGTTAATGGTTGGTGCACTAGCATGTAACTCAAGGATAAGGGTAAAATTGTGCATTTATTCAAACCAAGTCAAACAGTCATATGCAATCATATTTACATCAGGATAAGCATATATGAAGACACATATACATATATTTATAGAGCATGCCAAATTATGAAAGAAGTCATAACAATCATTCTTAATGTATTCATTCATGATACATGGAGTGAAGAACTTTCAACCTTCCACCTTACAAATTTTAGTGGCTTAAACTTCTCCGTTATATTAGTCAAAGAGAGCCGAACATCAAACCAACACAACCAATCTAACCGATTTAACCAACTCATTAGTCAAGGGACTCAATCCACACATACAATCAATTAGGCATGTATCTATAACCATATGATCACATATTCATTTAGGAATAGACCTACATTGACATGATCGCATATTCAATTGGCCATAAAACTCTAATCACATGTTAACAAATTAAATTTGGCATGGAACTCTAATCACATAATCACAAATTCAATTGGGAATGGACCTCTAATCACATGCTCGCACAGTCAATTGGGCATGGAACTCTAATCACATTCTCCCACATGAGATTACGAATAAAACTCTAATTACATGCTTAAACATTATGCAAGAGACTATAACCACAAGCTATTTCATAAGGCAAGGTATTTTAATCTCAAGATATCTCTTTAACAAAGGATCCAGGCGTAGGCCATTAAATGAGGGACTTTAACCATAAGTCATTAGATGAGGGACTTCAACCATAATTCATTAGACGAGGGACTTTAACCACAAGTCATAATATTACCATCCTTAGTCAAAATTTGAACTCTTAACCCATAAGTTCATGCATGAACAACCATACAATTTATTTCAACATTTAAGGGATAGGACCCATTTAGGAAATTCTAGCTACCAAGGCTATATATCACCACCATAGACAACCACACGGTCTTTGCCGATCCAATTTGCCATTAATCATACAGATAGGCCCAAGGCTTTAGTTCACAACAAGATACAAGTTTATTTTTGGTCATCGAGACCTCTACAATCTAATCATTCCTCCTTATTATTCTTACACACATTTCATTCAAACACAATTTAAGTTCATGTTGTAGGGACCATGTCCTATTAAACTAACAAACTATCAAGGACATCATTTGACTCCTTGCATAGCCAACAAGGCCTCTAGACACCATTTACCAAGCATTCACATTCATTAACAACATATTACCTTATTCATTTCAACTAGACCAATACCATAGATACACATTTGGCCTTCACACAACCATTTAATCACTAATCACTTCAATGAACTAAATGTATTAATTTAATTCATTATTTAATTCAATTTATAGTCATCAAGACCCACACAACTATTCATATTTCATTAGCAATCTTACAGCAGATTCTCACCTTATTTTAGTTCAACATACTATTCAAATTTATTTCATAATTAGGAACTTTAATCCCTTATTAGCCATATATGTACAAGTTCATCTATTATACAATACATAGCTTATAATATTTTTACAACACCATTAAACCAATCATTCATACTTATTAGGCCATTCCACTAGTTCAACACATCACCACATGTGACTAGACAATTCATTTAGTTATTTTCACAAACACCTTATGTACATACCTTTTAACAAGGATATTTTGATGGTAGAAATCATTTAAATCAGGGTTACTTCAGACCCTTATGTTAAACTAGATACACCAAGTACCCACATATGTAAATCACTATCAATGATATGTATAAACATATGTCTAAGCAAGAATCAACGTTATTCATCATCAGGAAACAAATTCTTTTTCCTTTCATTTTAAAATCACCATGTACACTTAATAATACAATTGTAAATATATGGGTTTAGAGTTATTTAATAAGAGGAAAATCTACATGCCTTAAACAACATGATTCACCAATAAACTTGTCTTCACTTTACCTCTTGAAGATCACCTTAGAAACCCTAACCTCTAATTCTTCAAAGATGAGTTTGTGAGAGTGTTTTGGATTTTTTATACACTCAAAAATGTGTTTAAGGAGTCCATATACACTTATATAGTGAAAGGAATTATGGTTTAGGGTGTAGGAAATAACCACAAGGCCCTTATTTAAAATCTATAAAATAAACCCATGCATGGATACGAATCACCTTACAAACCATACCCTAGGATAAAAGTGGTACCCTACCTCATACCCCAGGATTTTTGTATGTTACTTACACTGTTAAGGGTACTTCCACATAACATTAAGTTATATCCAAAGGGTATGACTCATGCCCTCAACTGTTTAAAATACCCATACAAAAATAGTCCATTATACACTATGTTCCATTCGCCATACAACTCACCTAGGTATGACTTGTACCCTTAGGTAAGATTGAGGGGAGGGTTACTCGTATAGCGGATAGTATATTATCCTTCTAGGCTACTCAAGCTATGAAGGGAGGCAGGAATGAGTACAACTCGTATCTAAAGGGTACGAGTGGCTTGCCCCAACCTTATCTTGGACAACATGCTCAAAAGAAAATTTTTTTGTAAGGCCAAGATCTTGGGTGTTTTAGATATATTCCTAATGTAAATTTTTAATGGAGGAACTGCAAAATTAATGACGCTACTGGGAGAAATGAGAGAACATTCATAGGCGGTATCCACACTTGTTCATAATCTCAAGTACATTCTATTCCAATTGTTATATTTTGGGGCCAATTTTCATATGGTGATGAAAAAAAAAGTAAATTGGTATGTAATGTAACTATCTAAATATCATTAAGCTAAAATAGGAGGTAAAATTGCAAATAGAGTCCCCTTGATAAAATTGTAAGGAATTCAGGGCTAGTCAAGTATTTGATTTTTTTGGATAAAGTCAACGTCAAATGAAATCTGGTGTTAATGTAGTTTATACTAGTAAGGGTCCGTGATAATGGTGTGCCACTACCATTATGTGGAAACAGTGAAGGTCTATAATAACAACATGTCATGCTCTTATCATTCTGCATTAAGGGCATGCCATCCCATTAGAGTAGCGCAATAAGGTTATTCTATGCCTAAGTGTGCAAAAATGCTAGTTTTATATTTTTCATATATAGGTCAAGGGATTTTTAGACTTTTGTCTATTAAATAAATTTCTAAGCATATTAAACGTAAAACTCACCCTCATAAATCAAATTGAAGATATCACAGTTCTCTGAGAAGCCCTCAAAACACGAAATGAGAAGTTTTCATGAGAAAACTTTAAGTTTCCAAGGTTTAAACTCAGGTTTGCCTCAAGAAATCTTCAAGTCCTAGGTAGGTGAGGTTTGAACAAGGATATTCTTTCATCCTTGTGCTCAAAAGTTTGATTTCTAACTTGTTTTTAATAAACTAGCTTACTAGGGTTTATACCTACTTTTCTTATGCTTTGAAATTTTGATTCTTTCTCATGAATTAAATATTATTTTGCATACGATTTCATGTTAACTTATATTCTATCCTTGAAATTTATCTTAAGTATTCAGTTTGATATTTTGATATAAAGTTTCTATGAGATGATAAATGATTTCATGTTTAACCATAAGTTAAAATGATTTCAAGAAGTTCTAGGTTATTAGTTCAATTTATAAGTACTACAACATCACTAAAGTTGCAAATATTATCTTATGATCTCAGATAACATAAAAAATCCGCAATTTTCCTCATAAGTAGGATTTAAGTAAAAGAAGCATAGTAGGTTTCCAGTTTATAAACTGGTATGCTATTTTAAGGTTTATTTTATAAGTATGAGTATATAAGTATATATTTTGAGAGTAGTATTTAGTATCGAGAGGGGAATGTAGGTTTAGAACATCTTATTTTTTTTAGAAAATACATGTCACCATAGGTTTGAGGAACCTTTTTAGAGTGTGTCTCCTTGCCCCAATGGGATAAGTTAGTAATCATTCAATATTAAGGTTCTATTCTGATGTCAATGGTAGAACAATTTTTCTCAAGGTGGGTAATACGGACTCCATACTACCTTACATGGTTTTTGTTGGTTATAAGAATATCCCAAAAAGAAAATAAAAGTAATGATCTTAGATCCTAAGTGTAATGACTCACAAGCCTTATTTAGATGTTAATTTAAGATATATTCTCATGGTTTTCATCTTTCACTTTTATTTATGATTTAGGTTAGTCTATTTATGCTTAGCATGCATATTTTTATGGTTATGATTTATATCAATTTTTACTCAGTGCAATCAACCCCCTTCTCCTAAAAACATACTTAATGCCTTTCAAATGTACTAACCTCATATATGACTATGTCCTACACTATTTCACAATGTTGGTTTCAGTGTTTGTCCTCAGTAATACGATTAACCGCAAGCACTCTTTCCTACACTTAAAAAATTGGTGAGTCATCATAGTTCAACGGTCAAGTTTATGATAATTCTACATGTTTAATGCAATTATTTAAGTTATTAAGCTTGCATTTTGGGTCATCTAGGGTCTGTTCTAGTGGATATTTAGTCATTAGATTAGAGGCTTGTCAAGACTAGTCAAACTAGATATTCTTTTAGTATTCCATAAATTTAAAAGTTCTTGAGTTACAGTGTGTTCGTTGAGATTGCTTATCTTTATGAACTCAGTTTAAAAAAATCATCAGTATCTCTATGTGTTTAACTGTATATTTTTGAGAGTTTTGTGTTGAGTATATATCATGGGTTACCTTGGTGCTATTCATAGTCCTAAGCACCGTGTAACGTCCAGGGGTTATCTTCAGCGTGTTATAGCTAAACCTTAGAAAATCACTCAAAATGAAGGAATGCTTGGATTTAACCTTAGTTGATGGAAAATGATGAAAAATGATGGAAATGTGTATTATTTTTGTATATAATGACCTTAGGGTATTATAAAATACTATTGGTACTAGAACAATGAGTGTTTATGCTAATTTAAATAAACTCCACGAGATTTAACAAATAAAAAATGCTAGGATGATGAAATTGGGTGAGATTATGTTTGAAATTAGTGATGTTTGGTAATATTTAAAAAGAGATGAATTATTGAAATAAATGTATACTCTTGTTATAATTGAACAAGAGAGAGATCGAAAGGGTAAAAGTATGGCTTCAAGGTGACTTTGAGAAAAGGAGTTGAGATAGACTATGTTTATTTCATAGGACTTTGACTCTCTCCGCTTTATTCTTATTTCTAAACTTGACATCTATGATTTTAGTGTAGCATGACTTGTGATTTAATGACTGCATTTTTCTTATTTTCATTTTAATGATATGTTGAGATGATGGATCAGGTACCATGCTGGTACATATGTAATATTTTGTGATATTGAATTTAGTGTCACGCTAGTACAAATATAATATACTGTGATAATGTATAGAGTATCATGCCGATATATTATGTTGATAATAATGTTGAGAAGGGTAAGAGATGACGTATAGATCTTACATACATACACTCATACATATGCATTTGATGTTGTTTGAATGGTTTGTTTAAATTAATAAATAAACTTTATTTTTGCAATTTGTTTAATCCATGTGGAATAGTAAGGGTGAGACTAGTATTGTTCTACTACCACTGGTTAGGATGGATGTCATTCATGGCCAGTTGTGCTGCGATAAAATCAATAAAATATGAGATAATTTAGACAAGCAAATTCAATTCATAAACAGAGACTATTCAATTAACACAAAAACATAAGGTAAAATTAAAACTCAAATATTGTATGTTTCCAACTCAACATTCAAACCAAAATTATTAAATTCACCTAAATATAACCACTAAAAATAAAGAAATTATTATGAATTTATCACTACAACGCTTTCAATCTTCACTCTAAGGGTGTTGGCAGAAGAATCTTAGTCTCCGAACTCAAGATAATACCCAAAGATAATTTCATTAGAGGATGATAATTTTATAATTTTTGGGATCAAGCTGATATGAAATTACTAATTTTCCCCTTACCATAGCACATCAGTCACTTAAGCAAGCCTTTTATCGCTTAGGCAAAATATACCTCAGTTAGGTGAGGGTTTGATTCATGTTGACAGTCACTTAGGCAACACATTGATTGCCAAGGCGGTCTTTCCTAGTCAAAAAATACATCAATAAGGTGATACTATCTAAAAAATATTCTTACTGCTAAGGCAGTTACTTTTTTTCTTTAGTGGGACTTCTTAGGCAGTCCTTTCCTCATGAATGTGTCTCTTGGAAGTCTAAATACAATTTCATCCTCTTTTTGGTCGTGTCTTGATTTTTTATCTACTTCAATTCATGCTTCTTTACACCTTTATTTACCTCATTTCACATCATAAATAACCTCATATTATGAAATTAGGACACAAATATTATAAGAAAAGATATTCAACTAAGTGATAAAACCATCACTTATCAACACCCCTAGGTTAAAGACTTTTTTTTTCCTTGAGAAAAATAAAATCAACAACTTAATGAGGTCTATCAATTAAAGCTCGAAAACCATAATTATCAATCTCACTTCATATTTTCAAATAGGAGCAATGACAATATTATAACACCCTAGGGTGTTTAAGGTTGTCCTTCGTCCTATGTCAACTTCCTGCGTCAAATTCATACAAACTTGCATTTTTGAGTTTTATCATAACACCATACTATTTTGAGAATATTTGATTTAAATTAAAAAAATTTAAAAATTATATATTTTTATTTCCTTGTAAGGACAAGTGAACTATTTATGAGAATTTCTTAAGTTACAATATAATTGTATAATTATTTATTTTATAAGAGTTTTATAAATTGTTATTATTGTAAGTATGATATTGAATCTGGACTAGTGGAGACTCTATTTTAAATTATGCAACTTTATCCATTATTCATTATTAGTAGGATAAGATTTTAAATGTAAGTATGACGTGGTCAATTGGGAACAATTATTTCCTTAGGTATGGCTTCATTATTGCGTGAGCATTAACTATTAACTTTATAGTGTAAATAATTATTTTGCCTCACTGCCGCTACTAGCTTACAATTATACATAAATTTTTTCAATTCATTTAGGGGTTGTTAAAAGAAAGTGTTACACCTGTTCCTTCTAGAGTTGCAACATTTGGTATGTCCTTTTGCACTCGTCCCCTCTTCTCTCTCACTGAATATAATATATACCTATATAGTTTGTATCTTCTACCACCGTAAGATATAATTTTTTCTCGTTGAGTCTCGTGACTTCTCTATTATTTTCTTGATCATGTATCGTGTGAATTTTGAATTCTAAAAATTCTCAAAAGTTGTTAAGGAAAATGGATTGACAGAGTTGGAGGTAGTTTTGGCTGCGGACATCAATGTATGTAAAGGCTATATTTTTCAATGTATGTAAAGGCTATATTTTTCTCTTTTGGAATGATTTCTACCTATGACGTTCTGGATCTAGCATGTTATCAAAGAAGTAATTTTAAACCACTCAAGTGATGTATCCATAATTTATTTTCCCTATATTTGACAACCAAAACTTTTCTCTAATTCAAATATGTTATCCAAGGTTTCGAAGATGGCAATTATGCAGTTGGACGCTTGTCACTACTCTGTTTAGGGTCATTTAAAACCAGTTCTTGTGTCATGAGAACCTTATTTATTTGAATACTATGAACACTTTTCTAGACAAATATTGTGGCAATAGAAGCAGAAAGTAATAGTAAATAAGTGTATCCACTATGGCCATAGCATGAGGAAAGACATGCAATTGATTCCTATAGTTGTTCTTCCCCTCATTTTCTCCATTTTTATTTTCCTCTTATTGTATGTTTAACCTCGAACACCGAGAAGATAAACTCTTTTGTCACTACATATTTCATGAAGTTGGTCTATGGAGGACATTACTAATTGGAGAAGAATAATGTATTACAGTGGAAGAGGTAAGACTTTATCTCCTCAATCAAAAGTGAACAAGAAACATTTAATTAATCAACCTAGTACATATTGCTGGTCATGTAGACATTGAATGGTGTATAAAATAAGGGTGACGTATTGATCTAGCTCTTGGATCTTACTACCCAAAAGATGTTTACTAATCAAAAAAATTCATAAACTCGACTTGTGATCATCTAATGCTTAGTATGTCTGATATCTGGAGAAGAGCTTTTTCTAAAATTAATTTCATTCATATTGTTTCTTGAGTTTAGTTAAAAGGTTAATTTATTCCTAAAATAGGCGATACTCCAAATATTGGTTGGCTACAGCTATTATAGTCTAGCATGCCACATAGAGTGGTTCAATAGATCCTAGATGGTGTTATTCCGCTAGGAGTCAATGGGATAAATATAAAAAGTCCATTCCCTTTCATTCTGCGACATGGTTTTCTAATTTTATAAATTTCAAATCAAAGCGTAAAAGAAAATAATTCATTGTTATATGCCTGTAAATTGTTTATGCTATTATTTCTTTTGGAAGATCACACTCGGGTCAACCTTGTTTTTATAGTTTTGAAATGGAGGGAACATAATCCGTAATTCCATTCATTGATCAAATTCTAGTAGTTCATAGAAAAAATTGTATCTCGAGTATTTTCTCTTCAGCGTACAACATCATATGTGAATATAATCCTCTTAAGTCTAATTTTGTATCAAGTATAAGGGATACATATTTGTTCCAAAGTATTGTTAGTATTTTGTTAATATATTTTTGTAAAAAATATATATTGTTACACTCTGTAACCCCAAGACATGTACCTACAACTTTCATGAATGCTATAAATCTTGATCTTTTTCAATTTACCTAATCAAAAATAAGTTCTAATACTAGATAGTAAGGTTGTCCCGGTTTACTATTTTGAGGATTTATACGAATTTGCATGAACTAGGCTTACTTTTGATATTAATCTAGATTTGTATCAACACGCAGGAGTAACTGAAAATTCAAAAGGTATTTAATTGTGTATTCAAGATTGTGTACAGTCATGTATAAGTTGAGGATCTTGAAATAATTGTTTGCATTACGATTTAAAATCTTCGATCTATCAAAACTTGTACTCTTGTTACGTGTTGGTGTATTTAAAAAATTATCTCCGTACCTTGCTTACCTTCTTGTGTCCTTCTAATGTCATTTTGATATCCTAGAAATCTTGGAAGGTACTTATTTAACTCTCCCAATTGTACGGATTGTTTGATCACTTGGAATCTGTGTTGGGACTATGTTCTTGTGGTTGTGACTTTATCACTATTGGCATGTGATTTTAGGTGTATTTATACACCTAAGTGTCATTATCTATGCACGTTTATCTTTGTTTTGAGGATAACATAATGTTCTTAATGAAATACATAGTGTGTATTTGTGTATTTGAATGTCAAGTTACATATTTAGTGTCTTTAAGGTTCATTTGAAACAAGTCGAGAGTCAAAGTGATCAAATAGAGTTTAGACGAGAAAATTAGAGATGTTAGCTTTTGCTATGTTATTCTAGTGTATGTTGATGAGCTCTATTGTGTTGCATGGTCTAATGGTTTTTATGATTTATTGTATGAGACCAATAGAGAAGATAGGGAAACTAAATAAACCCTTAAAACAAGCCACAAGAACTTGGGAAACAAATAACAAGTGCACGAGGAGAAAGCAGCAAAGAAGGGGAAGACCCTCACCCTTTAGAGGGGGCCTTGCAACGCAAGCCTTAGGGTGAGGGTACACTACCTTATACTCACTATGGGCCTTCACAACACTTCTATCTTATATTGTAATGGCCATGTGGTGCAACCCTCTCCCCCTAGGACATCAAAAAGTTAGTTTCTATATTATTTAATTAGGTATAAATTTGTAAATAGATATGCCTTGTGTAGGGAAGCCTATGGATGACCTAAAACACTATATAAGGAGTACATAGAAATATTTATACTTGATCATTCTAATAACACACAAAATGAGAAAGGAGAAAGCATCAAGCGCTCTAAACTAGGGTTTTTTGTTCTTTTACTTTAGTTTTTTTGTAGTTTTTACTTGTGAATTCTTTTATGGTGATTCTTTGTATGCCTATGAATGGCTAACACAATATTTTTAGAGTTGAGGCTAAACATGATTTATTATTTATGGTTTTATAGTTAGTTTATATGTTTATCAAGTACTGGATTATTCTTGCATGCTTGTTTTACTATTCTAAAGTGTCATGACCTTTGGAATAAATCTACGTCCCAAAATTAATTGACCATTAGATTGGTAGAACAAAATGAAGAATGTAGGGATTTTGGGTTATGTCTTTAATTGGTTGAATACACATTGCTCAGATTCCCACTCAATGATGTAGTTGTGAGATTAATTTGTATAGATGACCTATAGGGAAACCATCTCCAAGTTATATTATCACCCTCCTAAATTAATAATCATGATAAAAAACAATGTCGGCTAGAAACATTAGTTATGCATGAGTGTAATGTAAATTCGTCAACCCTAGAATTATTCATATATTGTTAACAATCCATGTTTCATATCATTCTTATTTTGATTATTTTTTTTATAAAATCAATATCAAAATTCTTGTTGGTTATAAATTGTATTTGGTTAACATCAATATTAAAGTTTAAATTGGATAGTTTTCTAGAAACTAAGTCCTTATGGAATCGACAGTTGGATCAAAAGAGTCACTTTACCACTTGTTTGAACACATATACTTGCGAGTGCGCTTGGGCACAATATGTTCTAGGAGTCGGTGTTGTGGACTTAACAATTAGCAACCTTCTAATTTTAAGTTTTACAATTCTATTTTGTAAGTGTTGATAACTAAGTCATAGCTATAGAACTTGCTGGAACAGGTTGGGATTTTAAGTAAGCTGGCAAAGAAAAGAGATTTGGTTTAATCATATCCTAACCCTATGTGATGCTTGCACCAATTCTAGAGAGAAGAAGGGTATTTCTATCCAATACCATAAGCTCAATGAGGCAAGACCATTCCAAAAGTCATAGATATAAACAACCAGCCCACAAGATAGTGAGCAAAGTTGTTCTCCCACTCACAATTAATGTTACCTTCGGCATTTGCAGACCAATAGTAGGAGGTTGATTTGAGCTTAAGTAGAAAATAGTTCAGTTGTGAGCTTAAGCAAAAAATGGTGTAGTTGTTGCACAACAGCTGGTAGTTTATATGTTTGTCATATAAAGATCCATAGGTCCACTTACAAATTTCATGGAGATCAGTGGTACGTTCATTACTATTGGAATCTCCACAAACTACTTAAGATCCAGACTCTTCTCATTCTCACTATTAGAGAAAGCAATAAAATGGTGGAAGATAGAACCTTCAAACTCTATCACATATTGGAAAAACTTGTCAAATAAATTTCTTATCTGATTCTTTCCTTATAGAAAATTGCAAGTGGTGGTGTGGGATCCTAAGTTTCAAACAGATGATAGATTAAAATCTCTATCATAAATGGTATAGATTTAAGTCACTTCTCAGAGATTTCCCACATCACAATTAGATAAATGAGATATTAGCTTATACTTTTGTTGAAAGGCTTGACCATAACATAAAAGTTTTGCTAGATTCAGCTGCAAATGGTAATGCTTTGAAGAAGACCAATGATGCACTATATACTCTTCTTATGTTAATTGCATAAGATAATCTAGAGTTGTAAGGTAATGTGTCCAGAAGTGTGATGAAAAATCATATAAGTATAATTGAGGCACATAGTATTACAATATTGACTTTAGCTCTATTGAAAATTAGATAATTATGCAGTTCAATAAGTTGGGTTTGACTCAATATTAGGCCCAGGTCAATACAATTAGTAGGGACAAACTTGGTATGAAGTGTTTTGTGGTAGTGGTCACTCTACAAATATATCTGGAACAAATCCTAAGTTTGTAATTTTTTTGTGCAATGCATAAATGGGTACTCAAACTATGGTAATGCATACAACCACAACTGAAAATATCATCCCAACTACTCATGAGGCAATAATCAAGTTCAACCTCAATAGTTTCAGTCGTAGTAAGGTATACAGAACAACGCTTAGTCCAGCAATATAGAAGATACTTTGAAAAAGATCTTGGCTACCCAGGAATATATGGCTACAGAAATAAAATGTCAGCAACTACCTAAGAAGAATATGGAGATGTAGTTGGGACAATTAGGTCAAGAAAAAAACTTAAAACCTTAAGGAGGTTTGCCTAGTGATATAGAAGGTCCAAAGCAAGTGAGAGAAATCACTATGCGGAGTTATAGAGATTTGATTGATGTACCTCTAAAGAGAAATCATGAGTTACGAGTAGAATTAATATCACCTAAGAAGCATTAAACGCAAGTTGAATCAAAAGAAGAAGATAAAAATGGTAACTCTGGGTACCCAAATGAAAAGTCGGTTGAGCAATCTCAAAATAGACCAGCATCACTATTCCCTCAATAACTTAAGCCAAAGAGCATGTTAATTTGTTTTAAGAAGTTCTTTAAAACTTTTAGAGAACTTTACATTAAAATTCCTTTGTTAGATGTTTTGTAGGAAATGCATATACACTAAGTACTTGAAGGATGTGGTGACAAGTAAAATGAGGTTTGGTGATATTGAGACTGTAGCACTTACTAAAGGGTGTAGTTCTATAGTTATGAGAAAGATACCCAAAAAACTCAAATACCTTGGGAGTTTTATCCTTCCTATTCAAATTAGTGAAAGTGATATTGTTCAAGATATAATTGAATTAGGGAATAAAATTAAATTGATGCCCCTTTCAGTGTTTAATACTTGTTATTTTGGGAAGCCTAGGCCATTATAAATTTTTCTACAGATGGTAGATATAACTAAAGTTGTCTTTAAAGGAAATATAGAGGATGTTCTCATTAGGGTTGGTAAGTTCAATATTCCTACTAGCATTTTTGTTCTTGATTAAGATTTAAATGACAGTGTACTAATCATATTAGGATGTTTATTCTTGGATACTATAGAAGCATTGATCAATGAAAGAGAGGGCACTCAAGATGAGGTTGAATGATGAAGATGTGTGAAAAACGCTCAACACAACCTCGTAATACAATGATCTATGCATGATCACCAGGTTGGAAGTGGATGAGTGTGGAATGAAAGATTGCAAACTTCCACTTATCTCTTCGAACTCTCTGACAGAGTTACTTAAGTTGACAATTAAGCTTAAACTTGCAAATCATAAATAAAATCATTAAAATACAGGAGTAAGAAAAGTTCCGGACCTCAATGATGACCACTCGATAGGTTAGAAAACAAAAAGAAGAAAGTCTTTAAGATGGAGGAAAAGGATGATAAAATATGGATAATGATTTATGATATCAGTCGTTCCACGAAAATAAATTAGGCATTGCTCGGGAGGTAGTCTAAGTTAATTTAGTTATTTTTATTTTATTTTTTTAATTTCGTATCACCTTTGGTTTTATTTGTGTTTTGTGTTGTCACTTTGAAGGGGAATCTGAGTACCTTAGATTTAAGGTATGGAGCATGACAAGAATAAAGTATGGAGACCTTCGTACATCTTTAATGGATGAGATGATACTAGCAAGGACTAAAGTCCTAAAGGAGTATTTATATTCTCCATTCTTTTATTTATAATTTGAGGACAAAGTATGATTTTAACTGTGATGTAGGGAATCTGCTAATTTGTTTATAGTGAAGTGCGCTATAAGATTTTTATGTTGATTTTTTCTAGCTTTTAATAAAATTTTAAAAAAAATACAAAAAGATCTTATTTACTTATCTGGTTTATTTTTAATTTTTGTTGGTGTCTGTTTAGTAGAAGACCACTTCACCCACTTCTAATTTTTTTTGATTAATTTGTGAGGGACAAATCTTTGAACTTAGTATTATTTTTTATTTTTAGGAGTAGATTTTAATTTTTTTGTTATTAGGAACAAATACATATGCTCTTGCATGTTGATAAACATGATACTAGTTAGGTTTGAATGTGGAAGAATGTGTAAAAAGTGAATGACATTTCAGAGACACCTAGGCTATTTTATATGTTGGCTTAATTTTGATTTCTTGCATTTTCTAGGTTGAGAGTCTATGGGGATACTTATTGAGTTAAACATATTCTATATGTGTTGAGGTTTTGTTATAGTCTATGTCTTGATTTTGATGTGTAGAAATTGCCCGGTGTATTTGCAAAGCACATAAAGAATGTTGAGTCTAGGAGATGATATAGGCATTTTTTTTATAGTCATGGTTTTTAAGTACTTTATCTACCCTTTTTGCATGACCTTAGTTAACCTAGCTGATAGCAAATACTCCCTACTAAAGTTGTATGAGATAGCTTAAAAGATGAAGCAAAACAAAAGAGAGCTATGAACATAAAAGTGGTGAAAAATAGGTGGGTTGGATATGAGTTTAATTTAAAGCGTGATGTGTTAAAGTGCTTGGGGAAGATAGTCACTATTACTATACATAATAGTTCCTACCCATCCATTAGCCTACACTACAACCCTTTATGATCTACTTGATCTTGAGCTTTGGTAATATGATATTAGTGGAGTAATGGACTAAGGACAAGCTTATTTTTCATCTTATGTGATATCTGAATTCTTTATGAGAGTGAGCGGAATTTAATTACTAGACCCATTCTTGTGATAAATTGCATATTTATGAGTAAATATGGGTTACTCTCTTGTGGTGAGGGCACATGCTTAATATTTTATAGTTGACCTATTTGATCTCTTTGCTAAATAATGTGCATGATTTGACCAACTTGGTAGAGTAAATCCTTGAGGCTAGGATGTCTTGATGTAGTATTCATATTTCTTAATTGGGATTTGACATGCTAAATGTTGAACTTATTTTTGAAGTAGTCTTGTAGTTATAACTTGAGTGTTTTAGTTTTTTTAGTGATGTTAGATCATTACTTGATGGTTATTAATGTAAAGAGTTGTTCGAAACGGATAACGCTTTAAGTGTGGAGTGGTGATCTTAGGTGTATTTATACACCAAAGTGTCATTATCTACGAGTGTTTAGCATAGATTTATGGATAACTTGATATGCTTAATGAATTTTTGAGTGTTTAATTGTATATTTATGTGATAATTACATTTTTACAGTGTATAAGGTGAATTTGGAATAAGTCAAGAGTCAAAACAATCAAATAGAGTTCAAACGAGAAAACTAGTAATGCTAGCCTGAGCTATGATTATTCTAGGGTACTTTAATGAGCTCTATTTTTTTGTATGGAAAAATGTTTGGTATGAGATATTGTAGGAGATCAATTAAGTAGATATGGAAGCTAATGAGGCCTAAAAACAATCCATAAAAATTAGGAAAAAAAACAAGTGCACGAGGAGAAAGTTGCGCCACACCCCCAAAGAATGGAAGGGGGCCTTAAACCTCACCCCTCATAGAATGGGAGAGAGAATTTTACCACAAAACCTAGGGTTAGGTATCACTAAATCACCATTACTATAGGCATACGGTATACCCCCTTGATCATTCAGCGTAACCCCCTCCCCCTGGGAAGTTTAAAAGTTGGTTGTTATGTGTTTAAGTAAGGGTAAAGCTGGAAATCAATATCTATCATATAGGGAAGCATATGAACGACCTAAAACACTATATAAGGTGTACTTAGACATATTTAAACTTAATATTAGGATCAACAAACGATTGGAGAGAGGAGAAAACATCAAGGGCTCCACATTAGGGTTCTTTGTTCTTTAACTTCAGTTTTCTTATAGGCTTTACTAATGAATTCATTTTTGGTGATTACTTGTATGACTATGAGTGGATAACCACCCTATGTCTTGGGTTAAGGCTACAACAAGATTACTTAAGTATGGTTTTATAATTTGTTTATATGTTCATCGAATAATGTGATTATTCTTGCATTTTAATTTACTATTCTAAAGTATAATTAACTTTAGAATAAATCTAAGTCCCAAAATGAATTTACCATAGGAGTGGAGAGATGGATTAAAGAATGTAAGGAGTGTGGATCATGACTTTAATTGTTTGAATACATATTTTTAAAGGATGAGTTGCAGTTACATAGAGATATACCTAAATGCCCCACTTGGTTAATGAGACGGGAGAGTAACTTAGTTCATCCAAATTTGAGACTCAAATCCCTGCTTAATAATATAGTTGTGAGAATATTTTATTTAGATGACTTAGAGGGTAAACATATTTGAGTTATATTATCAACATCATAAATCAATAATAAGATAAACACCAATATTGGCTAGAAATATTTGTTATGCATGAATGTGATGTAAATGCCTCGACCATAGAATTCTTTATTAATTCTTAACAATCCATGTGGAATCAACAATTGGTTTGAAATAGTCACTTTACCATTTGTTTGACTATTTACACTTGTGTGTGAGTTTGGGGGCAGCAAATTCGTGGTGTTGTTACCGGGGACATAAAAAATTAGCAGCCTTCTAATTTTCAATTTACTATTATTTTTATAAGTGTTGACAACTTGGTCTTAGCTACCGATCCAGCACGTATAGGTTGGAATCCTAAATAAGATGGCAAAGGGAAAGTGATTTGGTTGAATCATATACCAAAATTGACCACTACTTGCACAAATTGAAGATACAAGTAGAGCTTCTCTATCCAATCACACAAGATCAATGAGGCGATACCATCCCAATAGCCATGGGTGATGAACAACAAGACCACATGATAGTACACAAAGTGGCTATCCCACTCACCATTAAAGTTATCTTCAACATTTGTAGACCGACAGCAGGGGGTCGTTTAGAGCACAAGAAAAATAGGGTGCACTTGTTGCATATTAACAGGCAGTTTACAGTCTTGTTAGATAAGTATCCATATCACAACCCAAACCAACGCCCAACTGTGATGGATATCTCAAGTCCCACGTGGATCAGAGATCACCCCCTACCCCTACCCAAATAATCACACCACATCCCATGGTCGACTGAATTCCAAACATATAACAAGACAACATGCAATAATCTAAGAAAGTTTTAAATGCATGTCTAAACCCGACTACTCATAACCGTCCAAAATGATTGACCAACATCGCCCAATAGCCACAGTAATCCAAACAAAGCCTTCTAAAAATGATACAAAACTATATATCTATAAAGTGCCAGGACATGCCCTCAACAATAGCCAAAAACCCAATCCATAGAAATAGTAAAAATGTAAAAGAAACCATAATCATGAAATAGGTTCATCTAAAGTATAAAAGCTCACCATTTCAATTGGACTCACTTGCTGATACCGAATCCAAGTCACTGAGCAGGAGGAGCAGAAGTATGACCAATTGTTGCGTCGCATGGGGATACAACGTCCGAAGATGGTTAGCGAGGTGAATGTAGTGTATAACTCAGAGCAAAGGATAACATAAGGACATGGTCAATATTTGAAATCATTTATAACTAGTGCATATAATCAAATGCATAACCATATATATATATATATCACATATCGGGATAGGGAATAATTCTTAACATGCATTTCAAAACATTAGTCTGGATTGTGTAGCTCAATCATCATATAATATTATACATGGGCTATATGGGCCATAGCTCTAACACCGTGGTCGAGCCTTAGTGCATGTAGCCACATAAACCTAAGAATAATATCATATATATGCACATAGGTAACTCGAACCTCTAAACATATACCAAGGTGACTTAAGTATCCAATAATATAATGATTAACGAGGAACTCAAACCTCTCTAATGAAGAAATATTAATAAAGGGGACTCAAACCTCCCTGGTCACTTTGACCCTCGTGCTGGCAAATACGATTTCCAATATTGGTCACTCGGACCTTCACTTTCATCACTTAGCTACACAACCTTTATTAAAGCCAAATTAAAACAATTATCATACATTCTCATTCATTTAACCACATTCCACATTAAGGCATACATTGTATGTATCGTCGTACAGACTATACTTGCAATGTTACAAGAACATGTCAAAACAATCCCCATTAACTTGAAGAAAATCACTCTCTTTGTTCATTAATACACCTAGTGGGTTACTGACTCCCTGTATTCATTAAATTATACAATTGTATTTCTAATTGCTCTTTGTGTCCTCCAATAGTTGAAGATAGTTTGATTTAACAAATTTCCACTATTTTTATAATCAAAACTAATTTTACCTTATGGGGTTGGGGTCACAACTGCTTCAAAAGTCACAAGTTTGTGAAAATCATAATTTCCTACTTCCCTTACAAAACCCATGCACCCACAAGTTCAAAAACATATTGAAGGCATGAAAATCATATGTAACCCATGAGAAGAATTATTCAATTTATTAACATTAAAAAAAAACCCAACCTTTTCTTCAAAACCCATAAAAACATCTCATGAACAATACCTTAAAACACATGCTTTTAAAAAATTAACAATGATGGAAGAGTAACATGCCTTAATAGTAAGATGTAGGGAAAGAAATCACCCTTGAGAGCACTAATTGATCAACCTTTTAAAAACTATAAGTGTTCATGACCTTGGGAATTTAGGAGTATTTAAGACGTTACTTAGATTGTTTCTTAGAGATAATAACACCCTAAAGAGGTTATAAGATATGAGTTTCTAGTCAGGTAAGAGTGGAAATGTCTAGAATGCCCTCAACATAAAGCTGAAAAAAAGGTCACCTTTTGTTACCAGTCAACTCTTGACTCATAGCCACTCCATACGACTTGTCAACACAAGTCATAACCAAGGCAGTACCACCAAGTCACTATACACTGTTATCCTTATAACTAAACCAACCAACTTATAATCAGACCCTAAAACTCATAGGGTCCAGTCGTAGTCAACATATAACCTAAATTTGGACTTACACTGGATACCCTACGATTATACCTTACGGCTCCTAACATAACCTTATGGATCTTTGTGACTAACTTTTAGTTAGAGAAAAATCAAGCCACAACTTATTGGTTTGGTTACGATTCATCCCAATGACTCATCAGGATACCCTACGACTCATAGGTTTCAGTCATAACAAGGGCATTCAGCTAAAAACTCTGGAAGTTTTCAAGGGCCCAAATTTAGGATGTTTCAATTCTCCTTGTAACAGCCTGAGACTACCCCCTGGCCGTCACACGGTGCTTTGGACCACATTAATCCCAATCTAACCCTTGTATTGGCATAACTCATGAGCAACTAAATAAAATACATAAATCTTAAAGAAATGAGTGAAAGAAAAGTCTTTAGCTGAACATCTTCATAAAAAAACTATTAAAGAGATTACAACTCTGGTTTTACAAATCTAAACTAAAATTAAATACATCAACTCTAATAACTTTCTATGAATCCTCTACTTGTATTGACTATAGGTAGCCAGCACATAACCACCACCTATCCCAAATCAATATTACTTAATGAAGAAAACAAGATGCTACTCAAACTATGATATACTCAAGCCCTCAAATAAAAAGGGTTTATCATCTACTAACTGGAAGCTGCAAAGAGTCTGATTATTATGTGTGCCCTACAATATGTACCTACATTATGAGATAATGTAGCACAATGACATATATATGGATCAGTACTTTTGGAATATACCAAGTATATGGGGGTGAATGAATAAGTAAAAAAATAACTTAATGTAACTATAAACCTTCAAACAATGTATGCTAAGTGTAAATTACACACCTTGGGATTTAATAAAATCAAATCTGTCAAATAATAAGAACAAGTAATAAAGCATAAAAACGGTCTTTGGGAGCCATAACACTTGGTTTCTAAAAACTTTACTTTATTCTTTCTTAGGGAGGCTCTTCTGACCAACATACACCATGTTAGCTATCATGGATTCCAATTTCTTACCCACGGTGGGGAGAGCTCACATTTGGGAAAGCTGTCCTACCCTTGTAATCAAAATAGGACCTTAACTTATGTGATGACTATACTTAATACATATTGGGACTGTAAACCTATGATGACACATAGTTCTGGGGGATATAACCTTGGACGCATACCCAACTCGGTGGTAAATACTACTCTCTTATTACTTTATGCCCATACTTTATTAAATCAACCTTAACCTAGCATAAGTGTTATATAATGAAAACCAGTTATGCATCTGTTTACTTTAAGCTGTAATCAAAATTAACCAATGTGTATTCCATATCTTAGCTTAGGATCAAAATATACATCTTTGTTTAAATCTTAGAATAAAACCATCAAAGAAGCTTAAGACAATAGTCTTCTTAAAATCTCAAACTCATTAATCGTATAAGCTTATCAAGTAAAACTTAAGAGCATGATCTTCATGAAATCTCAACACTTAAACTTAAGGCTTAAAATTTATGTTGTAAACTCATGGTAATTCATAATAAAACTTTATGCTAAATATAATTTTTCAAATACATCAAAAATAAAAAGTCAAGATAGTGCAATCACATCATAATATAAATCTTGTAAGTTCAAAACATAATCATAAGAACTTCTTGAAATACTTTACGCTTTTAAATCACATGATTGTAACACCCCAATTTTTTTGTGTCGGAATGCCACATGGTGCACACGATCCTGAAGGACCACAAGCTAACCCTCTACTGATATTTGTACCTCAGCACTACATAATATAATATAATAAAAGTAAAAAATTGGTTGAAACTTACTATAAGTTTCAAAACATCTAAAATACTCAAAACTGAAAACTGAATACTTATACATCAGTCTGAAAAGCCTTTAACTATCTGGACTGTGGAGTTTATGGAATATGTCCCCAACTAACTCCATCCACTAAAAATAAACTGAGTCTAATGCCATAGTAAAATAAGGATCATCCTAGAATAAAGAGGACTCACTGCTATGTCTACTGCGGCTGACTGAGTCTTGACTGCTAAGGGTGCTCTGAATCTCACGCTTCTGAACCTATGGTATAAGATACCACAGCGCAAGAGAAAAGTATATGTCAGTAATTTAAATATACTGGTATACTAGATGAGGTAAGCTAAATGCAAGGTCTTATGCATAAACATAGCTTAACTGAATAACATGAGAGTACTAAATGAGGACATAAGCATTAATATACAAACCATAACTGAAATCATCGTGACTCTGAATACTGATATTTAGATACTTCTTTACTTACATCTAAACTCACTACTAATACTTAGATACTGAATAACTAAATCTTCTGATATTGATAACTGAGTACTAAAATTGAGATCAGTCCTCTCTAGTTGTTGATCTCTAAAACTGATAATGTTGAAGCTGATTAGTTGTATCTTCTCATATCAATGATTGAGTTCTAAGTTTGCTACTATCGACAGACTAAATATATGATCAAACCTTTCTAACGGATGATCTCTGAATCAACTAATAATGATAAAGAATGATTGTATCTATGATTAGACCTATCTAGCGGAAGATCTCTAAATCTTTTAATAATAGAAATGACGGACTGAGTTTGAGATCAGGCCTATCTAATGGGTGATCTCTGTCTCTATTAGTGCTAATACTGATTAACTTTATATGAGACCAGGCCTACCTAACGGTGGTCTATGAATCTATGGAACTATCTAAGTTCTTTACTGAGATGGGTGACTGTATCTGGCAGTCATGATTTCTAAGTTCTACTCTGAAGACTGATACTGAAACTGCAACTGTGGGAGTTATCACTTAACCGACATGCCCCAAAAATGATCTAGTGGGATCCAACCTATAACCCCAGCTGGAGGGTGTCAATACTGTGCCATGGGTAAAGACCTCTGCTATGGTCAAGTCTCTCTAACGGGTGACCCTGAACAGAAAGTCAAGCCTATGGCAATATAATAGTCAAAATTTATCTACAATTTGGTGGGTCTTGAGCTGAAACATTCCACCATAAGCAAAATTTATACACTTTCAATGTTGACCCTTGTAGAATCGACGACCAATCTTTAGACGAATTAAAGGCTCCTAGTTCAACTTGGCTCTATGTGATTTCTATGAACATTCTTCATCTAATAAGCACTTCACAGACTAGGGTAATAGTCATGACACATATATTCAAATTATAAATCAAGAACTAGGTGTAGATGACCTACATCGCGATGCGATGAATGTGCCATCGCTATTACGACCGCGACGCAGTCCTATCACGATGAGCTGCTAGAATCGTGATCAAAACATGACCCAATCCTCGTCTAAAATATCCAAAAATTCCCTGGGACATGATCCTTACACCCTTGAACATGAATTAGCACAAAAACATACATCTCGGGGTCTGAAAGGAAAATTTTAAATTCATCGAAGTTAAGAGGCCAAAAATTTGACTCAGTCTCCAACGCTTAGTGAAATTTTAAGGTTCTAAGCCTCTTATACATGCACTAGGATCTGAATTGAACTAAGGATAATACGGGGTATACCCCCTCACTTGGATTATTCATCCCTGAATAATTAGTCAAGGCAATTTCTAGCACGATTGGACTCCATATACCTCTACTCTTACCTTTAACCAAGTTAGAAAATAAAGATGCCAAGGAAATAACTCTTTTCTTTAACAAAGTTAGAAAACATAGATGTTAAGAATAGAACATACCATAGGTACAATTATCTGAAACAGAGAACAAGAATGGATAATTGGACTTCATATCCCCTTCGGCTTCCCAAGTAGCCTTTTAAACCACGTGATTCCTCAATAGAAAACTTTACCGAGACAACGTCTTTTGTCTTCAAATGATGAACTTGTCGATCCAAAATTTTAACTGGGACATCAACATTAGATAAGGAAAAAGAAATACCCACCTCCTCCAAAGGAATAACCATCAAAGGATCACGCACGTACTTTCTCTATAGAGAAACCTGGAACACATAATGAATGGTTCTCAAACTTGAGGGAAACTCCAATTCATATGCAACACTACGAATGATCTTTAAAACCAAATATGAGCTGACATACTGAGGACTTAGCTTTCTCTTCTTCCCAAATCGCATTACTCCCATCATGGGAGATACCTTTGAAAACACCCAATAGATAACCTCAAACTCTAAATCCCTACACCTCCCGTCACCATAGGACTTTTAGCAACTTTAGAAAGCTTTAAGTCTATCCCAAATTACCTTTACCTTCTTCATTACTTTGTGAACCTTATTCGGGCCAAATATCTCCACCTTACCAACCTCAAACCACCTAATATGTGATCTATACCTCCAACTGTACAATTTCTCAAATAGAACTATCCCAATACTAGAGTGGTAGCTATTACTATACTCATTTTCTATAAGAGAAAAATGATCAACCCAACTTCTACTAAAGCCAATCATGTAAGTTTGGAGTATATATTTTCAAAAATATATGAAGTGTCCTTTCCACTTGCCCATCCTATTGCAGGTGAAAAGCGGTACTAAGGCTAATCTTAGTTCCCATACCTCACTAAACCAAATGCCAAAAATGTGATAAGCACTGAGTACCACAATCTGATATAATAGAAACAGGCTCCCAATGCAACTTCACATTCTCTTGGAGGAACAACTTTGCATAGTCCTCTACCAAATAATTATTCCTCACTAGTAAGAAGTAAGAAAACTTAGTTACCTTATCCATGATGATCCAAATGGAATTGAACTGACTCTGAGATCGGGGAAGACTAGTAACCGAATCCATATTAATTATTTTCCATTTCCACACTGAAACTCAATATCTTAAGTGAATCCACCGAGCCTTCCTTCATTTGTTAACACACCATGTATTTTATCACAAAATTCATCACATCTCGCTTTATATTTTTCCACAAATAAATCTCTTTAAGATTGTGATACATCATTGTCAAATCAGGATGAATGACATAATGCAACCCATGAGACTCACCTAAGATCCTCTATCTCAACCCATCTACACCGAGAACAAATAATCTTTCTTGGTACCTCAAGATACCATCTCCACTAATCTCAAAAACTATAACCTTTTGTTGTCTGACAAAGCCCTTAATCTTCGCAAAGATAGGATCTAATACCTGCTTCTCTTTTATCATAACAACAAGATATGACTTCATCACCTCTTGCACAAACACACCACTATCCTCAGAACCCAAGAGACGAACTCTAAGGTTAGCCAAATGGTTAATATATTTGACAAACTCCCACTTATCCTCATACACATGAGCTAGATTCCCCATGGATAATGTTCTAAGAGCATCAGCATTAGCTTTACCTAAGTGATAGTGGAGACTCATGTTTTATTCTTTCAACAATTCAAGCCACCTTCTCTGCCTGAAATTTAACTCCTTCTAGGTGAATAGATATTGTAGGCTCTTATGATAAAAAAAAAGATATCTATATGAAATCCATACAAATAGTGATGCAAAATCATCAATAAGAATATCACAACCAACAACTCTAAGTCGTAAGTCAGATAATTCCTCTTATGAACTTTCAACTACCTAGAGCATAGGCCACTACTCTACTATGCTATGTCAACATAAAACAAAGTCCCACACAGGACGTATCACAATAGACAATAAAATAATTGGTGTCGTTAGGCAGAGTCAAAAATTAAGTTAAAGTCAACCTATCTTAGAGCTTTTCAAAACTACCCTACAAGCATCAGACAATAAGAATTTAACTTTTTTCTAGGTAAACTTAGTTAGTGGGGCCGCTATAGTCGAGAAACTCTCCACAAATCTCCTATAGTAATTGGCTAAACCCAAGAAGCTTCGAATTTCAGTTGGAGTCATAGGCTTACTCCACTTCTTAACCACACTAACTTTCTGTAGATCCACCATGATCCCTTCACTAGAAATAACATGACCCAGAACAGTAACAACTTGCAATTAGAATTCGCACTTTTAAAACTTGGCATACAAATGTTGATATTTAGTGGTTTGCAATACTATACGAAGGTGATTGGCAAGATCTGGCTCACTCTTAGAATACACTAGAATATTATTTATTAATACAATGATGAACAAATCCATAAACTATTGGAAGGCCCTATTCATCACTTCCATGAATATCGTTGGAGCATTAGTCAAACCAAAAAACATGACTGAGAACTCATAATGACCATAGCTAGTTTGGAAGACAGTCTGAGGGATATCTACCTCCCTAATCTTTAGCTGATTATAACAATACATAAGATCAATCTTAGGGAAATATCTATCACCTTGTAGCTGGTCAAACAATTTATCAATCCAAGGAAAAGGATACTTATTCTTCACCATAACCTTATTCAATTGACAGTAATCGATGAGCATTCAAAGGGAACCATTATTTTTACGCATGAACAAAATAGAAGCTCTCCATTAAGACACACTAGGTTTGATAAAACCCTTGTCAAGGAGGTCTTTCAACTATTTCTTAAGCTCCTTCATCTCATTTGGAATCATTCTATAGGGAGGGATAGATATAGGAGAGAGTCTAGAACAAGGTAAATCCCAAAATCGATTTCCCTGTCAGGAGGTTCTCTAAGAATATCTTTAGGAAAAACCTCAGGGAATTCATTAACCACGGAAACATATTGCAATGAAGGACCCTCCGAGTTAAAATCCTTCACCAATACCAAATGATAGAGACATCCCTTGAAATCAACTTCTGAGCTCTAAGATATAATACGAACCTTCCCTTTTGTCACTAGAGAACCCCCTTCCTACTCAATCATCAACTTATTAGGGAATTTAATTATGACCTTATGGGTCCAACAATCAGAGGAGACACAACATAAGTGCAAATAATCCATCCCCAATATGAAATCAAAATTAACCCTATCTAACTTTATTTGATCTACTAGAGTTTCTCTACCACCAACAGATACTATACAACCCCTATAGACTCTTCTAGCAACCACAGAGTCACCCATTGGGTAGAAATAGAAAAGGGATCAAGGATATACTTAGAATAAAAAATGAAGATGTACAGCCATAAATAAGATTGCATAAGAAATAATAGACCCAGAATAAAACAAGCAATACACCTCACAAGAAAAGGGTCATAATATGCCCGTGATGACAACAGAAGATTTCTTAGTCATAGTGGGTTAGAAGATCATTCAAGAGATTTTGGTCAGTGCTGGTACTAGAAGTAAAAACAGCACCCTTTGGTGCAGGAGCTGATAAAGTGGAAACATGAATCTTATTTACTCCCAAAGCGACCTTTGAAGGACAATCCCTCTACAAATGACCAATCCAACCGTACTTAAAACACTTGTTCCTCTTTTCTTCACAATACCCATGGTGCACCTACCTACAAAATCTACCAGGAAGATATGATCGAGTAGACTGATCCTCACCCGCCTTAGATTAGGCACCCATTGCACTAAACCCACCATCATGCTAAGAATAATAATCACTAAACGACTTTAGATAAGAAGAACTAGCTATAGTGTAGAAACTAGAATTCCCTCACTTATTGTTAGATCACCTTCAACCATCTCTACCATTCTGTTATTGACCTCCACCATGATCAGAAAATCTAAATTTTTTCTCTTCCTCTCCCCTATCTTTGCCTACCTTTTTTTCTCATTCTCAACCTGCTGTATATACATAACTAATATGGAGATGTCCATATCCTTGTTCAATAAGGTAGCCTTAATCTCTAGGATCAAATCATGGGACAATCTAGAAGCAAATTTCCTCATTCTAGCTCCATGCTAGATACTAACCCGGGAGCATATTGGGACAAAAAATGGAATTTCAAAGCATACCCCTTGACCGTCATCCTAGATTGCTTTAGATTAAAAATCTCGTCTGTTTTCATCTCCTTAACTCTTAAGGAATAAAATTTTCTAGAAAAGAACTAGAGAAAATATCCCAATACTGATTCGATATCATCTCTCCTAGACTGTCCCATTCCTCAAATTATTGTTATGCTATATCCTTCAGCTAATAGGCAGCTAATTCGACACCCTCCATATTATTAGCATGCATGACCAGAAAGATCTTCTCCATCTCATTAATAAATCTTTTAGGATCCTCATCAACCTTAACACATATGAGCACCGAGGAACTTAACCTCATAAACCAACCAACCCTTGTGGCCTTAAAATATAGTATAATAGAAGCTACGCACTCAGATTGAGAAGCTACCAACTGAGCCAACATATGAATGTACTAACCAACTTTTGCATTAGAAACATTAGCCTGAGGAGCTCAAGCAAGTCTAAAGGGGACCGATAGAAGTCCAGGAGGACAATCAGGAAATGGACCCCTATATCAGGTTTGTACCCCATATATAGGGTGTGTCCTATCAATATTGACCTTTAGTGGGACAAAGGAGTTTCCATAAGCTTCAAATCATCTAGGAGGCATGATAAGTAAAATGAATAAGCGGGAGTTAGAGAGACTCAAAACCTAAAAATCTATAGCTTGAAACAAAAAAACAATAAAGGAAAACATTCCTAAATGCCTCGTATCTTATCCTTTATAAGTGTGGTGTGCTACACACCCATAAATAAGATTCTACGTGACACGACTTTATTAGACACCAAATGACACCGAACCTAGGCTCTGGTACCACCTTTTTCACAACACGAACCAGGTCCTGCCATGAAGGGTATCTCAAGTCCCACATGGATTAGAGATCAGTCCCTGTACATAACCAAACTAAACATACCACACCATATGGTCGGCTGAATTCTAAATATATAACAAGATAGCATGCAATATTATAAGAAAGTTTTAAATACATTTCTATCACCGACGACCAACAACAGACCAAATAACTTACCAACACTACCTAATAGCCATAGTAGTCCAAACAAAGCCTTCTAAATACTGATCCAAAACTATTTATCAATAAATTGTCATGACATGCCCCCGACAATAGCCAAAAACATAATCTTGATTAATAGTGAAAATATAAAGGAAGCCATATTCATGGAATGGGGTGTTTTGAAGTATGAAAGCTCACCACTTTAATCTGACTCGCTAGCAAATCCTGAATACAAGTCCCTAAGTAGGAGGAGTAGAAGTATGACTAAGTGCTCCATATCGTGGGGATACAACATCCATAAAAGATTAGTGGGGTGAACAGTAGCATGTAACTCGGTGATAAGGAAAACATAATGACATGATAAACAATTGAAATTATTTAAAACCAGTGCATATAACCAAATGCATAAGTATGATACCCCGAGTTTTTCCCGTTAAATATTTTGCACCCAAATGTGTCAAGTCATTAAAGCCTTTTTATCTTGCCAAGAGAAGCTTAGCACTCAAAAAGAAAAAATTTGCTAAGTGTTGAAACTTTCTCATTTAGACCTCTGATCTTTGGGTATTTATTTGACGACCTTTCCGACATCCGTTTTTCAATTTTTAAGTTTCGTTGCGATGGGAAAAGGTCATAATACATCCCGAGTGAGTTTCAAAATTTTTGGAGTAGCGTAAGGGCACGTTTGGGTGCCCAAAATATTGGTACCATGCAATTAGCATGCTCCAGAAATTTTCAGCATTTCAGGGCCAACTTCAAACGATCATCACATCCTGAATATAAGGAACTAGGAGATCTACTATATATCAAACGAAATATCTTTAAGTATTATTTCCAATGCAATTTTTTTCACCCCATTCCAATATCAGAGTAATAAGTTACGATCAATTTATTTCAGCATGTCAAATCAGTAACTGAAGGACGAATTCTATTTGGGTCAAATTCGGTCATGCATAAACCCTTATATATGATGAACTGGGTGGCCTACCATATATAAAATTGAATATCTTTGAGTTACCTTTAAAACTATATAAATTTCGCAAAAATCTAATATCAGAACGAGGAGTTATTCAATTTTTCGTGGCCAAGATATGCAGGATTTTTCTGCCATTTTTCAATTTCCTTAGGGGCAACACAGTCATTTCATCCTTGCCCCATTTCATGGAAATAAGCATAAAAAATAATTTTGGACATCAAAGTCTGTTATTTTTGAAAAAAATAACAAGGAAAAAACCCTAAACCTCTAAATTTCCCTTCCTAAATCATTCAATTCCACCATGGAAATTTCAAATTAATATGATAAATGAAGTCCCCATTTCGAGCACTTTGAGATGCACCAATCAATTTTGAGAATAGTGTTCCGAGGCAAGAATTCATTCCAATCTTTAATTTTAAGGTATGTGGGGTTTGAACAAGAATAATTCTTCCATTCTTGTGCCCGTATCTTTAATTTTTATTAGGGATTATTATGAGTTTGGCAAATGAATTTATTTCCAAGATATCCTACCATGAGATTTTGATTATCTATATATGTAAATTATTCAAGCTTGCCAATTATGATTATTTAATGGATTCATATGGTTCTATAAGTTGAATTATGTCTAAATAATTCGATTATGAACTTATAAAGATTTGAATTGCAAGTTTTGAATCACATGTGTATTTGACTATTTTTGTTCTATGAATTGAGATTTAATATTGGGATTCTTGTTGTTTCTATCAACAATTGATATATTTTGAACATGTATCTATGTTTTAAGTTCAAGAGTGAATTATTGGTATTTTTAAGTATTTTGGAGCCATATGTCAAATTTCGAGCTTCCTTATGACGATTTGAGTTATTGGGTATGTTGATATCGAAGTTGCAATGAGTCTTGGTATTTTTCGGATGGTTTTGATGAGTAAAATTATTGAAAATATTACATATTTCATCTTTATATCCTTTTTCAAATGTCGAGTCAGTTATGGTTCAATGCATTGATATCTTATTGATGTTTAGAAAGATTAAAATATTTTGAGCTAAAATATGTTGAGTTAGGAATCCACAAGTTGATAGGATTTGATAAATGAGAAAGAGATTTGATTTGGTCTTTATGATAGACCCTTGTGATGTTGTGGTGGATTTCCTAACACATTCTGAGCTTGTCGGGGAGTAGTACTTAGCACCGAGAGAGAAATTTGGTATTTTCCCAAACCTATGTGCCACCGTAGGGTTGTTTGATGATGATATTATTGGACAGAGAGCCCGATTGTGATTATTGCAGTTTTAAGGTCATACTCTCTGGCAAAGAGTATGACGCTCCCGCCAACGGGGGTTTCAAACATTGGTATTCCACGTA
>JAPEIP010000004.1:171289856-171311464 GCA_026120095.1 Capsicum chinense
TATATATCAAATGAAATCTCTTTGAGTCTTCTTTCCAATGCAATTGGTTTCACCCCATTCCAACATCAGAGTAATAAGTTACGATCAATTTATTTCAGCATGTCAAATCAGTAACTGAGGGATGGATTTGATTTGGGTCAACTTCGGTCGATTGTAACTCCTTATATATGACGAACTGGGTGGCGTACCATATATGAAATTAAAGATCTTTGAGTTAGCTTTCCAACAATATAAATTTCGTAAAAATCCAACACCCGAACGAGGAGTTATTCAGTTTTTTGTGGCCAAGGTACGTAGGATTTTTCTGCCATTTTTCAATATCCTTAAGGGCAATCCAGTCATTTCACCCTTGCCCCATTTCGTGGAAATAAGCATAAAAACTGATTTAGGGCATCAAAGTCTGTTATTTTCAAAAAAAAATTCCAAGAATGAAATCCTAAACCTCCAAATTCCCCTTCCTAAATCTTCCAATTACACCATTGAAATTCCAAATTAATCCGATAAATGAAGTCCACGTTCCGAGCTCTTCGAGATGCATCAATCAATTTCATGAATAGTGTTTTGAGGCAAGAATTCATTCCAATCTTTAATTTTAAGGTAAGTGGGGTTTGAACAAGAATAATTCTTCCGTTCTTGTGCCCGTATTTTTAATTTTTATTATGGATTATTATGAGTTTGGCAAATGAATTTATTTCCAAGACATCCTACCATGAGATTTTGATTATGTATATATGTAAATTGTTCAAGCTTGTCGATTTTAATTATTTAATGGATTCATATGGTTCTGTATATTGAATTATGTCTAAATTATTCGATTATGAACTTATAAAGATTGAAATTGCAAGTTTTGAATCACATGAGTATTTGACTATTTCCGTTCTATGAATTGAGATTTAATATTGGGATTCTTAGTGTTTCTATCAAGAATTGATATATTTTCAACATGTATCCATGTTTTAAGTTCAAGAATGAATTATTGGTATTTCCAAGTGTTTTGGAGCCATGTGTCAAATTTTGAGCTTTCTTATGACGATTTGAGTTATTGGGTGTACTGATATCGAAGTTGCAATGAGTCTTGGTATTTTCCGGATGGTTTTAATGAGATTAAATTGTTGAAAATATTATGTATTGAGTCTTCATATCCTAGTCCAAATGTCGAGTCGATTATGGTCCAATGCATTGATACCTTGTTGATGTTGAGGAAGATTAAAATGTTTTGAGCTAAAATGTGTTGAGTTAGGAATCCATAAATTTATATGATTTGATAAGTGAGAAAGAGATTTGAATTGGTCTTTATGATAGACCCTTGTGATGTTGTGGTAGATTTCCTAACGCGTTCTGAGCTTGTCGGAGAGTAGTACTTAGCACCGAATGGGTAATTTTGTATTTCCCCAAACCTATGTGCCACCGTAGGGTTGTTTGATGATGATCTTATTGGCCAGAGAGCCCGATTGTGATTATTGCAGTTTTAAGGTTGTACTCGCTGGAAAAGAGTATGACATTCCCGCCAACGGGTGTTTCAAACGTTGGTATTCCATGTATCTCACATGGGGTTGTCAGTTATAGGAAATTCCCGTGTCCATAAGATTTAAGTTTCTTGAATTACCGAGTCACTCTGAGATTTAAGTCAAAGAGTTGAGATGTTTATGATGTTTTATGGTCATTTATGATTATTTATAATTACCTATGATGATTTTTGACGATATGATAATTTATGTTGATTTAGGATGATTTATTATAATTTAGAATTTGCAATGATTTACATGGATTACGACATTTTATCATATGAATTATTTATTATGAAATTACGCAAAGTATGATTTGATATAACTCAAGCCAAATGAGTCATCATTTTCTATATACATGTTTTCATGAAATTGATTATACTATTTATATTGTTGCATGCACCCCCACATACTCAGTACATTTCAAAGGGCTGACCCACATATTTCTATGGGCTACATTTTTACGAAAATGAAGGTACAAGCTGTAGCGCACATATCATGTTCAGCTGGGCTGCAGCTCTCAATCGGCAGGTGATTAGTCCTTTTGATTCAGGGACTTGAGTTTTTTAGATTTGAGGTGTATTGATTTTATAGTATTTAGTTGTATTGAGTAGGGGTAGTTGGGAGTCATGACCCGTTATCTTTAATCAATGCTAGTAGAGGCTTCATAGACAATCACTAGTAGTCAGTGTATTCACTTTCAGATTTGTATATATATGAGCAGAATTGTGATCGTGTAAATTTACATTCATGTTGGTCAGACTAAGTTACGGGTTGTTTCCACATTATTCCTTATATTTTATGTATTTTATTTAGTTTCTTTGGGTTATGCTAGATGAAGGTTTAGCTTGGGCTCACTTATGACCTTAAGCACCGTGTGACATCTCGGGATCCGATTTCGGGGCGTTACAATAACCATGTATATATATATATTACTTATTGGGGAAGTAAATAAGGCTTAACATGTATTTCAAAACTTTAGCTTAGATTGTGTAGCTCAATCATCATATAATTATTCCCACAGGCTCTATGGGCCCCAGCTTTAACCCCTTGGTATATCCCGAGTGTGTGTAGCTGCACGAATAGGAGAATAATCTTGTATATATACACAAGGAGGACTATAACCTACAAACATATGCCATGGTAACTTAAGCACCCGATTATATAATGGTTTATGGGGGATAAGAACCTCCCTACTCATGAAATAATAATAAGGGAGACTCAAATCACCCTGGTCTCTTTGACCCTTGCATTGACAAACGCAGTTTCAAGTATTGGTCACCCGGACCTCCACTTCCACAACTTTTCTACACAACCTTTATTAATGTCTAATTAAATCAAGTATCACACATTCCTATTTATTTAACCACATTCCGCATTAAGGCATACGATGTTGGTATAACTACAACAACTACACTTGCAAGATAACAACAATATGCCAAAATAATTCCTATTAACTTAGAGTAAACAAATCCATTTTTTCATTAATACACAGAGGGGGTCACAAACTTATTTTGTTCATTAAATCATACCATTGTATTTCAAATGCCTCTTTGTATAATGCAATAGTTCAAGACTAGTTAAATTTTAAAAATTCTGACAATTCTCATAATCAAAACTAATTTAACCTTATGGGGTTAGGTTATGACCATTTTAAAAGTCACAAGTTTTGGAAAATCATAATTCTCTAGTTCCTTTACCATACCCATGCATCCAAAAGTTCAAAACCATATTTAAGGCGTAAAAAATTATATATAATCCATGAGAAATAATGTTTAATTCATATACATTGGAAAAACCCCAACCTTTGTTTCAAAATCCATATAAACATCTCATGAACAATACCTTAAAACACATACTTTTAAAAAATTAACAATGAGAAAAGTGTAATATGCTAGTAATAGTAAGATGCATGAGGGAAATCACCCTTTAGAGCCCTAATTGATCAACCTCTTGAAAACCCTAGGTAATCTTGACCTTAGGAATTTGGGAGTATTTAAGACATTTGTTTGATTGTTTCTAAGAGATCATGACACCCTAAAGTGGTTAGAAGATATGGTTTCAAGTTGGGAAAGAGGGGAAATGTCTACAATGCCCTCAACTTAAAAGATCAAAAAATCTCGCCTTTGGTTATAAGTCAACCTTTAAATCATAGCCACTCAATACGACTTATCACCATGATTCATAACCAAGGCACACTACACTTTTTCCTTATGAATCAACCAACTAACCCATAATAAAACCCTACAACTCATAAGGTCCAATCGTATTCAACCCAGAACCCAAATTGAGACTTACACTGGACATCCAATGATTACATCTAATGACTCGTAACATTCCCTTACAGCTCTTAGTAAGCCACTCTTACTCAGAGTAGAATCAAGCCACAAACTTACTGGTTTAGTTATGACATATTCTAATAACTCGTCTGGACACCCTATGATTCATAGGGCCTAGTCATAACCAGGGTAGTGAGCTAAGAATCAGGAAGTTTTCAAGGGAAAAATCTAGGGTATTTTGATCCACTAATCCACTTATAAAATTTCATGCAGATTAGTGACTTGTTCATTCCTACTTGAGTCTCCACAAACTACATAACAATCACATTCTTCCCATTATCACTATTGAAGAAACAAAAGAGATAGTTTATGGAGGAATCTTAACTCAATCACAATTTAGGAAGATCTAGCAAAAAAGGTCCTTATCTAATTCATTACTTATTGCAAAAATACAAGGTAGAGGACTGATATCCAAAGTTTTAAGTAGATAGTAGATGAAAATCTCTATCATGAATGGATGAGATTTAAGTATCTTCACTGATATTGCCCATATCATCAATAGACAAATGAGATTCTAGCTCATACTTTTGTTAAAGGACTTAACCATAACACAAAAAATCTGCTAGATTTAACTACAAGTAGTAAAGATTTATAAAAAATTTGTGATGAGTTATATACTCTCCTTAACGAAATTTCATAATATAATCCAGAGTGGTAGAGTGATGTGTTCATAACTGTGATAAAAAATCCTGCAGGTATGATAGAGGTAAAGAGGATTACTACTTTTACTTCATAGTTGGCATTCTTTCAAAATTAGATGCTGATGTAGTTCAATATGTTGAGATTGACTAATTCTTAGACCTAAGTTAATAAACTTCTGCAAGGCCAGACTTTGTGTTAATGTTCAGGTGGTAGTGGTCACTCTATAAATTTATTTGGAGCATATCCTGAGTCTATAAATTTTATGGGAAATGTACAAGAAGGTACTCCAAACTATGGAAATACCTACAACCACAACTGGTATAGACAGCCCAACTACTCATGGGCAAATAATCAAGGTCAACCTTAGGAATTTTAGTAGTAGTAAGGTATTCAGAACAACACTAAAGCCAACAATATAAAAGAGCCTTTGGAAAAGATCATGACCAATAAAGAACAAATTATTGTGGATATAAAAAATAAAAAACTAGCTAAGAAAAATCTAGAGAAACAGTTGGGATAGTTAGCTAAGGCGCATACCATAATACCTTAAGCAGGTTTTCATAGTGATACAAAAAATCTAAAGCAAGTGATGGAAATCATCTTGAGGTGTGGTATAGATTTCACTGATGCATTTCCCAAGAGAAATCTTGAGTTGTAAGAGAAATTTAGCGCACTTAAGCAATAGTAAAAGAAATTTGAATCCAAGTAAACTTATAAAAAAAGAAAGTTTGAGTACCCAAATGAAAAGTTGGTTGATCAATGTCAAAATAGACAACCATCGATATTCCCACAATAACTTAAAATGCCAAAGAGAGTGTTTATTTTATGAAGTTCTTTGACACATTGAGAGAACTTTACATTATCCATCCTTTTTTTGATATTTTTTTGGGAATGAACAAGTACGCTAAGTTCTTGAAGGATGTGGTGACAAATAAATTGGGCTTGGGTGATATTGAGGCTATATCACTTACTAAATAGTGTAGTTCTATATTTATAAGAAAGATGCCTAAAAATCTCTAAAGACCACGTTAATGTTACCCTTCTTATTTATATTGCCGAAAGTAATTTTTTTAAGATCTAATTCATTTGGGGGGGGGGGGGTAAAACCACTTGATTCCCCTTTCAATGTTTAATACTCTAAGTTTAGGGAAACCTAGGCCATTCTAAGTTGTGCTAAAGATGGAAGAAAGAACTAGAGTGGTCCCTAATGAAATTATAGAGTCCATTCTTGTTAAGTTTGGTAAATTCATTATTCAAGTTTTCTTTATTGTTCTTGATTACGCCCTTGATGATAAGGTACCAATCATATTGGGATGCCTATTCTTGGCTACTGGAGCAGAATTAATAGAAATGAGAGAGGATACAATAAAAATAAGGTTGAATAATAAAGAGATGGTCTTCAAACTGTATAAATCACTCAACACATGATCACACTACAGATATCTATGCATGATCATCATGAGGGAAGTGGATGAGTGTGGAATGGAAGATTACAAACTTCTAATTTCCTTTTCAAACACTCTAGTTGAGTTACCTGGGTTGAAAAATAAGCCTTAACCTAAAAAACATGAATGGAATCCTACAAAGGATGGTGTACAAAAAGTTTTAAACCTACATGGTGAGCACTCGATCCGTAAAAAAAGAATGAGAAAAACGGCTCCAAGTGGACAAAAAAGATGAGATGATGTAGATGATGAGTTTTGATAGGATTCATTAAAAAAAATAAATTAGGCACTGCTTGGGTGGCAACCCAGTTAAGTTAGTTATTTTTTTTAATTTTCTTTAGCATCACATTTGGTTTTGTTTGTGTTTTGTGTTGACAAGTTGAAGGAAGTTTGAGTACCTGTGATCCAAGCTAAGGTGTATGTTAAGAACAAAGTGTAGGGTCCTTCAGATCTCTTTTATGGTTGAGAAACTACTAGCCAGACCAAAAAGCCTCAAGGAGTATTTGTAATTTAGGCACAAAGTATAATTTTTTGTGTAGGGTAAGGAATTTTTTGATTTATTTAGGGTAAAGTGCACGACATGATTTTTATTTTAATTTATTTTACAATTTTCGACAAAATTTAAAAAATTACAAAATGATTTTATTTGAAATTTTTGTTGGTGTCAATTTAGTAGAAGCACACTTCAGTCACTCCTCGATACTTCTTATTAGTTCTTTATAGATGGGGAGCTCTTTGAACCCAGAATCCTTTTTGATTTTAGGAGTAACTTTAAAATTTTTGTAATTAGGAATAATTAAATATTCTCTTGCTAGGTGATATACTTGATTAAATGATATAAGTTTGTTTAAATATAAACGGATTTGTAAAAAGTCAATGACAATTTTTGAAACACCTAGGCTCCTTTATATGACTCTTTTGTGACTGTCTTATTTTTGAATTCTTGCATTTGATTGGTTTAGAGTCTACAAGGATCCTTCTTGATTTCAACATGTTCCATGTTTGTTGAGGTTGTTTTATACTCTATGTATTTATATTGACGTCTAAGTCATATCACTAAACATTGGATTACATAAAACCTAATAAATATTACAACCAATCAATCAAATTACTCAGTGTGTTTGCAAAGTGAAAAAATGTGAGTTTAGGAGATGATATAGGAATTTCTTTGATTGCCATGTTGTATAAATTCTTTATCTACCCTTTCTTCATCACTTTAGTTAGCCCAGTTGAGCCTTTAGTGTATTCCTTTAAAGCCTTATCTGTAGCTTGTTCTAATTTTTTCAGTTGACCATAATTGTTTCCAAAACTTCTAAGAACTTTAGTTGAAAAAAAAATGTTAAGGAGTGCATAATTGAAGAAGGAAAAAGTGAAAGTGATGCCCTGAGGAAATTATGTTTTTGTGTATTAAATAGTTTATGTATTGTGGTTGGGAGTAGTGTAGTGAAAAGAAATATTTATCAAAAGTGAATCATACTTTGTTAGCAAATCTCCCTATTAAAGATATGTAAGATAACTTAATGAGATGGAGAAAAACAAAGGAGAGGTAGGGAGATAAAAAGTGGTGGGAAAAAAGTTGGTTGGAGATGTGTTTAATGTAAAGTGTGATGTATTAAAGCTCTTAGGGAAGATAGTCAATAATTCTACCCAAAATAGATTCTACCTAACCCTTAGCCTACTTTATATCCCTGTAAGTCCAACTTGATATTGAGCTTTGATATTGTGATATTAGTGGAGTACCAAGCTTATAGTTCATATTATGTCTCATGTGAATTCATTATGAGAGTGAGAAAAATTTGATTATTACACCCATTCTTGTAATAAATTGCATAGTTATGAGTGAATATAGGCGACTCTCTTATGGTGAGGACACATGTTTATTAATAGATGGGAGACCTATTTGATCTCTCCATTGAGTAAAGTGCATGAGTTACCAAATTAGTATAATGAATCCTTGAGGATAGGACATCTTAAAGTAGCATTCATATGTTTTCAATTGGTATTTGACATGGATAATGTTTAACTAATTATTCAAATAGTCTTTGTAGTTCTAGCTTTTGTGTCTTGGTCTTAGTAGCGATGTTAGAGTGTTCCTTGATGATTCTTAATGTAAAGTGTTGTTCGAGGATGAATAAATCTTTGAAGTGTGGACTGGAGATCATAGGTGTATTTATACACCTAAGTATCATTATCTACGAGCGTGTCATGATCCAATTTATGAGTCATTATGGTAACTACTTTATCTCGCCCGTAGGTAAGCCAAACCTTATCCTGGACCTACATGCAATGGGATAACATGGTGGAAAGGGCCTCATTGGCCGAAAATTATTCTTTGAAGAGATAAAACAACAAATTATCAGTCATAATAGTATAAGGATATATATATAAAGAAAAAACCATCCCAAGATTCAATAATATCGGCACTAAGCTCCAACAAGAAAACCATAGGTACTGAATTATCAAATATAATTTGTCTCGACGATGAAAGACTTGACATAAATAAAAAGAAGGAAAAAGGTAACTCCAACTTCAAGGGCTCAACCAATCCCCAAAATCACTTAACACAATCGTCTAATCAGTAGCAGTAGCTAGTACCAAGATCTGCACAAAAAAGGTACAAAAGTGTAGTATGAGTACCAAACCATGGGTACTCAGTAAGAATCATCGGCTGGCTAAGCTAAAACGTGGTATAAATATGATAAGGTACAAAATAAAATAAGCTAAGTCAAGGTGAAAGGGACAAACCTAGAAATATGCTCCAACACTGCTATGTATAAGTAAATAAATAAATATGGAAAAGTAATGTAAAGATCACACTAGTATAACTACTAAATTGGCCACCATAAGCTAATAAGTGTGGAAAAGTAAATAACCCAACACAGGCCCCCATAATCTTAGAGGGTACAATCAATGAAAGTAAATAATCCAATAACCATGAATTACTAATTACCATGCCATAGCGAAGAAACCATCCAAACCATATCATATCATGAATTACTCCCAAAATTTTGGACTTGAACTGGAACTCAATAGTACCATCATCATTACTAGCATTTGCTGGACTTGAATTGAAACTAATTTTATTAAAATTATTAACAATTTTCGAACTAAAATCGAAACCCATAATATAGACATCATCATTAATTGCTAGACCCAAACTAGCATTCATATGTTATTAGACCATATCTACAAATCATGTAAATAAACCACAATTATAAGTCATATCAGTAAATCATAACAATGATTCACTAAAACTTAGCCGGATTTAGCCTAGCTCTCAAGTATCGAACTATCATAACCGATAAGCATTTAGTCTTTTCAAAGTCACAAATTAAGAGTTAATAAGGGTATATTATACGTAAAACATCTACTAAATTTAACACAAGTCTTAGCCTAAGATGGGCTGGTGGGGCCTAATTCTAGTCCCCCAAATCCATTATTGGCAAATTCTACCCTATACTAGGCTAAGATATCTAAATTCATTTGTTAGATGTTAAATAAGCCCTAAAACTGTAATTTATCCTAAAACATGAGAAACTAAGTTGATTACGCCTAAATTACAATTTCAAGATAGCCTAAACAATCTAACTAACCCAAATATTTTCAATCACACCTCTAACACCTAAATCCTACCCCACATCTAACATAATGTTATACTCATACTTAAGGAATAGCTCAATCTATGAAGACGGTAAACGTAACATACCTAGATGATGAGAAAAAACCTGAAGAATCCATTAAACCATCAATTTCTTCTCCTGAGAAGTTTTCACAAGGTGCCAAGCTATTAAAATCACAATCTACTAATCAAAACGAGAACAATGATGCCCATATTACACTGTCATTCTTAGGGTCCAATGCGGGGCCTATTTGCGGAATTGCACCTTCAAAATCAGCACAACATCCCTCAATACTCACAGAACATTTGTCCTTAAAATAGGTAATTTTTGAGCTTAGTTGGTGCTATAATCAAGCCCCCAAAATTTTAAGGATTTTAGCAGAAGATAGAGAATTAAATCATGAAATTAATGGAAGCTTACCTAAATTTCAAAGATGAAACTCATAATAAACTTTACCTAAACTCAAAATTCACCAAAAAATGATTCTACTAATTTTCCATACTATTTAGGGTTTAATCTCTTGAGGGTGAGTGAAAATGGAGAGAAATACGGAAAATGGAAAATTCATAAGCACAAGGTGCAGATAAAGTGGGCGCAAAGTCTTTTTAGCGGTCGCCGTTAAAGTACCTGGGTAATGCTAAAGCGATATCTGTCTACTCGTCCTAGGCCGCTACAGAAAAACTTGGACTGCTTTAGCTCTAGCCACTAAAGCACCCAAGTGCTGTTAAAGAGGTACCTATTTGATAAGCTAGTGCCGCTATAGCCCCTGATGAGCCATTAAAGCACCCTCCACTAAAGTTCCCAAAAGGCCTCTTTAGGAGTCACACCAGACTTCATGCACGAGCAAAAGACCTTGAATTCCAAACTATTCTACCCTATCAATTGAAAGTTCCAAACATAATGGAACAATAAAAAATTAGATCTGAGATCATTTTGATGAAAAAGCGAATCCTACACACACTTGCCATTTTTCTCAACTCACATCTAATAAGTCAAAATGACTCCATGAGACTCATAACCCAACCCAAGGTCAAGCTAACCTAAAATCGATGTTTCAGAGCTATTTGAACAGTCAAAATTGGCATATGAGGTTGTCTATTTAATTTTTTCCTTGTAGACAATTTGAAATAGAGAAGGCTTCAAAATAGGGAATTGGCTTTACAAACCAAAGAAAATACTCGAAAACTACAAAGTTATTTCCAGCAAGTCGTAAATGACTTAGGGCATCTATACAAAAGCTCTAAATGGACAAAATAAATGGAAATACAAAAAATGGCATGGAGGGTCATTAAAATATCCAAAAATAAAAGAATTTTTGTTCAAAAGTAAAGGATTAGGATGTACTAGAAGACTCGAATAAGTGAGGATCCTAGGTCCCCATGTCACTCTCATTCTCCTAATTAGACTTCTTTACTTGTAAGTTCCTCCACTGAACGTTAACGGCCAGAATCTCTCTAGTATTTAATAGTCTCACATCACTAGCCAATATGAGCACTGAATCCTCCATGAAGGTCAACCGCTTGTCTAACTGAACTGTGTCCCATATAAGCACTTGAGAGGGGTCAGAAATGTATAAATAAAACATAGAAATATTGAAAACCCAATAAACAATAGTTAAAATTGGGGTAAGCCACATCACTAACTGTATGATAAATCTCAAATAGCAAATATATCTAGGGCTGAACTTGACTTTCCTCCTGAACCTCATCGCACCTTTCATGAGAGATGCATGGAGGAATACACAATCAACAAATCCAAACCTCAAGGAACAAAGTCTATGATCTACACACGCCTTCTTCTTACCTTGAGCTTTCCTCAACCTATCCTGAATTACCTTAACTCTATCCAATGAATTCTAAACCAAGTCAATACCATAGGGTGTAATCTCGAATGTCTGATACCACCTAAATTTGAGAACAACGTCGTCTATCATATAAAGTCTCTAAAGGATCAATCTAAATAATTTAATGATAACTATTATATATGCGAACTCTTCCAAAGCTAAGTGTTGCTCTTACTGACATCCAAAATCCGTAACGCAGCATTAAAGCATTTCCTTGAGAACTCGAATAGTCTATTCCGACTACCAATCGGTCTGAGGATGGAAGGTTGTACTAAGATCCACTTGAGTACCCAAATCCTCCTGAAAAGCTCTCCAAAATCTTAAAGTAAACACAGGACCTCAGTTAAAAATGATAGATATAGGCATACAATGCAAAAGGACTATCTCACTAACATAGATACGGGCCAATCTCTCGGCACTAAAGGACATCTGAATAGGAACAAAATGCGCCAACTAGTTCAACAGATCCACAATGACCAAAATACATTTGGAACCATTGAAAGTATTTGGCAAAACACTAAAACTGTCTATGGTAATCTACTTCTACTTCCACTCAGAAATGGGTTGTCTCTTAATCAAGCAGTTAGGTGTATAATGCTCGGCCTTCGCCTAGTACAACATAGGAAATGATATACAAAGTATACCACATCTATCTTCATAACATTCCACCAATAATATTGCCTCAAATCTCTATTCATCTTAGTTATACTTAGGAGAATAGAATATTTGGAGTTGTGAGACTCACGCAAGAGCAATTATATCAAATCATCAACTCATGGAACATAAATACGGCCATGAAATCTCAAGACACCCTTGGAAACTATGGTATCCCTCTAGGACTCGCTACACGACACCTGATCACGGATGATGCAAAGCCTGTTATCCTTAAACTGACGACTCCAATACATCTCAAACTAGCAAGAAACGTCCCAGGGTCTAAAATGTTAATTCACACTCTCAAGTTAGCTAAGGACTGAATATATTATGCCAATGGCCTCTGAGAAACTTAAATGCAAGCCAAGCTACCGATATTCACTATCTTTCGGCTCAAGGAATCCGCTACCATATTTGCCTTGTCTATATTATACAAGATAGATATGTCATAATTCTTAAGAAACTCCATCCATCTATGCTGCCTCAAATTAAGCTCTCTCTGGGTTATAAGATGTTGAAGACTATGATGATCCATAAATATCTCACAATGCACGCTGCAAAGATAATCCCTCCAAATCTTATACATGAAAACTACCATCGCCAACTCAAAATCATGAGTGCGGTAGTTGGGCTCGTATATTTTTAGTTGCTTCAGTACTTATGCAATAATACAGACCTTCTCCATCAACACGAAATGTAAACAAATACTAGAAGCATTATAATAAAGGTGAATCCTTCACCCTAAACAAGAAGAGCCAAAATAGGAACTAAAGTAAGAAATTTATTAAACTTTCTAAAGTTTGACTCACATTCCTTAGACCATCAGAAAGGAACCTCCTTTTGAGTCAATTTGGTCATCGGCATGGTAATGGTAGTAAAACTCTCAATGAACCATATTAAGTATATGACCAAACCAATGAAGCTACGAACCTCAATCTGAGAAGAAGCTTTGGAAAAATCGTGAATAGCCTCAATCTTTGTTGGGTCTACCATAATCACATCCTTAGACACCATATGCCCAAGAAATATCATTGACTCCAGCCTAAAACCCACTCTTAGAGAATTGGGCAAAAACCAGATGAGCTCTCAAAGTTTAGAGCACAATCTTTAAATATTGCTATGCTTCTCCCTGCTTCTCAAATTCACAAGGATTACATCGATAAACACAATAACAAAGAAATCTAAATAAGTCTTGAAAATCTAGTTCATTAAATCCATTAATGTGACTAGGCGTTAGTCAATACAAAAGATATCACCAAAAACTCACAAAGACTATAACGGGTCTTAAAGGCTATCTTTGAGATATCCTCAGCCCAAATACTGAACTAATGGTAACCTAATATCAACTCATTCTTATAAAACACCTCTTCTCCCAAAAATAGGTCAAATAAATGTTTAATGCAGGGCTTAAGATACTAATTCTACACCGTATCCCTGCTAAGATACCTATAATCAATACATATATGTATGGAACCATCTTTTTTCTTCACAAATAGCACATGAGCTCCCTAAAGAGACATACTTAGTCTAATGAAACACTTATAAAATAGATCCTAAAGTTTAGAATTTAGCTCCGTAAGCTCAGCAGTAGCCAAACAATAAAGTGCTAAAAAATAGGTCAGGTTCCTAACTCAAGATCAATAACAAACTCAATTTCTAGATTAGGAGGAAGACCAGGTTGATTGGTAGAAAAACATCAGAAAACTTATGAACTATAGAGACAGGGTTAAACAATATATTATCTATGCTAACATCATGAATATAAGTGAGATAATACTCACAGCACCCAAAAATAAACCTGCTAGAACAAATATAAGAAATACTCTCCCTGCCACACAATTGGGGGTATGCCAGGCATGGCAAAAGTAATGGTCTTTACAAAATAATCTAGGACTGCATAAAAATGGGATAACCAGTCTATGCCCATAATCAAATTAAAATCCATAATGTCTAATATAATTAGATCAATATGAGTATCAAGTTCTCAAATAGTGATAACACATGATCTGAAAATTAATCCCTACTATACAATCACACATGAGCGTATATACAAAGAATTCCACAGATAATGAATCCCAAGATAACTCAAACCATGGGGAATAACTATAACACATAAGAAGAAGTGTATCCCAAATCAAATAAAGTGAAAGCCAACTGACGGTACACTAAGATCTAGCCTGTGAAAATAATTTCGAAAGACTCAACCTTAGGTCTAGAAGGTACTACATATGACTGATCATGCTCAACACCAAGTTGGTCTCATGAACAATTTCTTATCCTACATGAGAACCTCCATGAGCACCCTGAAAATACCCCTACGACCATGCATAGCATATCTAGCTTGGGGCAGAATTGCCTAAGCTAGTGGAATACTCTGAACTAAAGGAATCATTTTTCTATATCTAAGGTACTTTCTTTAGAAATGACCAAAATCTACAAACCATAACATTCCCCAAGAATTGTAGTAAAACCAGAAGATCTAGAAGTCCCAAAAAACTACCATAACTAGAATAACCAAAAAATGATCCTCTCAAAGATAGGCCACTACCCCAGCCAGAATGATCACCAAAACTGGATTGGCCTCCATCGATAATCTAAAGAGCTACCTGAACGGGCCTACTAGGATTACCTTGATGTTGATACGACTGACATAGAGTGTACCTACAAAAAGAACAACTACCTCTGAATTGTGAGCCACTTGATTCCTATTGGAAATACCCTTATAATATAGCCTGTAATCGCAGCCCCTCTAGTCCTAATGATGTATCTTCTCCATAACTTGAGCATAATCAGAAACCTCAATAAAATACCTACCACAAAAACCAAACTCTATGTAGGCATACAAAGTGGAATTCCCAATCCCTAAATAATGCAGGGAACTCTCTCATACACAGTTGTTAGAATTGAACTAGCATTCCTATCTAACTCAAGAAATCAAGCCTCATACTCCACGATAGTCATGGAGACTTACTCTAACCTTGAGAACTAATCTCTCAAATGATCCCTACGATAGTGAGGCATGTACTTCACCAAAAGGATCTCAAAGAACTAAATCCATGTTAGTGGGGGAGATCCAGCTGGCATAGAATCAAAATGATCTTTCCACCAATGTCGAGCTTCCAAATCAAACTAAAAAGTAGTATAATCCACATCACGAGTCTCAACTAGACCCAAATTATAGAGCCTATTATCATAACTAATAAAGAGCTCATACACATCCTCGCTCGGTGCACCAAAAAATCTAATCTCAAAAACCTACCTAATATCTTTTTATCATCAACAAACATACTAGGCTGGGAAACCACCAATATAGGAGGGATCTCAACTCTAGGAGTCGCAGCTATAGGCTGTGCCCCCATCTTAGTACTCTTCTGATCTACAAACTATGCAACATCAGATGGTGCACTACCAATAAATCTCAAAATGCAAACCATTGCATCCTTGAGCACTGAAGAAGACATAAACCCCACCTAAGCCTGGAATGTTCCTTGTACCACCACTAGCTAGGCCTGAATAATTTCAGGCTAGGGAGGAGGAATAGGGCCAGGTGAAGGCTACCTATCCTGGACCCTAGCTGGGGCACATCCTTGTTAATGACCTATAGATTATCCACAATTTTAAGTAGGACCCCTAGGCTCGATTTTAGGATCCTCATATCATCCATTGGCAACATATGTCCTACACATCTCTAAAAGAGCGAACCAAAGGAGTGCATTATAAACGAACTTAGAATCTTAGCAAAAAATTAGTAAAATAAGTGAAAAACTGCTAAGAATGTCCTATATCCTCCCAGAGATAAGGAATGGGCATTATTATTCTGATATGCAGGACTCTACTAGACACCTGCTCTTATACCAACAATATCAATAAAACCTAGACTCTAATACCAATTGTTATGACCCAATTTATGAGTCATAATGACTCGTACATTATCCCACTAATAGATAAGCCAAACCTTATTCTCGAGTGACATGCAATGGGTTAACTTGGTGAAAAGGTCCTTAATTGGACAAAAATTGACCTTTAAAGAGTTAAAACCAAAAATAAGCATTCATAATAGTCTAATAGATAGATAAAGAGCAATAACCATCCCAAAACTCAGTATTGTTGGCACATAGCTACTAACAAAAATCATAGGTACTTATATTCAAATAAAACCTATCTCAAATATGAAAGACTAATTATTGATACATAGAACAAAATATGGGTAACTCCATCTCAAAAAGCTTACCTAATCTCCAAAGTCACATAGCATAATCGTTAAATCAATGGTGATAACTAGTATTTGAATTTGCAACAAAAATATATAAAACTATAGTTTAAGTACCAAAACCATGGGTACTCTATAGGAATCATCGTATGACTAAGCTAAAATATGGTATAAATATGATAAGATTCAAGATAAAATATTCTAAGTCAAGGTAAGAGGAGTAAAGCTAGAAATATGATCCAACACTACTATGCATAGGTAAATAAATAAAAGTAGAAAAGTAACATAAATATCATACCATTATAACTACTAAATTGGCCCTCATAAGTCAATGAGTACAGAAAAGTAAATAACCTAATGCATTCCCCCATAAGCCTAGAGGGTTAAATAACCCAATAACCATGAATTAGCAATTACCATCATAACAAAGGATCCATCCAAACCATACCATATCATGGATAACTCACAAAATGTCAAACTTAAAAAGGAACATAATAATACCATAATGTTTTAGACTTGAATCTTAATTCAAATTTTCAACATCATCAACAATTTCCAGACTCAAATCAAAACCTATATAATAAACATCATCACCAATTGATAAAATAAAATAGGTACTCATATATCATTAAACCTTTTCTATAGATCATGTAAATAAACCTCAATCATAAGTATATAACTAAATCACAATGATTATACCCCAAAGCTTACTCAGACTTAGTACTAGCTCTAAAATAACAAACAAGTATAATCAATAAATGTCTAATCTCTTCAAAGTCCCAAATTAAGCATTAATAAGGGTATATCATACGTAAATAAATTTACAAAAGCTAATGTAAGTCATGGCCTAAGATGGGTCGGAGCGGCCCACTTTTAATTCCTGAAATTCATTTAGGAAAATTCTACCTCAAACTAGGATAAGGTATCTAAATTCATTTCTAGATGTTGAATAATACCTAGAGTCCTAAGAAAGCAATTTATCCTAAAACATGAGCAAATAAGATGATTACACAAAAATTATGATTTGAAGATAGCCTAAGCAGTCCAACTAACCAAAATATTTGCCATCATACCTCTAATACCTAAATCCCACCCAATATCTAGTATAATATCAAATTTATACTTATGAAATAGGTCAATATATGAAAAGGGTAAACCTAGTGTACTTAGATGTTAAAGAAAAGCCCAAAGATTCTGCTAATTACCCAATTTTCCCTTATGAGAGGCTTCTACAAGGTGCCATACTATAAAAATCACAATATAATCATCAAAATAAAAACATGATGCCCATATTTTACTGTTGTTCTTTGGGTCCAAAATTACATAAAAATCCCATGTGGGGTACATTTGAAGAATTGTACTTTCAAAACCTACACACTGTCTCCCTAAGCTTAAGGAATATTTTACCTTAAAATGGGTGAATTTTGAGCTTAATTGGTGATACAATCAATCTCCCAATCTTTTAGGGATTTTAGCAAAATATTGAGAATTAAATCATGAAATTAGTTGAAGCTTACCACAAATTCAAAGAAAAAATGCAAAATAAACTTTACCCAAGCTTTTAAAATCACCCATAAATGATTCTTCTATGTTTCCACACTATTTAGGGTTTTAATCTCTTGAAAATGGGTAAAAAATGGAAAGAAATTGAGGAGAAGGGGAATATATAAACAGCAGGTGCCGCCAAAGCGGTACTCATCCCCACAAGCTAGGCCACTTTAGTACTAGCCGCTATAGCACCTTGGTGCTGCTAAAGCAGTACCTGTAGGCTGATCTAGGTCTACAAAAATGCCAGACATACTGCTAAATCACACTCCGCTAAAGCATCCAAATCATTCCAGATTTCATGCACCAGCTAAAGATTTGAAATATTTTTGAGTCTCCGCCAAACCCTCGAGATTTATCCAAAATCCTTTATACGCAAGTGAACTATTCTACCTAATAAAATTTAACATTTTGGACTTAATAAAATAGTCAAAATTTCTCTTCGACTTTATTTTGATGAAATAGTGGGTCCCATATTAACTTCTTATTTTTCTTAACTTCTGCCCAATAGCCCAAAATGAGTCTGAGAGTCTCAATAAGCAAACAAAAGGTTCACCCAACCTAAATATATTATTCTAGATCTATTGGAACAGCGAAAATGGGAAGACGGGGCCATTTGACTGAAATTTTTGCCCAGTAGTTAATTTGAGCCAATAAAGTCTTTAAAATAGGAAATTGGCTCTAAAAAGTAAATGAACTACCCAGTAACCACACTATCAGTTCTAGAAAGTCATAAATGACTTGGAGTAGCTATAGTATATATCTAACCAACAAAAATGAGCGAAAATATTGAAAATAATCTGGATGGTCATTACAGAATGTTTAACCTTGATTTAAGGATAACTTGATGTGCTTAATTAATTGTAGAGTGTGTACTTTTATACTTATATGCTAAGTTACATTTTATAGTGTTTAAGGTTCATTATAAACAAGTCAAGTATCAAATTGATCTAACAGAGTTCAAATGAGAAAACTAGTAATAGTAGCTCTGCCTATAATTGCTTAGTATAATTTGATGAGCTCTATTGTATTGTATGGAAAAATATTGTATATAATATATTGGATGAGAAAAATTGAGGATATATGAAAGATAAATGAATCCTACAAATAATCCCCAAGAATTATTGAAATAAGTAACACGTACACGAGGAAAAAGGAGCAAATAAGGAGAAAACTCATACCATTTTAAGGGGGCATTGCGCCGCACCCCCATATAATGGAATGGGAACTTACAGGTCATATCTTAGGGATATATAACACTTTTCACCCTTTCTATGGGCCTGTGGTACACCCCATTGGCTATGTTGCGTAACCCCCTCCCCTAGGACGTTAAAATGTTTATTGCTAAGTTTTTAAGTGGGGGTGAGGTTAGGAATGTATATTTATCACATGATAAAGCCTAATAAATACCTAAAACACTATATTATGTGTAATTATCCATATTTAAACTTGATATTTTGATCAACACACAATTGGTGATAGGAGAAACCATCAAGGGGTCCAAACTAGGGTTCTTTGTTCTTTAGCTTTATTTTATTATAGTTTTTACTTATGAATTAATTTATGGTGATTCTTTGTATTAATATGAGTGGATAAAAATAATATTTATAGGGTTTTTGTAAAAATGTGATTACTCAGTTATGGTTTTAAAGTTGGTTTACATATTTATTAAGTGATGTGATTATTCCAGCATTTTTGTTTTGCTATTCTAAGTCGTCATTCACTTTGGACCAAATATAAGTACCAAAATGAATTGATTATAGGAGTGGAGGGATGTAATGAATAACATAAGTAGTGTAGATCATATTTTAATTAGTTCAATACATATTGTTGAAGAATGATTTGCAGTTAGATAGAGATATACCTAAATGCCCCACTTGGTTAATGAGATGGGAAAAAAACTTAGTAAATCAAAATTAGAGGCTCATATACCCGATGAAAGATGTAGTTTTAAGCCAAATTTGGTTAGATTACTTAGAGAGTAACTATATCTGAGTTATATTATCAATCTCATAACTCAATAATCACGATAAACACTAATGTCGGCTAGAAACCTTAGTTATGCATGAATGTGATGTAAATGCCTCAACCCTAGAATTCTCCATATAGTTTTAGCAATCCATGTTCCATATCAATGTTATTGGATTATTTTGTTTATAAAATTAAATCTCAAAACTCTTGTTGGTTACAAATCACATTTTTTTTAACTTTAGTAGTAAAGATTAAATTGGATAGTTTTCTAAAAACCAAGTCCTTGTAGGATCTGCAATTAGCTCGTAAGAGTCACTTTACTACTTTTTGACCACATACACATGTGTGCGTGCTTGATTATAATAGAATGCCTCTTGATTTACGGCCGTTTTTGAGAGCTTGTATGCAGGGTTAGAGGGGAAAAGAGGGGAGAAAAAGTTATTTAGACTTGCTAAGGCTAGGGAGAGGAAGGGTCGTGACCTCGATCAGGTGAGGTGCATTAAGGGGGAAGACGGTAGAGTGTTGGTGGAGGACGGCCACATTAAGAATAAATGGTAGTCGTACTTTCATAGGCTCTTGAATGACGAAGGGGATAGAGATATTGTGTTAGGGGAACTGGAACACTCAGAGGAGCGTCGGTATTTTAGCTATTGTAGATGTTTTAAGGTAGAAGAGGTAAGATAGGTTGTTCGCAGGATGCGAAGAGGTAGGGCGATGGGGCCGGATGAGATACCGGTGGAGTTTTGGAAGTTCGTTGGAGAGGCTGGTGTAAGGTGATTGACTGGATTGTTTAATGAAATCTTCAGGACGGCAAAGATGCCCGAGGCTTGGAGGTGGAGTACCATGATCCCCCTCTATAAGAATAAGGGGGAAATTCAAATTTGCAATAACTATAGGGGGATTAAGTTATTGAGTCACTCTATGAAAATCTGGGAGAGAGTGGTTGAGGTGAGGCTGAGACGGATAGTGTCTATTTCAAAAAACCAGTTTGGATTTATGCTCGGCCGCTCGACGATGGAGGCAATCCACCTGGTACAAAGGTTGGTGGAGCAGTATAGGGAAAGGAAGAAGGATCTGCACATGGTGTTTATCGACCTGAAGAAGGCTTACGACAAAGTCCCCTGGGAGGTTCTTTGGAGATGATTGGAGGTGAGTGGAGTACCGCTGGCATATATCAGAGAAATTAAGGATATGTATGTTGGGGCAAAAACCCAGGTGAGGACGGTGGGAGAAGACTCAGAGCATTTCACTGTCCTGACAGGATTGCATCAGGGATCTACTCTTAGTCCCTTTATGTTTGCGTTAGTGATGGATATGTTGACACGGCGTATTCAAGGGGAGGTGTCGTGGTGTATGCTTTTTGCAGATGATATGTTTCTGATAGATGAGACTCGAGGGGGTATGAATGACAAATTAGAGGTGTGGAGGCAAACTCTTGAATCTAAAGGGTTCAGGGTGAGCAGAAGCAAGACAGAGTATGTGGATTGCAAGTTTAATGACGTGAGGCGGGAGAATGAGGTAGTAGTGAAGCTGGAAGCACAGGAGGTATGTAAGAGGGATAATTTCAAGTATCTTGGGTCCGTGATCCAGAGTAACGGTGAGATTGACAAGGATATCTTGTACCATATTGAGGCGGGATGGATGAAGTGGAAGCTCGCATCGGGGGTGCTGTGTGATAAGAAGGTGCAGCCCAAGCTTAAAGGCAAATTCTATAGGGTGGTAGTCCGTCCGGCCTTGCTGTATGGAGCGGAGTGTTGGCCAGTTAAGAACTCCCACATCCAAAAAATGAAGGTGGCGGAAATGCGGATGTTGCGCTGGATGTGTGGACTGACTC
>JAPEIP010000004.1:171312396-171325694 GCA_026120095.1 Capsicum chinense
AGGTATGGACTGCGTACATCTTACCACCCCCCCCCAGACCCCACTAGGTGGGAATACACTGGGTTTGTTGTTGTTGTTGTTGCCTCTTGATTTAAATCTTTTTCCATCTTGACTATGGATTTATGGTTCGTCCTAATTATGGAAGTTGTCTATTTCAAGTAAAAACTAGAAAGAGATTTTTAATATGTCATGACCCGAACCGGGGCCCTGGCCATTACGAGTATCTCGAACCATGAAGGCCCAAAACACCCCTATCTTTCTGGTAATCATGCACATAATTTAAATGATAAAGAGATATGGAAGACAATAACATTACAGGAAACATGGTCAAGAGTCATATAAAAGCAATAATAGGTAATAATACCCCAAAATCTCAAATCAACACCGCTATAACGTTTGGGAAATCTCTACTACATGACTGAAACAAATGTCTATCTAAAAACTGGGACAAAGCCCCCAGTAGACCCAAAACTAATAAGTCATAAATGACACTGCCAGATAATCAGGCCTTCTGAAATATAGAAGGCTCACCAAGTTACTCTACAAAACTGTCCGAGAAATCTACTGATTTTTTAGACCCCGAGACTGCACCTCCGAACTTGGAAAGAAGGGGGTCAATACAAAAGTACTGGTACACAGAGATATCAAAACAAAACATAATATTTTTACAAAATACAGTTGAGAGCCATTATAAACTAGTTTCATATTAAGTCATTTGAAAACACATGGGCATAATGTAATTATTTTCAACAATAATGTTATGAAGCTGAACTAAGTGGAATACCCTACATATCAAATTTACACCAACTGTCAAACCTCGGTTGCTACCGAGATTAGAGTTTACGTGAGGGGAAGACACACAAGATCACACAACAGGGTATCTCGACCCAATTGTAGTGCAGAAAATAACAAAGCAGGGATCCTAACCATAGTCCCAATTTGGGAATAACATAAAGTCAGGTACGTAAGATCACAAAGCATGCTACCAAATTCCCATGTCGGCAAACACGGTTTCCTACAATGAGCCCTTACACTTAAATCCCTTCTTCGGGCATCCACCTATTTCATGTAAAATCAATGCATTCAAATTTCATCTAATTTTATCACATATCTTATTTGTAGGGTATCATCATACCCGACTTGCAAGTCATCAATATCACATCAACATATGTATAATCATGTAAAAAAATCAAGATGTTTTCATTATTTACAAGTAGCGGACAATAATTATATCAAATTCATGCTTTTTTTTGTTGGTCACAGTATAATATGGGGCATCAAAACATTATCATGGGAATTTAAAATAAATTTATTATTCATATTTATCAAACTTCCATGGAAAATCTCAAATCACATATGCATGGTTTCAACCATTGAAGTATATAGGCAAACAATTCCCATGACCTTAAAAAATGACTTTGAAATCATAATAAGAGCAAGTTATTAGTATTTTTTTTGAAAAACCGCATTTAAAATCATGCATGTTCATAAAACAATACCCATGAGATTTTTGGATAACCCCACATACCTCGATTGCTATGAATATTAGGTGCTTCTTAAAGCCTACGTTGAGAGGATTCCAAATATGTTATTAGTTTCTAAAACCCCCGGTTGAATCTTCAGTTGCTTGGGTTTTTATTTTGAAACCCTAAGGAGAATCCTTAAGCACTTTGATGAATGAAGGTGTATTTTGGGATCTTTTGAACTGAATTTCGTGTTTAGGGCTAAGTAAGGGTGGAAAAGGACCATTTTTCCCCAAAAAAGGAGTGTTTAAGTCACTTGAAACCTTTACATAGGTGTCACCTAGGCTATCGCCTATGTTTACATAGGCGCCGCCTAGGCTATCACCTATGCTTTCCATTGTCCATGTGCGATTGGTTAGGCGATGCATATTACTTTGAAAGGCCATAACTTCTTGCTCGGGTACTGGATTTTAGCAAAATTGGTATCGTTGGAAAGCTAACTCGAAAGCCTATCATTTTACACATAGTTATCTTTCTAATTCTACATATACAAAGAGTCATGGTTGATAGAAATTGACACAAATTATAATGTCCACTTAAGCTTAATCGGTTGAACTAGTTTTCAACTTGCCCTTGAGTCAAATGACCCCTTTGGTCTAAATTCAAGCTTGAATAGATTCATATGCTACACAAATAATTAACATACCATATTGGCATAGTATTTATGGCTTCAGGATTTATCAAAAAATTGGAATAATGGTCTATATTATAGCCCGAAATGTGGGGCGTTACATAATATGGTTTTTGAATCTCCTTATTATTATATTTTGTACCATTTTGATATAGGACTTTGATATTTCTTGATACAAGACTTTGGTCCTTCTTGATATTTGATTATGTTTGGAGTGGTAGGGTGATGTTCATATTGGGCTATATTTTTTACCTGACCTCTTTTGAATAGTTCTTGGAGCTTTCCCTGTATCTGATTCTTTAAATATTAAATATGATACATTGATGAACCAAAAAGCAATTTTAATATGATTCTTGATTCTGTTGATTATTGGCTTTTTACCCTACTTGATGTAGGATTTCAACACTTTGTAATACAGGACTTCGATCCATGTTGTTATTTCATTATGCTTGGTGTGACATCATGATGTAAATACTGTGTGATACTTGTTATTTGACCTCTTAAATAATGGTCCTATGAACCTTCTTGAAATATAGGTATTTAATCAGATTTTATACTTTTGACATATTCATTTACTTAGATTATGTAAAGCTTATGGGGGCTCGAATAGGATATTATTTGATTATTGTTGTAGAATTTACATCAAGGCCCATTAGATTGTATTATGACCATTCCTGAATCCTTTTTTTTTTAGTACGTTTGGATCTTTAAAATATCTATTATGTCGCTCACCTAAGTTAACTATTAACTATTAATGGTTTAAGGTCAAAGCCATGAGAAAATGGGTTATTTATTGTTATCATTGACACTCCTTTAAATTTTTTGTTGTACCTTATGTTGTTAGATCAGCTATTCATAAATTCAGGAATTTGTAAGAACTTTTATATTACCTTTAACTCTTATTTGTATGTGCATTAGTTACTTCTTGATACCTTCTCAGTTACTATTCTCCGTATATAGTTGATACATTATCTCATATTGGTGTCTCTATTTCCTAGGGGACACTATATTTATGTCTGTAGGTTATTTGGTACACAGTGATCCTCATTGTGTGTGGCCGAGTTCAGCTGATGATTGGTATAATCTATCAGATATATTAAGCTTAGAGTCCTCTTCTATTTTGGAATTGTGAATCGATATGGTTTTTCCTTTTCTTGAATAGTTGTTAGATGGTTCACCATTTTAAAGGCTTATAGACATTTGTTATTCGTATGTGAGACAATTATTGTCGTTTTGACCTTTGATTCTTGATTGTTGGCCTTGTTGGTGTCATGTACATATTTTTTTATGGGCTGGCATTCATACTATTTTTGGTTTAAAATGACCTTATAGGTTAGTTGTATTATTCCCTTTCTTTTATATTTTGAATGATTGGAATCATTTGGGCCTCGTCGGCCCCAAATAATCACAAATTGTGTTATTTGGTTGGGTGTTTGTTTTTTTGGGAAATCAATTAAAGAATTGATGCCAATTGCGCCCCTTTATGTTTAGAACATGACAACAATGACTTTGGTTAATACTAATAATTAGTTAACAAGCATATGAGTATAGGTCAAACAACTCCCTCATTTCAAAATACAACTTACAGAATACAAAGGCTTTTAAAGAATGATCAAGTAACCCTAAGAAATTCTCAAGAAAAACACGCCTGCTTGACTCATTTTTGGAATTTTTCAACTTCAGTAATAAATCCTAGTTTACATGCCCTTACAAGCAAAAAGGTCCAAAGTTCACAATATTTACAATTATAAGACAAAGGAAAAATGCATCAAACACTCACACTAAAAAAATAATTTCCAATGCAAACAAGAGGCATACCATAGGCTTGCCCTTTTTTTTATCATCAATAACTTGCTCTCCGTTGGAGATCTCAAAGGACTTTTTCAAGCTTGTAGCGTAAGCTTAGGGAAGGATAGTATAAGCATTTGGGATACACACTCCTTTAACTCCATGTAACACTTTACGATTCAAACATTGATCATTTTCCTCTTTATTTCTGTACAAGACAAAGAACCTTTATTTTTATTCTAGTTTACCCTTTTATTGAAAACTTCCTCTTTTTCTTCTTATTTTCTTTTTTTCTCTTCTTTTCTTTTTTTCTCCTTTTCTTTTTATTTTCTTTTTTATTCAACTATTGACTTATTCTAATGACATTCACTTATAAATCGACAATGCATGATCACCTCTTTTAGGTATTTTTCCACCACCCCCAACTTAGGCTTCAGCCTTAAGTTGAATTTTTCATGTTCAGGGAGGGTAGGTTTAAATAGAGGAAATACTTTAGAAAGGGTCAGAGCTTGTAATATGATTTCTAAATAAAGGATACTAAGCTCAAACGGGGTAACTAGCAATATAATTTATGCATGGGTAGGATTTTAAGGATTATAAGATTTCACCAATAATTACAAAGAAGTCCTAAGATCATCTCCCCAACCAAACACAATCAACGCTAGCATTAAAAGACTAATTAGGTAAGTCGAGATGAAAAAAGTAAACACAAGAATTATTCAACAAAATCTTGCCACACATGGCTTGCAAACTATTAAAAATGGCTCATTTTTATTTCAAAAACAATCATAAAGGGAGTCATTTATCAATCCAAATTATTGTCACCTAATGAGCAAAGAGTCATAAAAAGAGTCAAAAAGTGGTCACAATCATTCACTTCTATGAAACTTGTTTTATAAAATTTTTTCAAGCGCGTGCTTATTTTAAAATTTAACAATAAAAGACTAAACCCATTCGTACCAAACAAGTCATGAACACACATTCTAACTCCAACGGGCAACAATAAGAATGGTTAAGCTTTAGCATAACTTCACATAAGACTCACCCACTTAATCAAAAACAATAAAGGGTACTTATATTTCCCTAAAAGAACACCAATTCTAAAAACAATAATTTTTCATTAATAATGTCATCACACAATCTATCATAGGAAAATGTCAGTCAAAACTACTACCAAAAGAAAACTAAAAAAAAAAGCTAATTTAGAAATTAAAAACAACAAAAAATGACTAATCCAACAAAATCAACTATCATAAGTATGCCCAACACGGATGTAAAAAATCCATAACCACAAAAATCAAGCTATACAAGGACACGAGATATCCATACAATGAATAAAAGCCTGTTAAGGGCATAATAATCTGCAAAAGTTAAATCCCAAGCCATCGTAAGGGAAAAACTTCAAAATGCATAAATAAAACATAGTAAGGGGACATAAATCTAGAATATTCAATTAAAGCTCATTAATGGGAATCCAAATTTATCAAAACAAAATTAGAATCATATAGGACCAAATAACAATCAAACTACACCCCCCAACTAAAAATAATGTAATATCTTAAATGAATGCAAAATAAAATGAGAAAAGAGGTAGGGACTCCCTAAGGTCTACATTAAACTAGCAATTTATGGGTGGGACAATCAATGTTGGGTTGAGAAGTAAACATCATCATCATTGGCATCCCCACCCTTAATATTTGAGAGGAAAGAATACTTCTTTCTATCATGTGCATCATCTATAGGTATCTCTTTGTTTGACTAACCCTATTTTTTGACTGACCCTATTTGAAGATAGCTTTGATGCCTCTCCACATCTTTATTGTGAACTTGATTTTCATTTTATTCTTTTCTTTTTTAACTTTGAAATTTCCTAGAGTGCAGTATAGCCTTTGTCTATATCAACATAGGCCATCTCAAGCATGGTTACAAATGTTTCTATCTTAGCATGATCATCTATCTACTTCTTCTATGAATCTAGCAAGGCCTGTATCTCCCCTCTAGTGAAATATTTTAGTTATAAGGATCTTGGAAGTTATGACATTAACTCTCTAATATGGTCTAGATGAGATGTTATCACTCTAAATGGTCTCTCAGCCCATGTTTGTGCTCCTTAAGAGGCATTCTACTCCACATTGATCTCAATCTTGCATTTATTCATTGGCATAATAACTTTTTCTTCTTTCACTTGCAATGGATGGATTGTTCTATTAGGTTGTATCCAATGATTGGTTTGGAATACCTTAAATTTTACCTTTTTTGCATAACTCAATAATCAAAGTAGGGAAGATAAATCTCTTACTATCTTAACACAACTACACCATAAACTGTAACAGAATATAGGGATAAACATTCATAGGAATATTTTCAAGAAGAAAGGATATCATATAGGCCCTAAGAGGTGAAATATCATAGAAGCTCCTAAAAGGAGATACTATACCATAAATGATATTCAACCACGTTCTCAACTCTATAGTGAATTCACTATCCTTGATGTCATTTAATGTTATTTCCCACTGCATAGTTGCACCTAGAGGACATATCATTGACTATCCAATAACAAAACTTAAGTTCCTTAGCACATTTGCTTAAGTGGATAATTAGTAAGCACATACACCTAGTTTATCTACTCCAGTCCAAACTTTACCCCTTTACCTCTTATTATGAGTTTAGGGTTAGTCAAGTTGGTACATTAAGTTGCCGTAAAACTCCCATACTCACTCCTCATATGCATGAGGTGGAGTGAAAAAATTCCAATCCATCTTGTGGCCTCTAGCTAGCTATAAAAATCAATAAATTTTTCCTCCATTATATCCTCCATAATTCCCCATTGCAGTTTAATTTTCTTATTGAGTAAATTGTTATAATAGTAATGATTGAAATCATGGGGTATGAATCTTATTTGATCATAGTGTTTATCCTCGACCTTTTTTTCAATCTCATCAACCAATCAAATAATTTTGTGAAAGTCATATGCCATTTTAATTAGTCAAAGTTCCTAAAAATCCAAAAGCAAAGTTTGGGGAAGTATGGATTCATGTTAAATACTTCAAAAAGCTTTATTAATCCATGGAGTCAAGATATAAAGGCTCAAGAAGTACGAGGTACAAAGCTACTACTTTGTGAAAATTATGTTGGTGGCTCTTAATGCAATGAAACAGTCACTTAGGTGACCTCACCTTAGCTGAAAAAGTGTCACCTTAGTGACCCTGGCACTATGCATGAACCATAACTTGAGAAGAAAACCATTAGTCAAACGGCATTATTTTAGCAATCTAAGTACTGCTTTAGCAAAAAGTTAGTTGGGGTCAAGCTTCACTTAAATGGAAGAAATATCACCTGTGCGATATCGCCCAAGAAAAAAAAAGTATCGCCTAAGAGACATCATTATCTTCTAGAACAACCCCAAAGTTACCAATTTTTCTAGCATTCAAATATGCTTTTTAAATTCTTACTTAAAACTTCCAAATTTACCCTCACATATCAAGCATGCACATTTTCAAGATCAAGATGTACCAGTTCTAAGACCGAATTCAACTATATTTGATAGATAAAAATTCAACCTTAACATAAACTTTGGTCATACTATTTGATCAACATTTGTCCCTACCCACTCTCATGAGTCATGATGGAACCTACTTTATCCTGCCAGTAGGTAAACCAAATCATAGCCAAAAATTATAAGTAATGGGCTAGTTGGTGGAAAATGGCATAAATGCCAAAATTAAGCAAGTAAATAAATTATGACACATAAATCATAAGAGTAATAGAATAAATGAAGGAAACAAAGAGAAGACTTATATCATCCCACGACCTATCAAGGTCGGTACGAGAGCCTCCTCTAGTTAAAATAATATGGGTTCTATCAAAGTCAATATACAATATTCTTGAAATAGAAAGACTATCCAAAAACTGATGATGGAGAAAAGGTCAACTTCATCTCCGAGAGTTCACTCTGACCTGCACAATCACAACATCGACAATGGTATCTAGTAATCGGATCTATACTAAAATAGTATAGAATTCTAGTATCAGTAGTAACGAGTGGTGAATTTACCATACAATTGCACTCAACAATCATGCACACTACTATGAATTGAAGATATAAGTGAGACAAATGGATGATTAACTGAAATAAATTTCATATTTTGTAGGCATACAAGTTAGGAGAATGAAAGATGTGGATTTGAGCTGAAATAGACTAAAAAAATAAAAAGAAATGTAGCTGGATAACCTGGAGTAGGAAAAATCCTCAATGACCGTAATCACGATTTATGGGCCGTGATCTCGGTAATTCAAGTAAGCTAAGAGATTACAATCGTGGTTTCCATACTACGGTCGCGGTAGCCATGATAGCGTAAAAACTTCTTCGATTGTGACTAAGTAGGAATTTTGCCCATAGGTAATTTTGTCATTTCACCCAACTAAACCCAAATCCTCTTATTGTCTTAAACCCTCCCTTTGGAGTATTTCACACTATTGATACATTTTTGAATTTGAAGTATAAACCCTAAATTGGGCAAGTTTTGTAATTGGATTTGGAGACTTTGATTTTATTATTTATGTAGAATGGATGCTTTGAACAATCCTTATGGTATTTGTTTCTTTCTTCCCTTCATGAGTAGTCAAATCTTTTATTCTTGGTATTATGATGAATTATGTGAGACCCAATAAAATCCTAAGCTTAATTCAGTCCTTTAGGCTTGTCAAGGGCTCCCAGACATAGAATATTTTAGCTATAAAATATTTTAGATAAGTACTTAAACTTAATGTCATTTTAACCTACAAAGGTTGGAAATATTATTTTGTGACCTTTACATCCATTAAATGTTGATGTTTTGGTTGATTCATGATCAAGAATATCTGTAGGTGTTTCAGAACAAGTTTCAAATTTTTTGGACTTCGTTTGAAGCTCCTTTGAAATCCTAAACTAGTGAATCAATGAAATCTTGGTGCGCCGCGTCTACTATTGCGTTGATTTTTATTTTCTCCATATACCAGCATCCAATTTCAATGAATCAACCCAAACATGGTGTGATGCATTGGCTATCCCATTGATGCCATCGACGCGCTGCGTGGACCTGTGCGTCGGTAACCCTATTTTGAGTAATTAAAAGACCAAATTCTTGGGGGTATTTAGGTCTTTTTACGTTGACCTACAGCCCCTAAAAACACAAAATTAGACTCAGTATAGAGCAAATATAGTCATTCTTTCTCAAATTTGCTTAAGAACAAAACCCTAGAAGATCCAATTTCAAAGAAAAAACTCAAGATTCAACCAGAAGCTTTCATATATTCTTCAACAACAGTTTGTGAAGTGTTCAACCAAGGATTCCTTCTACCTTGGGAGTCCAAGAATCTCTTTTGAACTTCAAGTAAATGATTTTATGATTTTAATGGTTGGAATTAAAGTGTATCCATGATTGCTATTTGGATAAAATTCCTAAGTCATCATTATATATATATATCATGTGAAATTGATAATTATGTGTGTAGATTCATGTGAATCCATGATAAACCCTTGACTTGTGAAATTAGAGATGAATTATAATGCTCACTTGTTGTTCAATAATATGTGCATATACTATGCTCACCAAGTATTTGATAAATTATCCAGGTGAACTATTAAGAGAATGAAATCATGTCAAGTTAGATTATGTGTAAGTTATATCATGCAAATTCTTGTCCAAATGCCACAATGAATGAATGATGATCAAGTTCATAGTTTACATGTTTCATGTTATGCCATGTCTCTTAATTTATACTATTGAGTCCAGGGGGTACTTGTACCCAAAAATTTAGCTGATTACCTAGAGCCATGGTAAGTCCTTGAATAGTATCAGTCACGACACGATTAGTAGTACTCTCAATCAGTTACATAACTCAGGAAAACTCAATAGAATCCATATTAGTCTAGTCTAATTTAGTAGCTAGTTTAGACCTTATTAAACTCAGTTAGGTAACAGAATTCAGTAGTATTTCGTAAGTCAACAGAACTCAAGAACTCACTTTAGTTCAGCTAAACAGTAATCTCAGTAACCATACAGTCCATCCTAGTACAGACTAGAAATTAGTTTAGTGTCTATTCAGTTGGGAGTAGGATTTAGTACTGAGTTAACCCAATGATGGGGACATTCCTGTCAGAAGTGGGTTTGATCCTTAGCTGTAATTCCTGTATTATAGAACTACGTAGCCAGCATAGGTTAAGGTATCTTGCTACCTAACATTATAAGGGTTGATACTTCTAACTCGAGTTATCCTGCCAGCGAAGGTTGATTGAAGAGCTTTCTTTTTGAGAGGGTTAACTCACTACTTGTCCTTACCAATGGCACGCTATTGTTACTCTTCCAACTATGGATACAAGTTAGACGCTAAATTAGTTAGAGAAGGGGGATATCGGTTAGATGATTACCGCCTACAGTCTTAGTTCTTGTTTCAATTTTAGAATATAACTCAGTTCAGTTCTATAGATTCAGGACTATCAGACAGTCACTCAGCTCGGTACAAAACTCAGTATGGTTCCCTAGTATTCACAAATATCAGATATAGTCATTTAGATAATCTATAATACAGTATTCATAAACTCAAATATTGGTTATTAGTATTCTAATTCTGTACTTAGTATTAGCATGATCTCAGTAACGGTCTATGTATTCATGCATGTACTCTTACTCGGTCATACTTATGTTATACAATTATTATTGTGCATTAATATGAGCCCATGCACATCAGCCTATCTTACTAAACATACCAATACATTCAATATTCTGACACATAATTTTCTTTGTGCTATGATGTCTTATATCGTAGGTTCGGACGAACGGGCTCTAGAGCACCATTAACAGTTTAGATTCTCAGTTTTTAGAGTAGTTGTGAGTCCTCATAGTTTTAGGGGATGCTTATTATTTATAGTACTTTAGTTTTATTTTTGTAGATGGAGATAGTTGGGTCTTGTCCCATCAACTCCATAGTTCAGACCGTTAAAAGCTTGTCCAGAATAGAGTATTGGCAGATAGTTGATCAGTTTTTCAATACTTATATACAGTTTTGATATTTTGATATCGCATTAAGATTTATTTACAAATTTGAACCTTATGGCATATGTTTTTGCCTACTTCTGCATACCTACGGTATCTATTAGACAATAATTACAACAGGTACTAGTCCTGGGTTCGTGTAATATCCAGGGTACAAACTCGAGGCATTACAAACTTGGTATCAGATCCTAAGGTTCAACAGTGTCATAGGATGTCTGAAAACCATATATAGTAGAGTATAGTTCATGGATTTGTTGCGTACTACACTTATGGACAAGAGGCTATGAGATGTTTTAGGAAAATTTTCCCTTCTTTCAGTATTCATGTTGTGCGAGTGATCATTAGCTCCAGTTACACTCTCTTTCTAATACTAGCTTCTCTTCTTTTTATAGAATAGGCCTCTAAAAATTACTAAGGAAAGAGGAATGAGAGATCAGTCAGCTTTTAAACTCATCCATCTAGATCCTTTAGGCGAGCATGTCTCCCACACGGAGTTCAGAGCAGCCTTCTCCACCCTAGCTAATTTTGTAGCAGGCTAGAATAACCATCCAGCTGCGGTTCTGGCTAACCTAGTGGCCAATACTGCTACTGGAATGATTCAGTGCATCACCCGAATGAACCCTCCATTGTTTACCAGGTCTAATTCAGATGATGACCCTCAGGAATTTCTTGATCAGGTATTGAAGATTACCGATATCGTGGGATTGACTGCTATTAAAAGTGCTTAGTTGTCAACATATCAGTTATAGGATGTGGCTCACTTAATGGAAGAAATATAACTTGTGCAATGTCGCCCAAGGAAAAAAAGTGTTGCCTAAGAGACATCATCAACTTCAAGAACAACCCCAAAGTCATAAATTTTTATAGTATTCAAACATGTTTTATTAAATTCATACTTAAGACTTCCAAGTTTCCCCTCAGACATCAAGCATGCACGTTTTTAGGTTCAAGATGTACTAGTTCTAAGACCTAATTCAACTATTTTTGATAGATAAAAATTCAACCCTAACAGGAACTTTTGTCGTACTATTTGATCCACATTTATCACTATCAACTTTCATGAGTTATGATGGAACCTACTTTACCCATTCAGTAGGTAATCCAAATCATAGACAAAAATTATAAGTAATGGGCTAGTTTGTGGAAAATGGCATAAATGCCAAAATTATGCAAGTAAATAAATTATGACACATAAATCATAAGAGTAATATAATAAATGAAGGAAACAAAGAGAAGACTAATATCATCCCACGATCTATCAAGGTCGATATAAGATCCTCCTCTAGTTAAAAGAATACGAGTTCTATCAAAGTCTATATTCAATAGTCTTTATATAGAAAGACTATCCAAAAATTGATAATAGAGAAAAGGTTAACTTTATCTCTGAGAGTTCACTCTGACGTGCACAATCACAGTATCAACAATGGTATGTAGTACTCAGATCTATACCAAAATAGTATAGAAGTGTAGTATAAGTACTGATGAGTGGTAAATTAACCATACAATTGCACTCAACAATCATGCACACTACTATGAATTGAAGATATAAGTGAGACAAATGGATGATTAACTACAATAATTTCCATATTTTGTAGGCATACAATTTAGGAGAATGAAAGATGTGGATTTGAGCTGAAATTGACCAAAAAATGGAAAGAAGTGTAATTGGATAACTGGAGCAGGAAAAAGCCTCAATTAACGTAATCACTATTTATGGGCCATGATCATGGTAAATCAAGTAAGTCAAGTGATTACAATTACGGTTTTCTTACTGCAGTTACAGTATCTATGATAGCCTAAAACCTTCTTTGATGGCGACTAAGTAGGTATTTTTCCCATAGGTAGTTTTGTCATTTCACCTAGCTGAACCAAATTCCTCTTAGAGGTTTAAACCCTTTCTTATTAGGGTATTGTACAGTATTGAGACAATTTTGAATTTGAAGTATAATTGGGAAAGTTTTGCATTTGGATTTGGAGACATTGATTTCATTATTTGTGTAGAATGGATGCTTTGAACAATCCTTATGTTATATGTTTATTTCTTCTCTTCATGAGTAGCTAAATCTTTTATTCTTGGTATTATGATGAACTATATAAGACCCTTCAAAATGATAATCTTAATTAAGTCCTTCAGGCTTGTCAAGGGGTCCTAGACTTCAAATATTTTAGTTAAGTACTCAGACTTAATCTCATTTTAACCTATAAAGGTTGGAAATCCTTTTTTGTGACCTTTACATCCATTAAATGTTGATGTCTTGGTTAATTCATGATCAGGAATATCCGTAGGTGTTTTTGGACAAGTTTTAGATTTTTTAGACTTCG
>JAPEIP010000004.1:171336060-171356093 GCA_026120095.1 Capsicum chinense
AATATATATATGTATATATATATATATATATATATATATAATCCCAAAACATAATAAGATTTTACAATAATAAATATAGTCAAACGATATCATCCCCAATACAAATATCAATACTAAGGCTAACACCACTGCCCACACCGCCCATAACAAACAATAGTCATTCCACAAAGTCTCTGACCAAAAGTTAAACAATATCCAATTGGGACATGCCCCCAGCCATAGCCGAAACTAATATCTATGAAATAACCAGTGCATGTAAAAATGGACATGACTTGAAATGGAGCCTTCTGGAATATGGAAGCTCACCACTCGAATGCAACCGACCAGATCCCGAATCTGATCACTAAGCAAGAAGAGTAGAATGATCGATTCCTGGATCGAATTTCTATAAAGCTACCCAAATACAGTTTACTGGGTGAACGCTTGCATGCACTCAGGATAACGATAAAATAATGTTAACCTTTAAAACCAAATAAACAACCCTGTGCATTCACACCATACATATATATATAACCATGTTGGGAAAGGGAATATGGTTTAGCATGTATTTTAATCCATTAACCTAGGTATGTGCAGCTTAACCGTCCTATGTTCACCCACAGGCTGCATAGGTCTAGTGTAACCTCCTAAACAGGCCCCGATATATGTAGCCACATGAACCGGTGATACCATAGGAGTAGGGGATTCCAAAGAACCCTTCGCTCTCCATGATAAATATGTACACATTACTTAGGGGATTCCCCGTGTGCCCCGTAAATATCATATATGGTCGCCATGACGAATCCTCAAGCTAGAAAACATGAGTTTCTAGTGTCTATCCATTGGACTCACACATTCATAGTTAGTTATCACACCCCGACATTATTTCGCAATTAAAATCATTACCCTACAAGCAAACCACCATACCATTTATAATTGACCAAGGCTATCAGTAGTGATATCGCCATACCGACTATAGCTTGCAAGCAATGTCCGTAACCATTTTTCTTAAGAAGAAGGGTTTTTCCATGTACCCGTTAATGTACCACACAAGCGATCATTATTATGTTTTCTTGGGGGATTAACTTGTACCCTACAAAGCTTTCAATTAGGCCAACCGTAACAACCAAGACCTTACCATTTAACCATTCCAAACCATTTAAACAATTTATACCATTTAGGGATCCATTACCAAGTTATACCATGCAATAATTCCATTAAAAGTCCAATAATGTAGTAAAAGCATTCTTATAGGCATTTTATCCAACATATTGTGGGCATAGTATTTCCAAAACCAAAACAAAGTACCAATTAACCATTGAAATAAAACCAAATGTCCAAACTGCCATTAAAATATGTAAAACAATAATTAAAACATGGCAAATCCATAACCAAGAATTTATAACCAAAACCTCCAACATAAATATGAAAACCCAAAAATCATACAACAATTACGCCTTGAGAGTAATTCATAAAACATATCTTTAGTTGGAACTAACAATGAGGGAGGAGTAATATGCTTTATATTAAGAAGATGATGAAGATAAATCACCCTTGTAAGCCCTAAATTTGTCCTATTGATTAAAACCTAGCCTTCCTTGACCTAAGAGCCTTTGAAAGAACTTTAAATAGTTTCAAAATGTTTAAGATTAGAATATTAGGGTAAATGATGTCCCAAGAGGGATATAAGTCATAGGGACTTAAGAGTTTAAGAGGGGAAAGTTCCAGATTACCCCAACTTAAATTGCATAAAATTCCTGTAGGAGGGTACAACTGCAGCATATCACCCGTTCCCTATCATACGAGTGGTACCCACCATTCGTACACTAGGCATCCCTTGGACCCTAAAACTGTCTAACATATGACCACCCAAAACCAAACTGTACCCAACCAAACAATTAGTACCATACAATTAAACCCAAGGCAGAATAAAGAAAGGTTTACATGATTGAACATAATAATTAGACTATACCACTCGTACCCTATCTCATGACTCATGGTGAGCAACGCTTAATTTGATCCAAGATAAGTTACTAAATTACAAATTAAGTGAAGGACAACAACAACCTATGGCCTGTCACCCACTATACGACTCGTACCCACACAAGTCGTACCAATTCCAAAAACTCAACCAACAAACACCACCAATAAAAGACAGCATATGATAGGGTCACCTAACCCGTACCCTTACCATACAACTGTTATGGTGAGTCGTATGATGTCCAGAAACTCCGATACCTAGGAAATTTTTAAGGACCAAAATCCATAGTGTTTCAATCTCCCCTACTCGGATCATCCATCCCCGAATGATGAACAAGGTAGTACAAGTATGAGTTACACACCACCATAACCATTCTAACTTTTAACTAAATGAGAAAACAAAGATATGATCAAGAAAACATACCTTCTGCACAAATATCTTGAGCAAAAAACTAATGTGGATATTTGTACTTCATGTCCTCTTTCGCTTCCCAAGTAGCTCCTTCCATAGAACATTAATAAAAGATACATCCTCGGTCCGCAATCGATGAACTTGTCAATCCAAGACCTCAATCGGTATCTTTTCATAAGATAAAAAATATGAGATACCCAATCCTTCAAAAGGAACAACAGATGATGGATAACCTATACATTTTCTCAACATAGAGATATGAAATATTAGATGAATGGAGCTTAAAATAGAAGGTAACTCAAATTCATACACCACATTACCAACCCTACTCGAAATGATAAGGACCAACAAACTAGGGACTAAGCTTTCCCTTTTTCCCAAACTGTATTACGCCCTTTATGGGAGACTCCATTAGAAATACCCTGTCCATAACCTCTAACTTCAAGTCCCTATGCCTTATATTTGCATTGGACTTTTGGCAACTTTGTTTAGCTTTAAGCCTATCCTAAATTACCTTTACCTTCTCCATAGCCTGATAAACAAAATTTGGGTTAAATATATTCACCTCACCAATATCGAACTACCCAATAAGAGATCTACACCTTCTACCATATAATGCCTCAAAAGGGTCTATCCTAATGCTACAGTGATGGCTATTGTAGTAATCAAACTCTACAAGAGTTAGATGCTCTACCCAATTAACTCTATAATCAATCACACAGGCATAATCCATATCCACCAATGTCTTAATAGTCCTTTCTGCTTGCCCATTTATCTGTAGGTAAAAAGTAGTACTCAAAATAACCTTAGAACCCAACCCTTTCTGAAATGACCACCAAACGTGAGATGAAAAATGCATACCACAATTAGAGATAATTGAAATTGGTACCCCATTCAGTATCACAACCTCATCAAAATACAACAAAGAATAATCTATAGCCAGAAAGTTAGTCCTCACTAGCAAGAAGTGAGCTGCCTTTGTCATCTTATCCATGATTACCCAAATCAAAAAAAATTGGTCCGCGATCGAGTAAGAGTGGTAACAAAATCCATGTTGATCACTTCCCATTTCTATTCAGGCAATTCAATCTTCTGATACAAACCCCCAGCCTCATGTGCTCCACTTTAACTTATTGACACACTAAATATTTTGCCACAAAATCAGCCACATCCTTCTTCATACAATTCCACCAATACATCTCCTTGAGATCATGATACATTTTTTTCATACTGGGATTAACAACATAGCATGATTCATGTACCGCAACTAATACATTTTCTTACAAAACATTGACGTTAGGAACACATAACCTCTGTTGGTACAGCAATGTACCATAATCACTAATCTCAAATACCATTACCTTTTTCCTACATACATCACCCTTGATTTTCATCAAGATAGGATCTAGCATTTATTCTCCTTGACCTCTACACTAAGAGATGACCAAACCACTTCCTATACCAACACACTACCATTCTCAGAGTCCAAAAAAGCAAACTCCAAGATCAGTCAGCAGTGAATATCCTTCACAAACTCTTGCCTCACCTTATCCATAAGAGTTAAACACCCCATGGCCAACCTGCTATGAGCATCAAAAATAGTATTAGCCTTAACTAAATTGTAATGAAGACTCATGGCATAATCCTTGAGAAAATAAAGCCATCTTCTCTCCCTGAGATTAAGCTTTCTTTGAGTAAACACATTTAAAATCTTATGATAAAAAAAATGTCTAAGTGCACTCCAAATAAATTGTATCCCTAGATTTTAAATGCAACCACCACTGCTAAAACTTCCAAATCATAAGTAGGATAGTTCCTCTCATGTATATTCAACTACCTAAAAGCATAGGCTATTACCTTCCTATGCTGCATCTTAACACACCCAAGTCCTACCCGGCATGCATCACAGTAAACTACAAACCCCTTATTGCCTTCTGGAAAACTCAAATTAGAGCCAAAGTTAGGTTATTCTTCAGCTTTTCAAAACTACCGTCACAAGCTTTTGACCAAGAGAACTTTTTCTTCTTCTGAGTCAACTTAGTCAATGGGGGCATCTATCATCAAAAAACTCTCAACAAACCTTCTATAGTACCCTGCCAAACTCAAGAAGCTTTGAATGTTAGTTGGGGTCGTGGGTCTAGGCCACTTCTTAACCACCACCACCTTTTGTGGATCCACCATAATCCCCCCATTAGAAATAATATGACCCTAAAATATAATAGCATTATACCAAAACTCATATATTGAGAACTTAGCATATAAGTTCTGCTTATTTAAGGTTTACAACACCATACAGAGGTAATTTTCATGATCGACCTCGCTCTTAGAATACACCAAAATGTCATCAATGAATACAATGCCAAATAGATTAAAAAAATTGATAGAATACCTTATTCATCAAATCTATGAATGCCGACAGAGCATTTGGAAAAAAAATTGACATAACTAAGAACTCAAAGTTCCTATACCGAGTATGAAATATCGTCTTAGGGATATCCACCTTCCAAATCTTAAGCTAATGATACCTAGACCGAAGATCTATCTTTAAAAATAATTTGGACCCTTTCAACTGACCAAATAACTCATTTATCCTTGAAAGAGGATACTTGTTCTTAACAGTAACCTTATTCAACTATCGATAGTCAAAAAATATTTGAAGGGAACCATACTTCTTACACATAAATAACACCGGTGCACTATATGGGGTCACACTTGGAAGGATGAAACCCTTATCCAAAATATCCTTAAGTTGCTCTTTGAGTTCCCTTAACTCAGCCAGAGCAATTCTATCAGGAGGAATAGATATTGGACTTGTGTCAATAACTAAATAAATCCCAAATTCAATCTCCCTATTTAGAGGAACACTAGGTCATCCAAAAAGATATCAGGAAACTCATTCACTACTGGGACATAACGTAAAAAAGGACCTTCTAAGTTAGAATCTTAAACTCGAACCGAATGATAGAGACACCTTTTAGAGATTAACCTTCAATCTCTAAGATATGATATAAACCTCCCCTTAAGGGCTAGGGAACCACCCTCCTACTAAATAATTGGTTCACCGTGGAACCTAAAGATGACCTTATGGTCTAATAATCTAAGAAGGTGCAGCACGAGTGACACCAATCCATCTTAAGAATGACATATAAATCCACCATATCTAATTCAACAAATCCATCAAAGTCTCCTTACTACCAATAGATACCAGACACCCCCTATAAACTCTCTTAGCAACCACAAACTTAAGGATATAAATAGAAAAAAAATCCAAAATAACCTCAGGATTAAAACCAAAATACACATTGACAAATGGGATCACATAAAAAAAAGTAGACCTCAAATCAAGTAAATAATACAAGTCATAAGAAAAGCATAGTAACGTACCAGTCATGACATCAGGTGATACCTCAGACTACTATTGGGAGAAAAGATTATATAACATATTCCAACCTATGTTGGTACCAAAAGCACAAACAGATATAGAAAGAGCACCCTTTGGTCCAGGATAAGATAAAGAAGGAACTAAAATCTAATTCTCTCTTAAAGAAACCTTACCAACTGGTCAATTTCTAAGCATTTGGCCTTGCTGACCATATTTGAAGCACTTGTCCCTTTCTTTATCACAAAAACCCTGATGTAATCGATCTCAGAACCCACATGTAGGATATAATAAGGTTGACTATACCCCATTATCGTAAGATTGAGCACCTTATGTCCGGATGTTATCATTACCCTACTGATGCCCATTACCTGACTACTTCAGGTAAGGAGCTCTAGATATGGAGAAAGAATAAGAACTTCACCAGTTCTTGTTTAGCCACTTACCTCTATCTCGATCAATTTGTTGTTGACCACCCTACTGGGAGAACTTGAACTTCTTACCCTGCCCATCCCCTATCTCATCCTGCTTACTCTTTTCCTCCTTTACTTTTTACATATGAACAATAAACCTAGAGATATCTATGTCCTTAATTAGTAATATTTCCTTTCTTTCAAGGATCAAATCTCGAGATAGTCCTGAATCAAACATTCTCATCCTAACCCTCATATCAAATACCAATTTCAAAGCATACCTAGAAAATTGGTGAAATTTCCAGGCATATTTCTTCACCAATATCTTTCCCTATTTTAGTTTAACAAATTCCTTCAAATTGGCTTCCTTGAGCTTTTGAGGAAAGAAATGACATAGAAAAGTATTGGAGAAAGTATCCCATAGAGAAGGCTCATCAACCTCTCTCCTTACTTACTTTATTTCATTATACTATTGGTACACCATATCTTTTTGCTGATAGGAAGAAATATTCACCCTTTCCATATTCAAGGCCAGCATGACCCTAAAGATCTTTTCCAGTTTATCTAGAAAAACCTAAGCATCCTTCTCCACCTTAACACCAGTAAAGTTTGGAGGATTCAACTTAATAAACTATACAACCTTTATGGCTTCAGAAGATTGAATACTAGATGCTCCAACTCATCTGAAGAAGCTGCCAACTGAGAAATCACATGGATCAGCTGATGAATCTCTACATTAATCACGTCTGTCTAAGAAGGACTAAAAAGAACTGGTGGAACTGCAAAAATGTAAGCGAATGGACCCCTATACTGAGTTATCAGTATATTCAGTTATCATTTATAAGATTGAGTTCCAGTATACTCTGTTACAGTATGCACAATATGTTCAATAGTTATAGATCCTCCATGTATGCTAAGCCATCTCTTGAATATAATTCAATTAGTTAGTATTCATGCATATGAACCCATGCACTCAGCCTTACCTCATTTAGCATTCCAGTACATACCTATTATAGATCATATACCCGTTTTTTATACTATGATGTTTTATATTATTTTTTTAGATGCTCGGTTCCTGACTTCGCTTAGCTAGATTTAGCAAGCAGTAGAAGATTTAGCAGTGATTCCTCATCTATCGAGGATATTCTTTTATTTAAAAAATTTAGTTTAGAAGTATTTTAGTAGATGGAGTTAGTTTGGGGATCATCCCATCAACTCTACTTTTAGATAGTTGCAGTTAGAGGCTTTTCAGACTACATTTTCAGATAGTACTTAAGATTTAGATATTATCAGTATTTTAGATATTTTAAACCTTATGGCATTTCATTCTATTATTCCATAATTATTTTAGTATTATTGTTTAGTGCTCACAAAAGATATCATTCTTGCATTAGCTTATGGTCCTTTGTGGTTAAAAGCATCGTGTGATAACTAAGGGGTAGTCCTGGGTCATTACAAACTTGGTATCAGAGCCTTAGGTTCAACAGTGTCCTAGGGAGTCTGAAAAGCCATATCACATAGAGTCTTATGCATGGGTGTGTAGCACGCCACACTTATGAACAGGAGGATAAAATATATTTTTGGAAAAGTTTCCCTTCTTTTAGTATTCATATCTTACGAGTGAGCATGAACTCAAGTTAATCTCTCAGTATAATCTTCTTCTTTCTTTTGTTTATAGTATATGCCTCCCAAAAGGACTAATGAAAAAAGAATTGGAAATTAGTCAACCTCTCAGCCCATTTAGGCATATCCCTTGGACGAATATGTCTCTCACGCAGAATTAAGAGTTGTATTCACTACTCTAGCCAATTTAGTAGTAGCCCAGAATTAATGGCTAGCTTTTTTTGTGGGCAACCCAGTGACTAATACTGCTGAAACCAAAATTTGAGACTTCACCCAAGTGAGTCCTCCTTTCTTTTTTTGATCTAAGTGTGAAAAAGATCTACAGGAGTTCCTCGATCAGGTTTAGAAAGTCACAAATATCATGGGAGTGACTTTTACTGAGAGTGCTGAGTTAGCCGCATATCAGCTACAAGATGTATCCCATACGTGGTTTAAGAAGTGAAAGGTAGAAACCAGTATAGATTGAGATCCCATAGAGTAGGAAAAGTTTTCTACTGCCTTCCTATATAGATTCTTTTCCTTAGAGATAAGATAAGCAAAAGTGCTAGAGTTCATAAATCTCAATCAAGGTAGTATAAGCATAAAAGAGTGTTCCCACAAGTTTAATTGGTTAGCCCGGTATGCTCCCCATGTAGTAGTAGATAATAGGTCCAGAATGAAAAAGTTTGTATCTGGGTGTCAGATAGTGTGGTTAAGGAGTGTAGAACCGCAATGTTAATTAAGGAGATGGACATATCTAGGCTTATGGTCCAAGCTCAACAAATTGAAGAGTATAAACTTAAGAAGAAGGAGAGGGAAAATAAGAGGGCTAGAATAGGTAGCTTTAATTTTAGTCAGCCTAAGTCAAAAGACAGCAACCATTTCCAATTATGTAGAAAGTTCTCAGTCCTAGCCCTGTCCTTAGTCAGTGTACCTATGACCCAAGATAGAGTAAGAAATGTTTGTAATAATCCATTTTCCAGAGAGTGTCGTAAAAACCATCAGGAAGAGTGTACGACTGTCAGTAATGGTTGTTATGGATGTAGGAAATTGGGCCATAGTCTCAGGAAGTGTCAAGTAGCTGCTCAGAAAGGTAGGGATATGCACCACCAGGGTCAGTCTCATCAGTCACCAGTTTAGTCCAGTCGCCCAAATCAGTAGGGCTTCTCTTCCAGTGCCACCTACTATCAGCGTCTAAATAGATTTTATGCATTTCAGTCTTGACAAGATCAGGAAATTTCTCATGATGTGGTCACTGGTACATTACAAATCTCCCACTTATATGTTTATTCCTTATTAGATCCATAAGCTTCTCTATGTTCTATAATTTCTTACATAGCAGTCCATAACAAGGTTAAATCCTAAAATAAAAGTAGGGTTATTAATTTAGTAATCAATGAGCATAGAACGATGACTTTAATCCAAGGGAGAGATGTTAGTATAGTACATGGTAGAATACTATGCAAGCTTACAGTTGCTAGTATAATGAGTTCCAATTCATTCTGTAGTACAAATCAGGTTCCATAAGTTCAAAAATTTGAAACTCAGGTCATACAGTTTATGACACGCGTATTCATACTTCCCAGTATTCTAAGTTCTCATGACTCATGTTACACTCTAAATGGTTTGTGAAGTTTAGTTAATACCATGTGTTCTTCAGGCCTTAGTAGTGTGTTGAAATTATTCAGTAGTCCTTTAGTTAGATGGTTTCTCGTACATTATCACAGTCTTTCTTAAACCTACTCGGTCCCATATTAAGTACCATTACAAACTTGGTATCAGTTACCATCTTATATTATCCTCATGTCAGCCATGTATTTCATAAATCAATTTTAGCCATGTAATCAAGTATCAGATATGTATGTTCAGTATGCATGTTTAGTCTATCAGACCAGTCACATAATCATGCTTAAAATATGCATGTCTAGTTCAGTACAGAAACTCAGTCTAGCTATACTCTCTCAGCTTAACTAGCCACATTAGAGGATTAATATTCCCAAGGGGGAGATATTATAATACCTCATATTTCCCTAGCCTAGATTAACCCTCAGTACATGGATTATCCTAAATCAAATTTTGGGAATGCTCAGTAATTTTCATATTTGAGCCTTTCATTGTATAAGAAATTCAATTATCTTTCCAATGATATAAAACTTTCCTAAATTCGACAACCGGGTACAAAGTTATGGGGATTTTAAATTTCAATCATTAAATATCATCATTCAGGCCAGTAGCTTATTGCGGAGTGTCTCAAAATAGTACTTATCAATTTTCAGTATTGCTCCACAATATTAGCACATCACACCATAGACCCAGTTGACAATTGTTAATTTCCAGTGTACCAAGGTGATTCCACCGCATCGTGGTGCATTTCCAGTTAGCAAACAAAGTGGCAACGCAATACCACCGCGTCGTGCCACCATGCAATTTCCCATTTTTCATTTTCAAGTGGCCTAGAACGATTGTGTCACATCACGCCATGGATCCAGATCATGAAAATTTCATTAAAAACAGTCTTTTCCCATGCTTTTTATTCCGCCCAGATGTGGAATTTAAGCCCTTAAATGTGTAAAACCCTTCATTATTCACTTTTCTCCAAAATCAAAATGTATTTCTCTCTCAAAAAACAAAACCTAACTCTCAAGAATCAAGATCAATCCTAGTAATTTCTTCAAGAACTACAAGAATCTCATGAATTAAGGTATGTTAAATGTTCATCCATGCATCCTTACCTTCTATGGAGCCCAAGAATCCTTTTTTAAATACAAGATTTTTGATTTATGATTTCCATTTTTAAATTAGATTGAATCCATATTCATGAAGTTTTTTGAGTTTTAATCCATGATTTAGATTACAAGTTCCAAGAATTGATTCTAATATGTGTTGAATTAGATGATATTCGTGATAAACCCTTCAATTTGCAAGTTGATTGTTGTAACTATGTTATCTCTAACTGCTTCTGATTTAATGAACCAAGTATGTTTCTTATGTGTTTGATAAATTGTCTATGAGAATGAAATAATGCCATTATAGCATACTATCATGTATTCCCGCATCCATGTACAAGTTAATGCATTGCAAGTGTTTGATGAAATGTCTCTGTGAATGAATTATGCCCAAGTGAACATTTTTATGTTATTCAAGATGATTCTTTGCTTTACTTTTCATGTTATTGAGTCCTGGAGGAATTTAATACTCGAAAATTTAGCTATTTATTTAGAGCCAATGTCAGTTACAGAATAGTGTCAGTCTTATCATGATCAATAGTACTTTCAGTTAGATACAGAGCTCAGTAGAATTTAGTCAGTTATGGAACTCAGAAAACTTAGTGAATTTAGTCTAGTTCAGTCCAGTATAATATTTCAGTATTTTTCAGTTGGGAGTAGGATTCAACACTGAGTAAACCCAAGGATGGGGGCTCACTTTTCAGCAGAGGGTGTGATCCTTAGAAGTAATTCTTCCATTCTAAAACTACATATACAGCATAGGTTGAGACACAAAACTTGCCAGTTAAGGGTTGATGAGGTGCTCTACCTGCCAGTAGAGGGTACCACCATTCTCGTTTAGAGAACCTTCTAGTAGAGGGTTACTCTTTAGCTTATCTTTACTCGTGGCATGGACTGACACCCTTCTAATTGGGGTTATAGATTAGACCCCTATTAGTTCATATTAGGGCATGTCAGTTAGATGATTACCTCCCACAATTTCAGTTTCTGTCTCAGTCTTCAGAAAAGAACTCAATTCAGTTCTACAGAATAAAGACTGTCAGATACAGTCACTCAGTTATCAGTAATTCAGATTTCCAGTGATCTCAGATTATCAGTATATTCAGTTATCAGTTATTAGATTCAGTTCCAGTATACTCATTTACAGTATGCATAGTGTGTTCAGTAGTTACAGATCCTTCATGTATGCTAATCCAGCTCTTGCATATCATTCAGTTAGTAATTGTTCATGCATCTGAACCCATGCATTCAGCCTTACCTCATTCAGCATACCAGTATATTGCCACGTACTGATTGCATACCCGTTTCTTATGATATGATATTTCATATCATAGGTTCAGATGCTCTAGTTCCTGACCGCGCTTATCCAGATTCAACCATTAGTAGCAGATTAGCAGTGAGTCCTTATCTATCGAGGATATGCTTTTATTTTAGTACTTTATCTTAGCATTATTTTAGTTGATGGAGTAAGTTGGGGGATTTTCCCATCAATTCCACTTTCAGATAGTTTCAATTCGAGGCTTTTCAGACTAGATATTCAGACAATATTTTAGATTCAAATGTTATTATACTTTATCAATATTTTAGATGTTTTGAACCTTATGGAATTTTAGCCTATTATTCCATAGTTATATTAGTATTATTCTTCAATGTTCATAGTAGATATCATTCATGGTTTAATTGTGGTCCTTCGGGGTTGCAAGCACTGTGTGACAACTAGGGTTAGTCCCAGGTCGTTACATGTAGCCTCTCTCTTATGAATATGGCGTGCTACACACCCTTAAAAGGGACTCTAGTAGACATGGATTTTTTAACTCCCAATGGACATGAACCGAAAGCTCTGATACCAACTTGACATGATCCGGACTGAAGCCTTGTCATAATGGGCAACCCAAGTCCAACAAGGATCGGTGACCACCCTATTACCTAACCCAATCTCCAAATATGCACACCCTTAGTAGGATGAATTCAAAAGGTATAACAAGATAGTGTTTAAACAAATTCAAGACTCTCAAATAGGTCCATGATGATGACTAACCCAAAATAGTCTAACAATTAATTATCTAAATAATAATCTAAACCAAACCAAAATCGTAAACCAATACATATATCCTATACCAAATGAGTTCCATCATAAATATATGTAATACCAAAACATAATAGGTTGGAACAATCATAAATAAGGTCAAAATGTATCACCTACAATACCAATACCAATACTAAGGCTGAAACCACTATCGACACCACCCATATCGACCCAAGAAGTTCCATAAAGTCTATTATCGAAAGTTAAACAATATTGGGTTTGAACATTCTCCCAACCATATCCAAAACCAATGTCTATGAAATAACCAAAGAATACAATAACATCCATGACATAAATGGAGACTTTTAGAATATAGAAGCCCACCACTTCAATCCAACCGAGTTGATCCCGAATCCGATCACTAAGTAGGAGTAGAATAACCGATTCATGCATCATGTGGGGATACAACCGCCAAAAAGATAGGTTACCAGGTGAATGATAGCATGCATTAAGGATAAGGATAAAATAATTGCAACCTTTAAAACCAATTAAAAAAACCCTATCCATTTACAACCATACACACACATATATATAACCATGCTAGGAAAGGAAACTTGGCTTAGCATGTATTTAAAACCATTAACCTAGGTATGTATATTATAAACATCCAATATCTACCCATGGGCTATATAGGTTAATTGTACCTCCCTAAATGGGCCCTGATGCATATATCTGCATAAATAGGAGTAGAGGTTTCTCGAGTAACCTTCGCTTTCCAAGACACATATGTACAAATGTACTTAGATGATCCCCGTGTACCCTGTATGCATCATATATGGTAACCATAACCGATCCTAATATTGGCAATGATGGGTTTCCAGTGTCTCTCTATTGGACTCACACCTTCATGGTTAGCTATAACACCCTGCCATTATTGCCCAATTAAAACTATTACCACACAACAAAACCACCATACCATTTATTATTATCCAAGGCTATAAGTAGTGGTATCATCATACCGACTATAGCTTATAAGTAATTTTCATAGCTATTCTTTTTCAGAAGATGGGATTCTTATATGCCTATAGATTACATTATTAAGATGACTTGGGGGAATCACATGCACCCCACAAGTAATCATTATTATGTTTGCTTGGGGGATTCCTTTGTACCCCTACAAGGATTTTAGTTAGACCAACCATAACCACCAAGACCTTACCATTTAATCATTCCAAACCACTTAAATCATTTTTACCATTTAGGGTTTCATTACCAAGTTATACCATGCAATAATTCTATTAAAGGTCAAACCATATACTAAAAGTATTCTCATAGGCACCTTTTCAAACATATTAAGGGCATAGTATTTACAAAACCAAATCCAAGTACCAATTAGCAATTCCCATGTAATCAAATGTCCAAACCTCCATTAAAATATGTAAATCCATAATTAAATCACGGAAAAACCATAACCAAGCATTTATAACTAAAACCCCCAACATATATTTTAAAACCTAAAACCATATACAAATTATGCCTTGAGAAAAATTCATAAAACATGCCTTTAGTTGGAACTAACAATGAGGGTGGACTAACATTCCTTAGATTAAAAGATGATGGACAGAAATCACTCTTTTATGCCCCAAAATTCTCCTCTTAATGAAACCCTAGCTTTACCTGACCCAAGAGCCTTTGAGATAATTTGAGAGAGTTTCTAAGTGTTTAAGATTAGAAATTAGGGTAAATGATGTCCAAAGAAGATTACAAGTTGTGGTGCATTAAGAGGTTAAAAGGGGAAATGTCTAGATAACTCCCAACTTAAATTGCATAAAATTTTCAAAAAAGGGTACGACTCTACCATACCACCCGTACCCTATCATATGAGTGGTATCAACCACTCGGACCTTAGAAATCCCTTAGACCAAAGTATTATTAAACATACGACCTCACAAATCGAAACTGTACCCCACCATAGGATTAGTACTATGCAATCATACCCTAGGTCGAATCAAGAGGGGTTTACACTATCCAATTAAGTGAAGTAAAACCTAAACTTATAACTCAATACAACAATGTGACTCATACCCACCCAATTCATGTCCATGTTCGAGGCTTTAGGTGCATCCAAATCCTTTTCTTTGAAAGATGAAAGTTCTTTTAGTAGTGGATACTGTAATAACCCTTTAGTTCATTTCTTGTATTTTTGCTGTTTTTCACCATTTAGAGCTTCCCTGTAGCTACCCAAGTCATTTATGACTTGGTGTAACTGATAGTTTAATTATTGAGAAATTTGTTTGTTTTTTAGAGAAAATTCCCAATTTTGAAGTCTTTGTTGGTTTAAATTGGATACAAGGCAAAAACTCAACGACCTACATGCTAATATTGAGAGTTCCAATATCTCTGAAACATTGATTTTAGGCTATGTGGACCCTTGGTTTAGTTCCTAAGGTTTTCAAACTACTTTCGGGCTATTATCCAAAATTTATAAAAAAAATGGCACATTGGTGTGGGACTCATTTTTCATCAAAATAACCTCGAATAGAAATTTTGACTCTCATACTGAGTTTTGAATGATAAATTTGATTACGTATCATAGTTTAATTGTATATAAGAGATTCAGGATGAATCCTAAGGTGTCTAGAGTGACATGGAAAAATTCCAAGTCTCAGTTGGTGTTGGTGTTGCTTAAGATCCATGGGCCACTTAATAGAATATTACCTAAGCTGCAAGCTAGTCTCTTAAGCGACCAGGCAATGCCTAATAGGTATCGGTTAGGTGATTCTCTTTGTGCTTAAGCGATACTCTCTTAAGCAACCAATGGTCATATAACTGATAGGTGATAGTAGTGAGAAGTATTGCCCAAGCGATAATAGGTCGATAAAGAAATGATCACATAGTAATCCGAGGTCCGCATAAGCTATACTTGGACACTTGGGGAGCCTCTAAAAATCCCCACATATTCCAATTTTTCCTATTCCAAGTTTATAGAACCCCAAAGAGTGTAGAAATTTGCGAGAATTATTCGTGGGTGATTTTGGAGGGTTTGAAGTCACGATTAGCGCATTTATTCTTTGAATTCTTGGTAAGTTTCTTGAAATTCCATTGCTAATTTCTCATGATTTTCCCAACATCCCTAGAATATAGGTTCGTTGATTTTTGCTCCATTTGAGATTAGAATTCACCCATTTTATAGGGTAAATGTTCCTTGATCATAGATAGATGTTTTGAAATTTCGAATGTGCCATTTTCCAAATTTATCAAACATTGGGTTTTAACTTAAATTTTGACTCAAAGCACCATAGTGTAATATGTGTATCATTATACTCATTTTGATGAGAAGATCGTGAGTTTTATAGCGTGGTATCTTGCAAAAGTGACACGACGCGAAATTGGTCCATGTCATTTGGTCTTTTCAAGCCCACATAGACTGTAGATCACGTCGTTAACCAAGCCTAACAATCACCCCAATGCAGATGTATCGGATGAACTCCAACCATAAATCAAGATAGTGGAAACAAAACTAATATCTTAACTTAGAAAATTTCAAAACAATTTATTTACATTAACATGCTAACAAACAAACCAAAGTCCACAGTCATCCACAATGTCTCAACACAAATCTGATGTCTCTATATGTCAGGACAAGCCCCCTACAATAGCCAAACCAAGTATAAATTAGTCTACGACCAAAGATAATGGACTATGAAATGCATGCCTTCCAAAGTAGGGAAGATCACTACTTCAAAGTCAACACACAAATCTCTTCGAGTACATAGTCACTGTGTAAGAAGAGAACAAGAAGCTCCATCCCTTATGACGTGCGGGGACATAGCGTTTGATGATGGTTAGCAGTTGGAACACTAGCATGTAACTCAAGGATAAGGAGAAAATAGAGTCATCACTTAAAACTAAGCTGAAACAGCATATTCAACCATATTTTTGTACATAGGCATATGTGTAGGTAATTTACATGTTCATAACGTACCAAAAGGAAAAAAGATTTAGAAGAATTTTTTATGCACTAAATCTCGAGTCATGAAGTGGCGGACTCTAACCTTCCACCCTCACACTTTCGAAGAATTAAACTTCCTAATCATACCAAGCAAGAGGACTTTTACCCTAAGTCATTTCGTTAGGAAAGGGACTCTAAACTTCCACCCACAAACTTTGGAAGAATTGAACTTAATAATCAAATCAAGAAAAAAGACTTTTACCTCAAGTCATTTCATTAGGCAAGGGACTCTAACCTCAATCCATTTGACTAGGCAAGTGACTCTAACCTTAATCTGTGCCATTGGTCAAGGGACTTTAACCTCATATTGTTTCATTAGGCAAGGGACTTTAACCATAAATGAACTCATTTGGTGAGAGACTCTAACCACAAGTAATTTCATTAAGCAAGGGACTCTAAACACAAGCCATATTATTCAGAAATGGACTTTAACCACAAGCTATCGCGACTATAATTAGTTGAAATTGGGACTCTAACCCATTATGCGTACCTCAACATCCATTCAATTCAAAACTTTGGGACTCTAGGCCATTTAAACAATTAAACACCATAAATGACCGCGAGGTCTTCATGGAACCATTTATCAATCAAACACTTTAATTAGCCAATTCCTTAACTTTATTCATCATTTAATTCAATTTAGAGTCATCACGACCCTTACAAAGCTGTTCATTCTTCATTAACATTCTTATGCCATACTTTAGTTCAAACACAATTCGAGTTTATGTATAGGGACTCTAGCCCTTTTAGCCATCAAACTATCAAAATCATAAATTTACTTTTTACATGGGTAAAAAGGTCTTTACCATACCATTTTCTAGCCACTTATACTTATTGGGTCATTTACCTAGTTCAAAACATCATCAATATGTGACAAGACAATTCTCTTAGGCATTTTTACAAACACCTTGTGGGCATGCCTTTACCAAGGCCAAAATCAAAGTAGAAATCATCAATATTAGGGTTACTCAAGACCCACTTGTCAAACCGTAAACAATAAGAACCCACATGTGAAAATCATCACCAATATTATGTATAAACGCTATCTAAGAAAGAACAATCATTATTCATCACTAGGCATCAAAATCCTTAACATTTAATTTCAAATCATCATTTAAAAATCTTAAACCATGTTTAAAATACATGGTTTCTAAGTTAATAACAAGGGAAAGAGTCATGTGCCTTAAACAAGATAATTCCCCAAAAGAAACTTGACTCTTCTTTGGCCTTTAGATGAACACTCCTTGAAACCCTAGCCTCCAATCTTCAAAAGTGTGTTTAAGAGTGTATTTTGGACATTTTGATCTTGCAAATTAGTGTTTAGGAAGCCATAATATATTATATAGTGAGGGAACATAAGGGTTTTGGGGTGGGAAATATCCATATAGACGTTGACTTAAAAAATGAAAAGTGACTTTCCAGGTGGGTACAACTCACTTAGCTCAATTGTACCCTAGGGTACGAGTGGCACCCCTACTCGTGACCTAGTCCTCACTAAGGAACCCTACACTGACCATGGTACAACCAAATACACATGACTCATACCCAAGGGTATGAATGGTACCCTAAACCGTATCCTAATCCATACCTAAAATAGTGCCAACTAGGTCAACTTAACAATCCATACGACTAGGCTTTGTACCACTCATACCCTAACATACGACCATTAGGGGATAAGTCATATCTTGGACAGTGTGTACCACCACTACACTTTATAGGATATGAGAGAGGATCACTAATCCGTATCCAAGGGTACGACTAGTAACTTTAGTCATATCTAGTATAGAATATTTAACTAAGGGAACATTCTAAGGGTCTAAAGCCTAGATGTTTCAATTCTTCCCAACTTGGATCATTCATCATCGAATGGTGGGTAAGGCAAGAACAACGACTAGTTAACGTATTATTACACATCAACTAACCTTTAATAAAGTTAGAAATCAATACATACTATGGGGATAAGGCACATTCCTAGATCATTATCAATCAACCATTTATTTTATTGACCTTGGATCTCAAACTCATTATTTATCAAGGAAATTTGCACAATCAAAGCTTAGTGACTTGAAACCATTATCTACAAAAGACATAAATCAAGGTAAGAAGATTAATACACACCTCAATCATGAGTTTCCATAAGGGAAATCAAATGCATATGCTTGGACTTCATGTCCTGTTCCTCCTCCCATGTAGCTTCCTCAGACTTTTGGTTCCTTTATAGAACCTTCTCCGAAACAACCTCTTTCATTTACAATCAGCAAACTTACCGATGCAAGATCCTCATCAAGATCTCCTCATTGGAAAAAAAGTTTGAAAAAACAACATCCTCCAAGGAAACAACCAACTAAGGATAGCCCACATATTTTTGCAACATAGAAACATGGAAAACTAGGTGGATGGAGTTTAAAATAGAAGGCAACTCCAACTCATAGGCAACATTGCCAGCCCTCTTCAGAATCAAGTAGGGACTAATATACCTAGGCTAAGCTTCCCGTTCTTGCCAAATCACATCACTCCCTTCATAAGAGATACTTTCAATAATACCCAATCGCCAACATTAAACTCTAAATCTCTATGCCTCACATCTGTATAGTACTTTTGATAACTTTGAGTGGTTTTCAACCTATCATGAATCACCTTCACCTTCTCTATGACTTGGTGAACTAAATCAGGGCCAAGAAAGTTACCCTCACCAACCTCATACCATCCTATAGAATAACAATATCTCCTATCAAATAATGCCTCAAACAGATCCATGCCAATGCTAGAATGGTAACTATTGTTATCGGCAAATTTGATAAAAGGAAAATGGTCATACCAACAACTACAAAAATCCACCAAATAAGTGCGCAACATATCTTCCAATGCTTTGATAGTACTCTCCCCTTGTCCATCCGTCAGCAGGTGGAAAGTAGCACTACGGCATCCTTAGTCCCCAAACCTTTTTGAAATGACTTCCAAAAATGATATGAGAAAGGAGTACCACTATTAGAAATTATAGAAACCAGAGCACAATGAGAATTTACAATCTTCGAAAGATACAACTTAGCATAATCCTCTACCTAGTAATTAGTACTCACCGATAAAAAGTGAGCGGACTTGATATTCTATCCATAGTGAACAAAATAGATCACATTGATTCCGATAGAGTAGAAGACGAGTAATGAAATCCTTATTAATTGCATCCCACCTCTATTTTGGAAATGAAATCTCTTGCTATAAACATCCAAGCCTCATGTGTTCATCTTGCACTTGTTGACAAACCATATTCTTAGCCACATAGCTAGTCATATATCTTTTAATATTATTCCACTAATAAAACTCCCTGAGATCATGATACATCTTTGCTGAATTGGGATGAATAGCATAATGAGATCCGTTATCCTCGGCCATAATTATTTCTCTCAACCCATCAACATCGGGAACACACAGGCAACCTTGGTACCTCAAGATACCATCATCACCAATCATAGAGTGGATAACCTTTTGTCTACCCATATTACT
>JAPEIP010000004.1:171356193-171414869 GCA_026120095.1 Capsicum chinense
AAGATTAATACACACCTCAATCATGAGTTTCCATAAGGGAAATCAAATGCATATGCTTGGACTTCATGTCCTGTTCCTCCTCCCATGTAGCTTCCTCAGACTTTTGGTTCCTTTATAGAACCTTCTCCGAAACAACCTCTTTCATTTACAATCAGCAAACTTACCGATGCAAGATCCTCATCAAGATCTCCTCATTGGAAAAAAAGTTTGAAAAAACAACATCCTCCAAGGAAACAACCAACTAAGGATAGCCCACATATTTTTGCAACATAGAAACATGGAAAACTAGGTGGATGGAGTTTAAAATAGAAGGCAACTCCAACTCATAGGCAACATTGCCAGCCCTCTTCAGAATCAAGTAGGGACTAATATACCTAGGCTAAGCTTCCCGTTCTTGCCAAATCACATCACTCCCTTCATAAGAGATACTTTCAATAATACCCAATCGCCAACATTAAACTCTAAATCTCTATGCCTCACATCTGTATAGTACTTTTGATAACTTTGAGTGGTTTTCAACCTATCATGAATCACCTTCACCTTCTCTATGACTTGGTGAACTAAATCAGGGCCAAGAAAGTTACCCTCACCAACCTCATACCATCCTATAGAATAACAATATCTCCTATCAAATAATGCCTCAAACAGATCCATGCCAATGCTAGAATGGTAACTATTGTTATCGGCAAATTTGATAAAAGGAAAATGGTCATACCAACAACTACAAAAATCCACCAAATAAGTGCGCAACATATCTTCCAATGCTTTGATAGTACTCTCCCCTTGTCCATCCGTCAGCAGGTGGAAAGTAGCACTACGGCATCCTTAGTCCCCAAACCTTTTTGAAATGACTTCCAAAAATGATATGAGAAAGGAGTACCACTATTAGAAATTATAGAAACCAGAGCACAATGAGAATTTACAATCTTCGAAAGATACAACTTAGCATAATCCTCTACCTAGTAATTAGTACTCACCGATAAAAAGTGAGCGGACTTGATATTCTATCCATAGTGAACAAAATAGATCACATTGATTCCGATAGAGTAGAAGACGAGTAATGAAATCCTTATTAATTGCATCCCACCTCTATTTTGGAAATGAAATCTCTTGCTATAAACATCCAAGCCTCATGTGTTCATCTTGCACTTGTTGACAAACCATATTCTTAGCCACATAGCTAGTCATATATCTTTTAATATTATTCCACTAATAAAACTCCCTGAGATCATGATACATCTTTGCTGAATTGGGATGAATAGCATAATGAGATCCGTTATCCTCGGCCATAATTATTTCTCTCAACCCATCAACATCGGGAACACACAGGCAACCTTGGTACCTCAAGATACCATCATCACCAATCATAGAGTGGATAACCTTTTGTCTACCCATATTACTCTTAATCTTCATCAAGTCAAAATCCAACAATTATATTTCCTTTACCTCAACAACAAAGGACGACTGTGATACCAAATGCACAAATACATCACCAACCTTCGAGTTTGTGAGACAAACTCCAAAATTAGCCAAATGGTTAGTGTCCTTCACCAACTCTTGCTTATCCTCATTCACATGGGTGAAATTCCTAATGGATAACCTACTAAAAGCATCAGCTACTACATTAGCTTTACCTGGTTGGTAATGGAGACTTATATCATAGTCCTTCAATAACTTAAGCCACCTCCTTTGTCTAAGATTCAACTCTTTCTGAGTAAATACGTACTGAAGACTCTTATGATGAAAAAAAATATCAATATGAACCCTATAGAGATAACGCTGCCAAATCTTCAATGCAAAAAGTATGGCTAACAATTCTAAATCATGAGAAGGATAGTTCTTCTTAGGAACATTCAATTGCCTTGAAACATTGGCCACCACCCTATCATGTTACATTAATACACAATAAAGACCAATATGAGAAACATCATGATATACCACAAATCTATTATTACCCTCAAGCAAGGTAAAAACAAAAGTCAAAGTCAATTTATCTTTCAACTTCTTAAAACTACCCTCACACATATTCACCACAAGAACTTAACCTTCCTCTGGGTCAACTTGGTCAATGGGGCAGCTATCATAAAAATCTCTCTACAAGTCTTCTATAGTAATCGGCTAGACCCAATAAGCATTGAGTATCAATTGGACTCACAGGATTGGGCCACTTCTTAACTGCCACAACCTTTTGAGGATCCACCATAATCCCTTCACTATAGATACCATGACCAAGAAAAGTCATAGACTTAACCAATACTCATACTTAGAAAACATGGTATGGAAACGATAATCCTTTAAAATTTGTAACACGAAACAGAGATGATCAACATGACCCACCTCGCTTTTAGAGTAAACCAAGATATAATCAATGATAAAAAAGTCCAAGAATGGATGAAAGACTCTATTCATCAAATCCATGAATATCGTTGGGTAATTGGTCAACCCAAAGTAAATAACTAGGAACACATAGTGACCATACTGGGTTCTAAAGGTAGTCTTGGGGATATACACATCCCTAATCATAAGTTGGTGATAACCCGACCTAAGATTAATATTAGAGAAACAGTTTGTACCTTGAGGTTGATCAAACAAATCAGCAATCCTAGGAAGAGGATATTTATTCTTTATTATCACTTTGTTCAACTGAATATTGTCAATGCACATTCGAAGGGAGCCATCCTTCTTACGCACAAACAATATAGGAGCACCTAGAGAAGACACACTAGGATGGATGAAACCTTTATCAAAGATGTCTTTCAACTATTCCTTAAGCTCTTTTAGCTCTGCCAGAGCCATTCTATAAAGAGTGGTAGAAATTGGATGAGTGTCTAGAACAAGAATAATTTAAAAATTGATCTCCTTATTAGGAGGACTAATGGGAAGGCCATCAAGAAAAACCTTAGGAGACTCATTAATAACAAGAACGAATTATAGAGAAGAACCTTTTGAGTTAGAATCTTTAAGTCAGACCAAATTATACAAACACCCCTTTGAGATTAACTTTTGGGCCTAAAGATACGAAATAAATATCCCCTTAGGCACCAACGAACCACCTTTCTATAAAATGACCCACTCCTTTGGGAATTTAAACATGACCTTACAGGTCTGATAATCTAAGGAAGCATAGTGCAAGTTTAACCAATCTATCCCCAAAATAACACAAAATCAACCATGTCTAACTCTATCATGACTACAAGAGTTTCTCTACCACTAATAGATACAACACATCCCTTATATACTTTTTTAACAATCATAGAGTCTCTAACAGGGGTAGAAATAGAAAAATGAACTGACAGACTCTCAGGACCAAAACCAAGATACGCAACCACAAATGGGGTCATATAAGAAAAAGTGTACCCTCGATCAAGCAAATAATACATATTTTTAGAGAAAAGTTTTAACATACTTGTGACAATATCAGAAGATGCCTCATACTCCTGGTGAGTAGCAAGTGCATACAAATGATTCCAGCAGACGCTGGTACAAAAAATAGAAGCAGATGCATAAAAGCCACCCTTCAGTGTAGAAGTAGATAAGTAGAAATAGGGGCCTATTAGCCGAAGAAGCCGCTAAAGAGTTGAACTCTCACTGCATATGCCAAATTTGAACATATCTAAAATATCTACTTCTCTTCTTCTTAAACTGACCACAAATACGTTGATCGCCAAATCTAACGAGTAGGTAGGATGGAATCGACTAAGCCCCACTAGTTTATGATTGGGCACAGGATGCCCAAAAACTACCACTAAACTAAGACTGACGATCACCCAATGACTTTGTGTAAGGAGAATAGCCGAGGAGAAAGAACCCAAACTCCCCCACTTCTTTTTTGGCCACTTGCTACCATCTCTATCACTTTACTCAGAAGACCTAAATTTCTTTCCTTGTCCTTTCACTAAACACAACATGTTTATTTTCTCTTTCTCTACTTGTTGCATATACAAAATCTATGAGTGACATTTGTGTCTTTAATCAACAAAGCCACCTTACTCTCAAGCACCAACTCCCGGGATAGTACTGAAACAAGAATACACATCCTAGACCTTATGCTAGAAAACATCTCAGGAGAATACCTAGACAACTAATAGAATTTCACTATATACTCATTGACATACATCCTCCCTTGCTTCAAGTTCACAAAATCTTCTACTTTTACTTTCCTCAAATCTTGAGGAAAGAAAAGGTCTAAGAATTCCTTAGAGAAATCTTCCCATATGGAAGAACTTGCTTCTACACCTCTAAAAAATTCACACCCTTCATAGTATTGGTACACCACATATTTAAATTGGTAGGAGACAATGTTAACAACCTCAATATCTGAAGCATGCTTAATCTATAAGATCTTCTCTATTTCATAAACAAAACTTTGAGGATTCTCTTCCAACTTTGTACCCATAAAAATAGGAGGGTGTAACCTCATAAATTGGTCAACCATTGTAGCCTCAGAAGATAGAGTATTTATTCTACCATGTTCAAACTGAGAGGATACCAATTGGGTCAAGAGGTTAATAGGGAGACAAAATTGAGCATTATTAGCATCCCCATCTGGTGACTTAGTAGGAGTGTCACTCACATGTGTAGGGTTAGTGATGACAGATAGAGCCCTATAAGCATAGTAAGATATCATAGCCCTAGCTTGGGTCGAGACCTAAGAAGTTGGACAATCTTCATCCATAGGTCCCTCAGTCGGGACAAAAGAGTTTACCTGAGAATTAGATCTCCTTGGAGGCATGATCAGAAAAATAAGCAAACAAGAATAAAAGGAATCAAAGACCTTAGACTCTATGGCTTGAGATAGAAACATAAGCAAGGAAAACATTCCTAAATATCTTGTAGCCTCTCTTTTATAGGTGTATTGCACTACACACTAGACACTCTACTTAACACAGCGTTGTGGACACCTTACTCACCACGAACCTAGGCTATGATACCAACTTTACATGACCCAAAATTGAGCCATGTCGTATGGGAATCTCAAGCCCAACATGGACTAGAGATTTCCCTGTTAACCTAACCTAACTATCACCCCAATCCACAAGTGTCAAATATACTCCGACAATAAATCCAGATTGTAGAAACAAAGCAAATATCATAACATAGATGATGTCTTAAAATTTCATAGATATCAATATGCTAACCAACATACCCTAGTCCAAAGTCATCTACAATGCTTCTATATAAATCTAACGTCTATGTATTCGTGAAAAGCCCCTGATAATAGCCAAACTAAGTCTAAAAATATATATGACCAAAGATAAGGGTCTATGAAATGTATCCCTTCCGAGTAGGGAAGCTCACCACTTCAAAGTCAACACACAAATTATTTCGATCACCTAGTCACTGCGTAGAAAGAGAAGAAGAAGCACTGGCACATATGCCGCGTAGGGGCATAGCATCTGGAGATGGTTAGCAGATAAACCATTAGTATGTAACTTAAGGATAAGAAGAAAATAGAGTTATCATTTAAAACTAAGTCAAATATCATATTCAACCATATTTATATACATAGGAATACATGTAGGAACATAGCATGTCAAAAGAAAATAAGACTTAGCAAGGATTCTTGATGAACTCAATCACGAGTTTCAAAATGGAGGACTCTAAAATTCCACCCTCATTATTTGGAAGAATTAAACTTCCTAATCATATCAAGCAAGAGGACTTTTACCTTTTGTCATTTTGTTAGAAAAGGGACTCTAACCTTCCATCCTCACACTTTGGATGACTCAAAATTCCTAATCATGTAAAGCAAGAGGACTTTTAAATAAGTTATTTCATTAGGAAAGGGACTATAACCTCAAGTTATTTCACTAGACAAGGGACTCTAACCTCAAGTCATGTTATTAGGTAAGTGACTTTAACCTTATGTAATTTTATTAGGAAAGAGACACTAACCATAAGAAATTTCACTAAGCAAAGGAATTTAACCACAAACCACCTCATTAGGAAAGGGACTTTTACCACAAGCTGTCACAACTATCATTAGTCAATATTAGGACTCTAACCCTTTGTGCATACCTTAATATCGATTCAATTAAACACTTAGGGACTCTAGCCTATTTAATAAATTTAACACCGTAAATGACCTTAAGGTAATCATGGAACCAATTATCAATCAAACACTTTAATAAGACAATGCTTTAACTCAATACATCATTCAATCAAATTTATTGTCATCATGACTCTTACAAAGCCATTCATTATTCATTAACATTATTATGCCACACTTTAGATCAAACATAAGTCATGTTCATGCTTAGGGGCTTTAACCCTTTTATCCATCAAACTATAAGAAACATAAATTAACTTATTACATGACAAACAAGGTCCTTACCATACCATTTACCAACCACTTATTAGGCCATTGTCCTAGTTCAAAACATCATCAACATGTTACTTGACATTTCTCTTAGAAATTTTCACAAACACCTTGTAAGAATGCCTTTACCAAATCCAAAATCATAGTATAAGTCATCAATATTAGGGTTACTCAAGACCCATTTATTAAACCACAAAAAACAAGAACCCACATGGGTAAATCATCACCAATATTATGTATAAACACAAGTCTAAGCAAGAATAATTATTACTCATCACTAGGCATCAAAACCCTTAATAGGTGATTTCAAATCATCATTTACAAATCATAATCCATGTTTTAAAATACATGGTTTTTGAGTTAATATAAAGGGAAAGAGTCACATGCCTTAAAAAAATGATTCCACAAAAGAAACTTGACTCTTCTTTTGCCTCTAGATGAATACCCCTTGGAACCCTAGTCTCCAATCATCAAAAATATGTTTGAGAGATTATTTGGGAAGTTTTAATCTTACAATAAATTATATATTTTGGGGACTTAAGGGTTTTAGGCTGGCAAATATCCATAGAGCTCTTGACTTAAAAGCTGAAAACTGATTTCCTATATGGGTATGACTCACTTAGCTCAATTGTACCCTAGAGTTTAAGTGGTACCATACATCAAACCCTAGGCCTCACCAAGGACCCCTACACTGAACAAGGTATGATCACACACATATAATCATACCTAATGATACGAATGGTATCCTAAATACTATCCCTAATCCATACCCTAAATAGTGTAAACTAGGTCAACTCAACACTCCATACGACTGCGCTTGGTATAAATCATATCCTATCATATGACCATAGAGAGGGTAAGTCATATCTTTGTTCTTGTGTACCCCGACTACACTTCCTAGGATACGAGAGGGGGTTACTAAGTCGTATCCAAGGGTATGACTAGTAACCTGAGTTTTACCTAGTCTAGAATCTTTAACTAAGGGAACTTTCTAAGGATCCAAAGTCTAGATATTTGAAAAATCTTCTCAAAAGGGGAAATTTGTAGTTTAGAAAATAATTCATTTTTTCCTTCGACATCCAAGTAGTCTAGGTTTACATTCTTTATAAATTGTTCTAATTCTTAGTACAATTATTATATTATTCTAGATATGGGATGTGATTTAGTTATTTTTAGCATGATAGGTATTATTAGTCTTATTTGTAGTATTTAGGCTATCTTTGAGCAGTAATGTAGCTAGAATTGACTCGACTACTCATTTTTTAGGTGGAATTGACTTAGTTACTCATTTTTTGTAAAGAATTTTTCTCTTAGGGCCAATTATATCTTATTTAACTTTTATAAATGAATTTAGATACCTTATCCTAGTCTGGGATAGAATTTGCCTAAAAATGGATTTTAGGTATTTGAAGTAGGCCCTTCCGGCAACCTTAGGATAAGAATTATGTAAGACCTTCTAGAAATTTATACACATATTATAACCTCTGAAATGCTTATTTTATGACTTTAAGAAGATTAAGTACTTAATTATTATGATATTTTGGTATTTAGGAGTTGGTGCTAATATTGGGTAAAATCCAATAATTTATTGATATGAGTTTTCATTCAATTCTGCAAATTGACATGGTAAGATTAATATGAGTTTTGATTCAAGTATGATAATTGATGATGATATTGATAATATGAGTTCTTGTTCAAGTTTGGTAAATAATGTTACAGTGTTGATACTATTGAGCATATTATTACATTGATGATGATAAGAGTTTTGGTTTGATCTTACATTAAGAATTAGGTATGATATGATATGGAATGGATGGTTTGATGGTAATAGTTGATATTTGATAAAGTTGTGGAAATTCATTTATTTATTTTCCTATGATTGTACCTTTCAAGTTTATAGGGACCCATATTGGGATTTATTTTTTCGCACTTCTCGTCTTATAGAGGATAATTTTGTAGTATTAATTACACTTTATTTCATATTATATCTATTTTGGATATTTATTTATAGTGTTGGGGCTTATTTGCATATTTTTCCTTTTACTTTTACTTAACTTATTTTAACTTGTATCTTATCGTATTTATATCACAAATTAGCTCAATATATCGATGATACATACTGAGTGCCCATGGTTTAGGTACTTATAGTACACTTCTATACCTTTTTGGTGCAAATTTGAGTACTAGTAGCCACCACAGATATGATGTTACTTTGAGTTAATTTTGGAGATAGAGTGAGCTCTCAGAGTTAGAGTTGCTCATTTTTCCTTCTATGATCTATGACTCAACGGTTTTCAAGAAAGTTTGTATTTTACAATTTAAGTACTTATGTTCTCTTTGTAGCTACTACTACGTCATGGATGGTTTTTGATGCTTCATCTATGAATTTGGCTACTATGATTTTCTTATTGCTATTATAAGCCTTTTATTGTTGATTTTAAGCTTTTTGGTGATTTTCCATAATGTAAGCCCATTGCTTATAGCTCTGAGAGATAGTTTGACTTACCTACCGGCGGAATAAAGTAGGTTCCATCATGACTCATAAATTGTGTTGTGATATTTGTAATGAACTTCACAGTCATTTCCTTGATTTACGCACATTTCTATTATTTGAAGCCTTCTTATAGCAGCTATAGGTCATTTATGACAAGCCATAATTTTCGATTCTATTATTGGATAGTTCATTATAGATTTAGGGTCATTTTGTTATTTTGGAACTTTTAATTTTAAAGAATTGGTCTCACACAAAATATCCTAGTAGATGACCTTGAATGAGAATTCTAACAGTGCCATCAGCTTTAGAAGATTAATTTTAGGCTAGAAGGAAATTTGGTTAAGGTCCCAAGGATTTCATAGTCATTTTGGTCTATTGGGTAGATATTTAAAATGGAACTACACCTGCCCCATATTTATTAGAAATTATCTAGGATGAAAAGTTACAATGGTTTCATTTATTCTAGAACATCGAATTTTGTGTGGTATCATAGTTTACTTGTTGGCACAATGTTATGAATGAATCCTAAGCACCTAATCAAAGTCTATTTTTGGACATAGCAAAATATGACATCTATTATCTAATATGACCACTTTAGCGCTAATGGAGCTACTTTAGCGACATGTGTTATAGTGCCCATAAGCTATTTAAGTGTCCTTTGACACAGGATGGGGTATGCTTTAGAAGTCAAGGGCTACTTTCCAAGACCTCTTTACCAGTTGAGGTGCCACTAGGATTTTGAACCCCCTTTCTTCTCCAAATTTTCCATTATTTCCTTTTCCATTTTCACATAATTTTGGGAGATTAAAGAGAGAAAAGTATGGGGAATCATCCATTAAAGTTAAGGTAAGATATCCGGATGCTCATTGGTCATTTCCCGTTAATTTTCCTATCAAATACCATCCTATTTCATGGTAGATTCTTATAAATTAGGTCCTTAATGCCTAAAATTTATGGGTTGAATTGAAACTCAATTCCTATACTATTTGTTCTAAATATTTAAGCACACATTCATTGTCCTTTGAGGTACCTTGTGATAAATTCAGTTTTGAATTCCTTTTGCAGGCCCCTTAGGCCCATTCTTGACCCTATTCTTTATATAGTAATATAGGTCTTACTCCTAAGGATGTGTAAATTACAATGTTAATAGAATTGTGGTATTTCTGGATCGTGCTGTAATGTTAAATGATTTATGGATAATTCAAGCACTTGTTGTTCGACAACGAGGTAGGTTTCTGTCTACTCTTCTCCATGAGAGAGTGGATTATATATTGCATGTTAGGTAAGAATATTCTGAAATTATTATAGGTATAACACCATGACTTTTCTTAGATTATAAATTTAGTTGAAAGATGGTTGAATCGACCCTTAAGAAGAAATACTTGTTAGGCTTATAGGGTCCTATTACCCTAGTTTACTAGCATGTTAGACCAAGGAGTGGCTAAAGCATGACTCGGTGGATTTGAATATTTCCCTAAATATGGTACTGTGGTAATGATGTGGATATACATTATTGGGCCCAAGGCCAAGAGGACGATGTTAGTTGGATCCCAAGTGAGTGGGTTATCCTTATAAAGGACGTCTTCGTAGTCTATGGACATTTATTTAGTCACTTATCATTGTATTGTTTTATACTGTTCATGGAATGCATATATTCGATACATTTATGCTCACTTAGTTGTTAGACTCAAACTAAAAGTAGCATTTTACTATTGTTTTCCTATAAAGGGATTTATTACAACTTTTCACTTTTGAAATAAAATATTTTAAATGGGAATTGTACCATCTTAATGTATTATTTATGAGCTTTTGACACTAAAAATGATGTTTTCCATATTTGATTGAGATAGATTCTGGTCAACATTTTTAACTATACTATTTACTTTGATCGAGAGAAATTTTGACCTTTTTTTACACTTTTATAATGATTTAATCCCAAATTTTACCCTGGGCAACAAATTTGTGAACTTACATTCTTTTAGACACGAGTTAAATTTGGGTATTTATTATATACATCTATTCGACACTGGATTGAGAAGATTGAATATGATGATTGAAAATCCTATTTTAGGACTAGGTCTTTATATGGGTACTGTAGAAGCCCCCTAGGGGCCCTTTCATCTGTTAGACATCGTGTTGGATAAGAAAGGTTATCGTAGGTCTTGCCTTTTTTATCCATCAAGATAGAGGTATTGTATACATAAGGTTATATTATGACACTTTGATAAGTTATGGTATTATGGATTTATTGGCATTCATTCATATATGTGAAATGCCTATCAGAGATATATTGTATGGTTCCTACAACTATCAGTCATATTGGAGATTGCTTAATATATGCTAAGAGTGTTGTTTGCTATGTGTGGGCTGCTGATTGAGCCTTTCGGGTGATGGGTTCCAATTTAGGTATTTTTTATTTAAACTGGTCGGTCACTGTATTGTTATTATTATAGTTAGTTTATGGCCGATTAATTATCCTACTGGTACTAAGATTCGAGGTAAGACTCTTATTTCATTCTCTTATAGCTATTTCATTATGAATTATTACCTCATATTTAGACATTGGGATTAAGGACACTGATCATGCCAGCATTAGTTCCTACTTGATTAGGATGTCTTAAGATGCTAGAATGACTACCTTAGATCATACCTTTGAGTTAGTCTCATATACCTACATGTATATTATTGTCATATTACTATATATCCCTCTCTTACTTTGCTTATTTGTTTTGTATATGCAACCCTTGTCTTTATATACTACTATATATCCTTCTTCTACTCTTTATTTGTACATTGACCAGTGATATAGGTTTTAGCCCTTTAGCTCCTAAGTATGGCTAGGATTTAATAGTTCATTCTTATTATCTCTCTAGTTTTATTTTGGTAGCTAGTGGATATTTGGTTGTAGTTTAAATTTCTTCTTGCATCTTATCTATATTAGCATTATCTTTAGAGCTCAGTCTGCAGTTGTCTACTGAGTACTATGTTTGGTGCTTCTACTACACTTTTCCAGCCTATAAATAATAGTAAATGTTTTTACTATTATTGTGTCCATCATGCGGAGCAGTCATGGATTGGAGATTTAGGGTGAGCTCCAAGAATTCGTACTAATACTATTCTCCCTCTTATGGAATAGAGTAATCTCTAGTTTGTATTCAGAGATTGGTTAAACCTATATATTAGTTTAGAACTTTATTTTGTGTTCTTATTATATTAGAAGTTCTCGTACCAATTCCACTATATTTTTAGACTTTATTGTATATATTTTGAGACCCTGCAAAATTTCAATTATTTTATTTTTTGTCGTCCCACATGTTTAATGTCAATTTTTTACTTAAACTATGTTTAGGGATGTTAAAAGGGTGTTTTAGGAAAGCTTTAGATTTTTTTTAAGGAGATCGGGCTTATTTTGGAACTCTGAGGCAGTTTGCCTAGATGATAGTAGTGTGCCACGGATGTTAGCCATGGTGATAATGGTGTGACAAGGAGGCTACTCTCTGCGATACGGGCGTACCACGCCCCTATGTTAATTTTGCCCAGTTTTATTTTTTTCACATAGGGTGAGGGGCTTTTGATCTTTTATCCCGTGTACGACTAAACATAAACGTGCTCATTTCCCTTTGGTTTTCAAAGATCAAAATCATTCTTTTTTCTCTCTAACTCAAAACCCAAGAAAACTCAAGGGTTTTACAAGGAATTAACTATGCAAGGTCCAAACTTCAAATTCTATTAAAATTGTTCTATATTTCAGACATGTTTTTCATCCCTAACATGTATTTTTATATTGTGGCATTAAATTATTGAATTTTTGTTGTGAATTAAATTGTGGGTTTTAAATTGGGTTGATGGATTTTTATTGGGTTTACTTGAATTGCCCCCATGGTTTAAATTGATTATTTATGCTTTAATTAATGATTATGGGGACAAAATTAGTGCATTGTTTAATGGTTTGAATTGGGGACACAGTTTTCACCAAATTAATGGAATTTTCATTTGATAACGGCATTAACATCAACCCACCTTGTAAACATGTTTTGAATATGTATAATTGCATGGTTTAACTTTTCTTTTGAACCCATTGCATTGCAATAAAGGATAAATGAATGAATATGTTTTTGGATGGCCTTGGTGGCCTTTGTTTTGGATTTTAAATAGAACTTGGAAGTCAGTTTGGTTATATAGATTGGCTTGGCATAATTACATTAGCTTGCAAGCGTATTGGTATGAGAATACCATTGTCACGACCCAAACCAAGGCCTAGCCATGATGGGTATCTCAAATCCCATATGGAACAAAGATCACTGCCTATACGTAACCAAACCAAACACAATAGACCCCAATGTTGGATGAATTCAGAACATCTAATAATATAGCATTCAACAATCTTAAGGAAATTCAAAACAAGTTCATAACTAACGATCGATTGACCGGCGAAGCGACCAACTAACAACGCCAATATCTATAGTAGTCCAAACAAAAACTTCGAAGTAATAAACCAAACTATATATAAATAAAGTGTCAGGACATGCCCTCAACTATAGCCAAAACATATCTAAAAAGTTTGGTACATAAGAGAATAAAACATGAAATGTAGACTTTTGATATATGAAAGCTCACCAATTAAATGTCAACTCATGAGATGATCCTGAATCCTTATTACTGAGCAACAGAGGAGTTGAGGTATGGCCAATTTCTGCTTTCCCACAGGGATAAGGAGTGAACGCTAGTTTGTAACTTGGGATAAGGAAAATATAATGACATGATCACAGTTCAAAATAATTCAAAACCCATGTGCCTAAACATATATATATATATATATGAACTTTAAAACTTTATACTTGATTGTGTAGCTCAACCATCATAACATGTACCCACAGGATATATGAGCCCCATCTGTCACCCCTAGTCGGGCCTCAGTACGTATAGCCGCACAAACTAGAGAATAATCTCATATATATGCATGGGGGACTAGAAACTAAATCATATACTAAGATGACTTAAGCCCCCGATCATGTAATGATTTATGGGGAACTCAAACCTCTCTAATCAGGAAATAATAAACCGGGGGACTCGAACCTACCTGATTACTTTGACCCCTGTCATGACCCAATTTATTAGATCATGATGGTGTCTACCATAACCTATCAATAGGTAAGCCAACTTGTATTCTAGAATGGCTAGTAATGGACTACTCAATAATATAAGGGACAGAATACCGAATAAATTAAATAAATATCAATACATAATAAAATGTTAAAACCTACGGGTATCAGTACAGGAGATTCTAATATCACAAGAGTAAAAAACTGAAATGTCAAGAGAATTAAAGTGATACAACTTATCTTGGTATATAGCATAGGGATTAGTCTAATGTATTAGAAAGAGATGAGAAATATTCTTAACTTGAGGAGTTCACTCTAAGTATTGAAACATGGAACCTCTGCATGATGCATACATCAACTGGTGTAACCCGTACTATGATCTATAGGCTACAGAAGTGTAGTATGAGTACAACCAAATCGTACTCAGTAGGCAACTGCCAATTGTAATCCAGAGATATAGCAGATATATACAACATATAAGAAGAATGGAATCCACCCCCAAGAGTCCCGAAATCATATAACAAGTCTATGAGAATAATAAGGGATAACTTTACTACTCAATTTCAAAAGTTAAACATAATAAAACTAAGGAGGTATCAGGGTGAACTATCCTATTCAAGCCACAATCAGTAAACATTAATATTATACCATATATCCTAGTCCAATATACAAATGAAGAGCTAAGATATATATGTATAAATATAACAATATACAAGGCCAAAAAACAATATACAATATGAGCAAGTAAAGGACAGGATATACTCTAGTGCCATAACTTAGGATTTAATACTATTATACTCAGGGTTGCTAATCCACATGGCTAGACATTAAATAATCATGCATAATAGTACCATCATAAGATAGAAGTAGTTTCAGACAGACCTTATATCTCAATACTGGAACAATAACAAATCTATCATAAGATAGCAAAAATAATGATTATAACAATATCAATAACAACATGACTAATCAGCTTCTCCAAACAACCAAATACCAAGCTGAGCATACGCGTATCCCCACCGCCCTAGACTTAAAAGTTCCAATAAATATAAAACACATAAGGCATATTCTTCACCCAAATCTATGCAACCGTCCCATACCGATTGATAGACATATATGCATACTAGTGATAGGCGGTGTGCATACAGGAATGAATACAAAGTATACAATAAATATCACAATCTCATCATCATAACCAACTCGATCATAACTATTATCATCATGACCATCATAAGTGTAATCAACCTCTGTCCTTGTCGGGTATCAATACATCATCACAGTATCATCCGGACTTGTCGAGTATCAATATCATCATCGTAATATCCTCTGGACTTGTCGTGTATTAATATCATCATCACAATTTTCTCTAGCCTTACTGGGTATCAATATCATTATAACATTATCCTCCATCCTTGCTGGCTATAAATATCATTGTAAAAATAAATACACATATATTTATAGGCATATATAATAGGTGCACGGGCACAAGATATGGAAAAAGGAGGGTAAATGTACAATCCTTTTAATGTACTCATAATCATAATCTTATCATCATAAATATCTCACTTGTCATAATTCCCAACTATTTGATATTAGATAACAAATGCTTATTATCATTAAACAACTAGTTTGCTGGTTTTCACATGACCTTAAGTTATTAGACTAAACATTATCTTTCACTTAATCCTTATTCATCGGATAGCAACTAGTCATTTTATAACAAGGAGTCAATACCCAACATCTAGCCAAGACTTATTACTAGACCATAATCGCTATTTATCAACTAATCAACATTATGAACTAATCATTTTGTATCTGTTAATCATTAATAGACAACACATTACCATTTATCATCTAACAATCTTAATTAAACTAAAATCATTCCTTAACTAACCATCGCTTATAAACTAATCCTCGTTTATCAACTATTCATCATTATTATAGAATGATCTCCTATCCCTAACATTTCTTATTATCTAAACTCATTGATACACAATTATCATTTCACAACTAATCAACATCATAAACTAAGTCATCAAATGCTACAGTCGCCTAATAGACAACTACTACCACATAGCTTAACCCTTAATTAGGAAGAATAGACATAAGATCGTACCTTAGCTAGAAGTACATCAATTACCAATATAATAACATGAATGTACTGAATCTATGCATGTGATCATCAATATTAAATCAGTGGAACAAAAACAAGCATACCGCATCTCCTTCTATCCTATACCAGAGAGATACGTATTCAAACATATATATTCAATTTCATAAACGATAATTGCATCCTTTGTAATGATAAATAATTTTTGGATGTCCAATCAATATACTAACATGTCCTTCGGCCCAATAATATGACCATAATAATTAAAACATCATAATCATTGTTGTTGCCCATATATATATCCGAACTCATATCAAGAATCATTTTTATATGACATAACATATCTATAATCATTGAACATATATGTGGCATCTCACATATTGGAAGTATAATATCAAAAAGCATGAAATCATCTCCCACATAGGAGGCATCACACAGATAAGACACATGATATCAATGAACATGAAATCATCTCCCACATAAAAGGCATCTCACATATGGGAGGCATAAAATCAATAAGCATGAAATCATCTCTCACATAGGAGGAATCTCACATATAGAAGGCATAATATCAATGAGCATATATTTAACTTAAAATATCTTATGTCAATTTGTTATACTACATGAGTTACGATGAGCACTACCTCTCTCGTCCAATAGACATATCTAAGAGGAATATCATCTCTATAGGTCCAATAATTATAACTAAAAGGAAATATAATCTCTATAGGCCCGACATCATATCTAAGATAGAATAACATCTTTATAGGCCCAATATCATCTGTAAAAGGAAATAAAATCCCTATAGGTCCAACAATGATGTTTAGGAAGAATAACATCTCTATAGGCCCAACTATCTTATATAAGAGGAAAATCATCTCTAAGGACCCAATGTTATGTCTAAGAGGAAATATCATCTCTATGAGCCAATATCAAGTCTAAGAGGAAGTAACATCTCTATAGGTCAAACATCATATTAAAAAGAAAATAACATCTCTTAGGACACACATCATTATTCGGGGAAAAGTACATCCTCATTCAAATAGACATAGAGTAACCTTATACAAAGTTTTACTAATCTCAACTACGCCTAATCAAGCTAAGTCCATAAGGCTAACACATGTCTAGGCCTAAGTGGGCCGGACAATCTCACTACTAATCCTCAATTTCCATATTTAGTAATTATGGCACAAACTAGGCTAAGATATCTAGCTCAACTTGTAGATGTCAAGCATGCCATAAACAATCCTAATATAGACACTTCATATAGAAACAAGGGCATTTATGTCAACTCTACCCAAATCAGAATTCAATACTACCACACTAGTCCAATAAGATATAAATGTACTAGTCATGCTTCAAATGCTAAAACTACATCCCAAACCTAGAATCATATCGTATCAATGATACAAACTAGTCTAAACTAGGGAGAAGGCAATAGGATTCTCAAGATATATAAACATACAATATTACGGCTTCAAAACCCTCAACTAATCCCCAAAACATCAACAATCAACACTAAGTTATTATAGGAATAATCAAGCCTAACATCCACAATCACACGCAATATATATTGTACGTCATCTTAGATGAAAAGTAGACAAAAGCCTACCCTAAAGACGAATAATAAAACTTCACATCATGCCTCTTATACTTGACTTCTCTTCACAATCCCTGAAAGTCATCACACTAATAAAACCATAATCTGCTCACCAATATGAGTCTAATGATCCATATTGCACGATTATGCCTTGGGTCCAAAAACAACACCAAAACCCCATGTGAGTCCCACAAATGGAAAATGAGTTTCCAAGGCCAGCCCTATGTTCACACTTGAACAAAGAATAATAACCCTAAAGAAATGGGTTAAAATTAAGCATACATTGGGCTAAAATAAAGCCTTATGCAAAATTAGTGTTTTAGGTCCAAACTAGGAAATTCAAGCATGAATTCAAAGGATTCACACCTTATATTTGAAGATAATCTCAATAAAAGATGCTACTCAAGTTCCCAAGTCACCCACCATTACCAATTTGTGATTAGCACACCACATTACAGTTTTTGAGTCTCCATGAAGGAAGAAGATCGCCCATTCCTATCAAAAATAGGTATTTAAACAATCTCAAGGCCCTCAACTAGGCCAATCGCGACCCAGTATGTCGCGATCAAGGGATTGCAATTGTTATGGAGCCACCGCAATCGTGGTACTTTTCTGCACTAAATGATAGCTAAAACATTGAATTTAATTCCAAGGTTCGGGCAATGACTCGGGATGCATCCAAAATCTAATTTCTGCAATCAAAATATGTAATTACACTAGATTTAGAGTTTCGAACACGTTGGAAATATTAGATTTTCAATTCGAGGTTGTTTTGACTAAATATGGGTGCCATACCTAAAATTTTAAGTTTCTAACTTTCTGATCGATAGGTCTAAATGAGCTTAGGTGCATTGGGACCCAAACCAAAGGTCTACCTAGTCTATAATCAATATTCTGGATCTACTAGCACAGGCAGAATTTGTATTCGAGATTGTTTCACTAAAGTTTTTTCCCAATGGCTATTTGGAACCGATGAAGACTTCTAAATAGGAAATTGGTTCTATAAACCAAGTGAATTTCCTGGTGACTAAATTGTCAGTCTTAGCAAGTCATAAATAACTTGGGGCAGCTATGGAGAAGCTAGAATAGTGAAGATAAGCGTAAATATGGAAAATAACTCGAAGGGTCATTACATTATCGACTACGAAAGGGACTTTATCCCTGAAAGTTTATGGATAAAGAGAATGTCAAATGGTTGAAGGGATGAGATACTGGCCACGTAGGCTTTAAGCCTGACTTCCTAGATAACCTTAGCCTATAGAAAATTCTTTCAATGGATTTTACCATGGGTATGGCTTTTTTCAACCATCACTGTCATTTTACTTCCAAATAACCAAAACTCTACTTAACTGTTAACTGGCCTCAACTAAAAAAAAAAGGCTGATGTATGCACATCTGAACCATATCACACTGATGCCATCTCTATATCCGCATAAATCAACAAAGGCTCATTTGAGCCAAAGCCATCAAGTTATGATTCATGCAACAAAATCCAAATCCAAATGTACACTCCCTTTACAACTTTGCACCTGCTATCCACTCCAAGCCAGGATGAAAATCTCTTAAGTCTCGCCCATAGAGTCTTATCATAGAGAACTCAAAGAACTAAAGTTGACACACTGAAAATCCATATGACAGACATGAGGATAAACTCATAAGTCATTATTTGGGCACACAAATAAAGAGAGTAGAGGAATGTAATCCATGCCAATGTTGCAACCAGTTCAAATGAAAATCAAACTGAGATTTTAAAATCTAAGGTATCACTACTCATTACTGAATATTTCACTTCAGGATGTGTTATTTACCAATAATGAAGTCATTCTAAATCCAAATTGAGTATATTTATCCCACTGAGTAAACCATCTAAAATTCCTAAAGAAAACTTAAAATCAAGGTCAAAACATCAATAACCAATATGCAGCCCACATACTATTATCTAAAAACATATCAACTATAATCCAATCGAATTTGAGAAGATCGAATACGGAATCATAGAGTAGGCTCAACCATCCTATAAATGAAATCTGAGCAAGGACAAGTCTAAGATAAAATCTTCACGCAAGCTCAATAACACAAAGCTGAAATCTTAATAACATGGCTGGATTGCTCGATCTCAACTGCCCAAACCAAACCTGAAGATAGGTAGGCATTAATGCTACAAAAATAAATTATACTTCCAAATCGCTATTTGAAGGAGTCAAACCCAAACTAAGCCAATAAGGCCATATCAATGCAAACTATTCCAAATCCACTCCAGTATCCAAATCTGACATACTTAAGATAAATCACACAAAGCCATTGTTGAGACATATCTGAAGAGAAACATCACCACAGGGATAATCACTTACTGATAACACAATCGACCAACTCTATATCAGCTAGAGGGTATGAAATATATCCACAAAACAAAAATCCTTCCAAAGGATATATAGGCTAAAATTTCAAACAACTCACTGCATAACTGCTTGATAACATGAACTATACAAACATACTTAAAAATTTCCCATGGCTAAAAATCTCACCAGTAATGGTAAAAACTCTACAAACTCAGACAAATGCAACCTAGCTGACAACTAATCATTCCAACACTCTATCTCAGCAAAGAATAGTCATAGGCACATATCACAAACTAGAAACACTCGACTAAGGATTAGTAGGTGGAACAAACTTTGAAATGGGCATCTCTTGAAACCAACAAAGAATCACATCATCAAAGTATAAATATAATAATCTCAAAAACATGGTCAAAGTAAAAACAACCAACACCAAAAAGTCAATAACTCAAAAATAAGAATTTTTAATTTGTCAACTTAAAAATCATTCACAGAAAAGCCCACCCACCTCTAACAGTCTAATGCCACATAAGGGAAAACCATAACACAACAACAAAGCAGTATCCAATCTCCACACCAAAAATAGGGAAAACCACCCTAAAGGAAAAAACCCAAAAAACCTCTGAGATGAATCCACGATATCTCACCATTAATATCAAGATTGCTATCAGATGATGGACTAGCCACAAATGAAGAATGGACCCAAGACATGGTCAAGATCAAAATAGGCTATATTGATAAGAATAGCCAAGGTTAAAACCTTTACAACCCAAAAGGCAAGTCTATGGATCCCAAACTTAATAACTGGTGATACATCTAAATCATCGACCCTAGAATCTTAACAGAGCCACAGAAGGTTAACTTACTTTTGACATCGAAATACACCCCAAATCAATCTAATAAAGCTAAACAAAAGGGAACAAAATTAACCTCGCCATACTAGTGGTAAGAAATAATCACATCGATCTATATCTACTCAAGCCATCGAATAATATCACAAGAAAATAAAAGTCTAACTATGTAACACTAGCTTATATAGCTACCCAGCAAGAAGCAATTATATCAGGCTGAATACATATACATGCCCCTCAATTATTTGACTTTTTCCATATAGGCACCTCAATTAAGTCATGTACCTATGGAATTCTTTACTCCTTCACAAATCATATCAATTAAGGTGCTAATGTGGCGTTGATATGGCATGACATGTGTAATACACTCTCCATTAAGAGAGTGAGAGACCATAATTAATAAAAAAATTAGGCATAAAAGACCAACCAATAAAAAAACCACGTTTAAAAAATAAAAAGAAAAAAATAGTCATCATCTTCTTCTCCATAACTCATTATTTTCCATTTTTTAATCACTTACCATACTCACTAGGTACACACAACAACAACACTCACCCAATTTTTCATTCATAGAAAAAATACACACCTCACCAGATACAACAACACAATTCACACACCATACTATGACAGATAAAAGGATCCTCACATACATACATACAAAAAATACATACACAGACGCCACACACATACTCCCCCAGTTTTCATGCCTCCACTAAAAATTTGAAGAGGATACACTCATATTTCATAGTGAATTATATCACACACACAAATCAGAGAAAAATAGTGTGAATAGTAAAAAGAGGGTGAACAGTGAACATTAACGACCGAAAAATTATTGGGAAGCTATCATCGGCGATCCCTGCCGGGAAACCACCAGCTCTGCATCAAAATCTCACCAAAAAAACCATTTTGCTAACTACCAGTGGTCGCTAAAGCTCTAAACTGTAAACTCAACTCTAATTTTGCCGAAACCTGCCAGAAAAAATAATTGAATTTTATATACTTCAAACCACCATTCACTTCACCGGCGGGACCTCCAACCCATTCTCTGATAATGGTATATGTAATATTTAGAGATGTGAAGAAGAAGATATGAATTTTTTATTACTTTTTGTGCTCAATCGAAGGGTGGCAGAGAGTGGAGGGGGTTTGGAAGAGAAGGGCTATTGCAGTGGTGGTGATGGGGAGGTATTAATGATTTTTTTTAAAATTTAGATTTAATTATATTAAAAAATTATTTTTATAATTATTTTAAGTTAAAATATCGTGTATCGTTATTTGATTTGTCACTTTGCCACATCATTGGCGTGTGTATTACACGCATTTTATATTTTTTGCCACACTAGCAGATTGTGCTCAATTGACACATTTTGTATATGAGTAAAGGGTTCAATAGTTACATGGCTTAATTGAGGTGCCTATACTAGAAAAGTTGAATAATTAAGGGGCCCGTATATGTATTCTTCCATTACATCAAGTAGTAATATCAAGCAATATCAATAACCTCATGCAGTGGTAGTAATAGCAACAACAGTACAAAAATCAAAATACTAAACAGGCGGTACCAAAATAAACGTGTATCTCATGTAAAACTCAAGGGCCACAATAGGGTTAATAAGTTAAGATAGATGGGACTCAAATTTAAAACTACACCTATAGGTGAAAATATCAATACAAATCTACTCCATCCACTACTAAAAGAAATAAATAATAGAATGGTAACATAATCATGAATTTAATAAAAAGGCATAAAATGACTGATAACAATTCATCAAGGCATATAATCATCAACATGTATGAAGACCCAATAAACATAATAATAGATAAAAGCAAAAAATAAAAGCACACCAATCGTAGTGACATTCAAAACCACATGCTTGATGGGCATATGGAAAAATAAATCTGAACGGGTCTGAATCAGATCGACCTACTAAATCATTAATTGACGTGCCATACACACTAAATCTGATTGAATATTCCACAACATCACGAGGATGATCTTAATAAGATGAATGACTGGAAATCACATGTTCGAGACATTATCAAGACTAGTAGTCGATCTCTCCATAAGTTGAATCAAACTTTTAAATAACTAACTTGGTAGAACACAAACTGAGCCTAAATTGCTATCAAACAATCGCTAAGAGAAATCCCTAGAATTACTTCCTAACATCTAAAATCATAGACTATCTCAGGAACTCTAGAATGGCAGGGAGTACATGCTAACTCTAGCAACTCAGCTATCTCATATCTAGGGCATTCCTTAAACTAGTGTCTTATCACAACACTACTAAACCAATATCCCATAACACTTTAAGATACTTCCCCTCATCATCCAGAATGGTTTCTATGTCCTGAAGAACCATGCCATACTGCACAAGTGTAATTGAGACTCTCTTCACTATGATTATCATGACTAATCGGAGAACTACTCATAGTATGTAATACTGTCCATGTAGAGCTGATGGGCTGCTGGTAAAGCTGAACTCTACTAAAAGAATCCTTACTCTAGGATAATATACCAATAGCATTATACTGATGTCATACCTATTTATCTATTTTGATTAGTGTCAATACTTGTTCTTTCTGCAGTCCTCTCAGAATCAACATCCTGATAGAAGGAAGATCGGGCTGCTATCCAGTGCTCCAACACTAAATGGAGTGACAATACTAATCTTCTAACATATCCATGCACCAATGTTTGGCTCAAAAGGATTTAGCATAGTATAATGCCTGGACCACAGAGGATTCATTATCTTACTTAAAACTATGAACCCTGATGAGGACCAATATACTCAACTCTAGACTAAGGATTACCTGAAGAACAAAAAATCATCCATAGTTGAGAGGGATCTACAATATGAATAGAATTCCCAATGTTGAACCTCAAAGGCTGACGTAGTCGCAAGCTCAACTGAAGCCTAAGCTAGCCCAAATCCTTTTAGGCTGCCACTGAAGATCTTCGATATCCATCTCTTACTCTCTAGTTTGAATATGTGCTGAAATAATAGAAAAATGTGTTAAGGTATTATCCGTATTTGTCGACAAGGTGGCATCGTCCTTCGGGAATAGAATAGAATCAACGAATATGTTCAAGGTTCATAGGAAACAGGATATGGAATAAAGAAGGGAATTTTCTAAAATGTCCCTATAGCCTCCCAAAGATAGGTTATGAACGTCTCTACACTGATGCGTAGGACTTTACTAATACATAGCTCTTGCACTAATTTTTCATGACCTTATTTCTCCGATCATGATGGCATCTACCATAACCCACTAATAGGAAAGCCAACCAGTTGTTTGAAATGGCTAGTAATAGACTACTAAATAATATAAATGAAAGAATGTGGAATAAATGAAATGAAGATCAATACATAATAGAATCTCAAAATCTGGTGGCATCAGTACAAGAGCTTCTAATATCATGATAGTACAAAAGTGAAATGTCAATAGAATTACACTAATACAACTTATCTCTGTATACAATATAGAGATTAATCTAATACATAAGGAAGAGATAAAAATTACTTCAAACGTCAGGATTTAAATCTAAGTGTTTGAACCATGGCTGCTCCACACGATGTACGCATCAATGACGATAACCCATACTATGATTTGCAGGCTACAGAAGTCTAGTATGAGTACCAATGAATGGTACTCAATAGGAAACTACCAACTTACCTTCATAGATAAAGTAGATATATACAACACATTAAGAGAATGGAATCTACACACAGGAGTCCAGAAATCATATAACAAGTCAAAAAGAATAATTAGGGACAGCTATCGTGCTAAAGTCTACGTGTCTAACATAATAAAATTAAGGAGGTATCAATGTAAGCTATCCTGTTCCATCCACAATCAATAAACACTAAAACTGTACCATATATCCAAGGCCAATATACAAATGAATAGCTAAGAGAGACATATATATATATATAACAATATAGAAGGCTAAAAAATAATATACAATATGTACAAACAATAGACGGGATATACAACCTTCCATAACTTGATATAGCTAGGTATATATATATATAAAATATGAGGTCATCTCAAAGCATAACCATGATCATTGTATCCTCATTCTAGGACCTCATTATAATACTACCAGGATTTAATACTATCATACTCAGGGTTTTTAATCCACATGGCTCGATATGAAATAATAATGCATAATAGAACCATTATAAGATAGAGGAGGTCTACGACATACCTCTAATTTTGATACTTGAACAATGACCAATCTGTCATAAGCTAGCCATAATAATGTTCATCACAATGATAAAAAAATTATCAATAATAACGCAAATAACCGACTACTCCAGAAAACAAAATACCTATCTAAGCCTATGCCTACTCCCACAACCCAAGACTCAGAAGGTCCAATCAACATACAACACATAAGGAATATTCTCCACCCATATCTATGTAACCATATTATACCGACTAATAAACATAATTGGATACCGGTGATTAGCGATGCATATGTAGTAATGAATGCAAAGTACACAATACATATCACAATCTCATCATTATAACCATCTCTATCATAACTATCATCATCAGGACTATCATAGTGTAATCAACCTCCGACCTCACTTATTAACTAATCCTCATTTATAAACTACTCATCATTAATATCAACTAATCCCCTATAACTAATATCTCTTATTATCTAGCCTCATTGATACACACTTCTTATTTAACATATAATCGACACCATAAGCTAAGTCATCAAGTTCTATAGTCATCTAATAGAAAACTATCTACCACATAGCTTAATAATTAATTAGGAAGAGCAGACATAAGATTGTACTTCACCTAGAATCATGTCAATTGCTGATATAATAATCATGAATGTACCAAATCTATGAATGCTATCAGCAGTATTCAAGTAGTGAAACAAAAAACATCATACCATATCTTCCTCTATCCTATTCTAGAAAGATATGTATACAAACACATATATGCAAATTCATAAACAATAATCTCATCCATTATAATAATAAACACTTCTTAGATATCCAATCAATATCATAAGAGGGAATAGCATCTCTATAGGCCCAACATTATATGTAAGTGAAAATAGCATCTCTACAGGTCCACCAATCATATCTGGAAAGAATAGCATCTCTATAGGCCTAATAATAATATCTAAGAGGAAAATCATCTCTAAGGACCCAAAGTTAGGTCTAAGAGAAAATACTATCTCTACGAGCAAAATATCAAGTCTAAGAGGAAATAACATCTCTATAGGTCAAACATCATATCAAAAAGGAAATAGCATCTTTATACGCCTAAATATCATTATTAAGGGTAAAGTAAATCATCATTTAATAAGCCACAAACTAACCTTATACTAAGGTTTACTAATCTCAACTACACCTAACATCTACAACTAAGTCCACAAAGCTAACACAAGTATAGCCTAATTGGGTCGGACAATCTCACAACTAATCCTCAATTTCCATATTTAGGCAATTATGCCCCACACTAGGCTAAGGTATCTAGTTCAACTTTTAGATGTGAAGCGAGTTGTAACAAATCCTAATATTGGGACATCGTCTAGAAACAAGGGCATTTAAGTCAACTCTACCAAAATAAAGATTTCAATACTACTATACGAGTCAAATAAGATATATATATATACACTAATCATACTTCCAATGATAAAACCACATCCTCAACATAGCTTCATACATATCCTTAATACTAACTAATCTACAATAGAGAGAACGCAATAGGATTCTCAAGGGTTATAAACATACCATCTTACAGGTTCAAAACCCTCATCTAAATCGCAAAACATCAACATTAAAGGATAATTTATTCTATGCATAATCAAGCCTAACATCCATATTCACATGAAATATATATCATACATCATCAACTAAGAAAAGTAGATAGAAACCTGCCTCAGAGCCGAACCAAAAAACCTTATATCATGCACCATATGCTTAACTTTACTTCAAAATCCTCAAAATACCATTACACTAACAAAATCATAATCTACTAATCAATATGAGTCTAATGATACCCATAATACAATATTGTGCTTCCAATTTTAAAATAATATCAAAACCCAAAGTGGGTCCTACATATGGAAAATGAGTTTTAGAGGACAACCCAATTATCACAAATCAACAAAGAATAATAATCCTCAACAAATGGGTGAAAATTAATCATACTTTGGGAAAATATCAAACCCTAAGCTAAATTAGAGTTTTGGGTCCAAACTAGGAAATTCAAGCATTAATTCAAAGGATTCTTACCTTAAATTTTAAGATAATAATGATAAAAGATGATAATCATGATCCCAAGTCACACAACATGAATAATTTATGATTAGCACACCATATTAGAATTTATAGGTCTCAATGAAGAAAGAAGTTGGAAAATTCCCATCCAAAATAGGTATTTAAACAAACCTTCCTATGACTTCAACTAGGACTATCGCGAACCCACGCGTGTTGTAATTGTTGCATCACGACCACTGTGAAGCCACCACAATTGTGGTATTTTTATGTACTAAATGATAGCTGAAATATGGAATTTGATTCCAAGTTTAGGCCTATGCCTCGGGACGTATCCAGAATCAAATTTTCATTTAAAAAATATGTAACCACACTATATTTAATGTTCTAGACCCATGGGTAATGTCAAATTTTCAATCACAAGTCATTCTAACCAAATATAGGTCTCACACCTAAACTTTTAAAATTTTAACTTTTCGATAGATAGGTCAGAATGACATCGGGTGCATTGGGACAGTTGGAATTATAATTCGAGATTGTTTTGCGGAATTTTTTTCTTGGTAGACATTTGGAACCAGCGAAAATATCTAAATAGGGAATTGATTCTAAAAAAAATAAACTGCCCGTTAACCAAATTGTCAATCCCAGAAAGTCATAAATGACTTAGGGAAGCTATAGAGAAGCTCAAATGGTAAAGATAAGTCTAAACATAGAAAACAACCTAAAGGGACATTACACTGCCACATCAATAGAAGTAGTGTCTAGTGTTGGTCACTCCGACCTCCACTTTATGAGTTATTTATATAACCCTTATTAGATTCCAATTAAAACAAGTATAACATATTTTCATTAATTGAAACATATTCCACATTAAGTCATACACTATTGGTATCATCATACCAACTACACTTGTAAGATAAAAACAACGTGCAAAAATAATTTCCATTAACTTGGGGAAAAAAACTGCCTTAGTTCAATAATACCATGTAGATCAACAATGACTCCTTTTGTTTATTAAATTAGACTAGTGTGTTTCAAATACCTCTTTATATCATACAATAGTTCAAGAATAGTTCAATTTTACAAATTCCGATATTTCTAATAATTAAAAATAGTTTCACACTATGGGGTTAGGGTCATAACCACTTCAAAAGTCACAAGTTTAGGAAAATCATAATTACCTTGTTCATTCAACGTACCTATGCTCCCATAAGTTTAAAATCATAATTAAAGCATGAAAAATCTTATGTAAATGATGGGAAAATAATTTTCAATAACAAACACTAAAAAACCTCAACCTTGTTGTAAAACCAACATGAATCTCTCATAAAAAATCTTTCATGCATATTATTTTAATAAATTATCAATGAGGAAAGAGTAACATACCATAAACACCATGAAATTTGGTTAGAAACTGATCTTTGATCCCTTAGATAACCAACTTGATGAAACCCTAACTTGACTTGCTTGAGGGAATTTAGAGATCTTTCTTGGAGTTTTTAAGAAGTTACTTGATTTTTTTCTAATTGATAATGACATCATAAAGGGGTTATAAGATGTGGGATTTAATTTGGGTAGCAGAGGAAATATCCATAATGCCTTTAACATAAAAGCTAGAAAAGTGTCATACATGACTACTGGTTAATTAGTGACTCATAGGAACTACTTATGACTTGTCACCATGAGACATAACCAAGATAGGCTCTAGGATCCCAACACATGGTTGACCCTATGAATCAATTGGTACCACTCGTAATGGGACCTTACGACTCCTAAGGTCCATTCTTAGTCAATATTGAATCTAATTTGGTAAACACTGGACAACTTATGATTTGCATCCAATGACTAGTAAGAAGTCCTTACGGCTCATAGTTAGTGACGCCTACTCAAAGAAAAACTAAGCCACATAATTTCTTATTTGTTTACGATTCCATCATAATGACTCATCATGATTCTTTATGACTCGTATACTTAATTCATACCCAAGATAGAAACTTAAACACCCCTCACTAGAAACCTTATGACTAAGGTCACCTGACCCATTAAGACACCCTTTGACTCATCAGGTGAGTCATTAATAGGGATGAAAGCTTTGATCTTCAAAAATTTACAAGGACCAAAATCCCAAGACGTTGCAACCATGTTAGTGAATTCCATAATATAAGGCTCCTAGGTTAATAGTTTTGTTTATGAGAAGACTATTTTAATTTAGTCTTAAACAAAATTGTGTAGCTCATCGTGAAAGAGGTCTGAGGGACCAATACAAGAGACCATGTTTGTTGGAGTGGGGGTTTGTTTGACCATATGCTCGGTACAAATATTATATATATATATATATATGTAGGGCTATGACCTTTGTGTCATCATTCTTTCCATTAATTTTCTTAGTTCTTGCAGTTAACATGTATTAGGCCCTTTCAGTGGGAGAAGCTAAGCCTGTATATCTCATAGTTGCCGTAAGGATGGAGTGATCTACATAGTTTAGGTTAATATTTTAAGCACTAATATTCATGAACCTTGTCCCTATCATAACACCAAATACATATATAAATGAATTTGATGTATATGATTTCTGACTTAATTTTTGTAATTGCATTATTTTATCACTTTTCCTGAGTTACGTGCCAATGCTTTCATAAAATACCCTAGGAATAGGAACATTGTAAAATTTCTCAAGTTTGGACCTTTTTGACTTTGTACAACTCAAGGGTACCAATCATACACCCTTAATATGACTCGTAGGCTATATTGAGAGTTTAATTGTACCCTTGGCTATATGGTTGGCTTGGATACTACCTAAAATATGACTCCTTTTGATATGATTCATATGTACGGTACAAGGGGTGTAAGGCCTAGTTGTATATTTCCTAAGGTGTTGTCTTATAGAGTCTATCATAGATACAGTTGGTGGGTATAATTAGGGGTGTACTCGTACCCTTAAGGTACAACTAGGGTGGTGTGATTTGTATAGAAACTAGTAGGTTGGGTCTTTATATGGTCTTTGGTACGAGTTGGGGTACCACTCATACCCTAGGTTTTGATGGTAAGGGGTGTCCTACTCCTGGACGTGACTTATTTTAAATTTTTAGTCAAGGTTTGTTTAGAAATTTCCTACTCCTAAAAACCTTATGTCCTCAAGATATATTGCCCTTGGTGGCCTTCCATAACAATTTTTAAGGATTAAAACACCTCAAATACTCTCTCAAACATCACTTAAAGATTGGATTCTAGGGTTTCTTCATGTATTCTTCAAATTTCTTAAAGGTCAAGATCTCTTCTGTGAATCTTCATGTATAAGTCATACTCCTTCCCTCATTGTTATTTTGAACTAAATTCATGTGTATTATGTTTTAGATATTACTTTATACATCATGAATGGTGGTTTTTAGAATATATATTGGGGGTCTTGATGCATATGGTTTTGTATTGGTTTAAAATATTTTTTACATATTTTTGGTAATGGATTGCATATGTGGTTATTGGTTGGTTAGGATTTAACAAATAGGTCTTAAGTAACTCAAATTATGGTGGTTTATACCTTGGTCTTAGTCTTGGAAAAGGTATACCCTAACATGTTTGATAAAATGATTCATAGAATGTTTTTTCTGTATTATTGAACTTTCATTTTGATTCTTTCATAGTTTGGTTTGGTAATAGAACCTTAAATGGATTTGCATGGTTTTTCATGGTTTAAATGATTTAAATGCTTAAAATTTTTGCATAGTCTAAATTGGGTTATCATGGTTGGTATATTTTGAAAACCTTGCAGGATGCATAGAAATACCTCAAGTGAAAGCATTAATGGAATTGGTTTAAATGGTTTGTAAAGGTAAAATGCTAAATAGTTATTCTTTTAAGGAACATAGAAGTCCCCCAAGTGGTTTAATATGGTAATTAGAGAGGCACTAAAAAGTTCCCTTAAACCTATAAATGGTTAGTCATGGATGATACTTAAAAGTAAAGGTTGCTATGAAGATACCAATATCAATGGTCTTGGTTAATAAATAGAAAATGGTTTGGTTATTTGGGAATTGGTTATAATTAGGCAATAATGGTGGGATATGTAGTAAATCCATGAAAGATAAAGGTGTCAAGGGTATAAAAAATAGAAGCTCATATTTACTGATATGTAGTTGGTCTGAGTGACTGTATGCATGATGTCATACTATATTTGGGAGATGTACAAATCATCCTAAGGGCTTCTTCCCTGGTTATGTAGTTAAAGACACTAGGCACCTTTCAGCATAGGAGATAAACCTATATAGATATGGGTGGTTTAGAACGGCAAAGTTTAACAACCTAGATAAAGGTTTTAATAGCATTCTAAAACCGATTCCCTATCCAATGCATGGTTATGTACATATATATATTATATGGTTGTATGCAGTATGGATATTTTTAGTTAGCTTTGAAAACAACATTATCTTATGCTTATCCTAAGTGCATTCTAATGTTCATCCACTAACCCATCTTCGGGAGGTTGTATACCCACGCTATGCAGGAACCGACCATTTTACTTCTCCTTTTTTATGATCAAATTTAGGGATAGTTAATGTTGTATTAAAGTAGTGAGCGTCCATAGTTTTAAAGGCATCCATTTCTAGTCATGGGTTAATTTACATATTTTTTTGTCTTTCATAGACTTTGGTTTTGGCTATCATTGGGGGCAAAGCCCGACTAGTTACTCTTTGGTTGGTCTAGAGGCTTTGTATGGATAGCTATGGATATGGTATGGATTAGTTATGTTTCATAAATAGATATACATTGGCTTATTATTATGATATTAGTTTATGATTTCTGAATAGGTTTGGGTTTGTTATTGGGTGGTTAGACTTGGTCTTAGATATAGAATTATCCCAAAGTAACCACATAGGCTAATAAGCTATGTTGTTATATGTTTGGACATCAACCAACTTAAGGTATATATTTAGTGGTCAGGTTAGGTAACGGGGGTGGTTTTCAATCCTGGTAAGGCTTGGGATTGCCCATTATGACAAGGCCTAGTTTGGGTCATGTAAATTTGGTATCAGAGTTTTAGGTTTTGGTGTCATAGGGTGTCCACAAAGTTGTGTTGAGTAGAGTCTTACTTATTGGTGTGTTGTGCACCACACTTATATCAGGAGGCTATGAGGCATTTAAGATGTTTCACTTTCTTGGTTATTCTATTTTTGGGCTATAAAGTCTAAGGTTTTAAACTCTTCTCTGAATCTTCCTTGGATTATCCTTTGAATCATGTCTCCTAAACAATATAATATTTTTGAAACTTACCTATTTTACTCAAAAACAACATAGATAGATCAAGTCTAACTCATGGGGCATAGACCCGGTTAGGGGTCATAGCTAATGGTTTTCCTAGTGAATCCTAGTCTTTATCATCCTATTTTCTTTATAGATTTTATTGTTGGTCGTACCATAGTTATTTTGAGGGAAGAATGAATTAGTATTTTGGTTGTGGTCAGATGGGCCTCGTATGTTGGTGACGTCCCATAAGGGTTTCCACTTGGAAAAATAGAATATTGGCTACTACGTCTGGCTTTGGCAGTGGCTAGGAATGTCTCAATGTTCTTACTATTCCTCAGGAGTCTGAGGCATCTTCCGATGATGAAACTAGAATATTGATAACTTCTTTCTGTTGGTGTATATTATTTACTTGGTTTGGGGTCCTCTATATTTTGTGGCCACATTTATGGTTGTTTATTTTGGATGTGGTCCTAAGGTTATTTAGGAATCTTTTCTTCTTCTATTTCTACCCTGATATTTCACTCTATGATTCCCAAAAGAGTCTATAAGAGGTGTATGGTATCTATTGGTAATAAAGTGGTCTTGGTGGATCCATGTGTGACTCAAATATAATGGATTTCACTGTCATTTAGGGGAAGGATTGGTTGCATTAATGCTTATCATTATTAGATTGTCAGACTTGTTAGATCCCTGGAGAGTCAATTTTGGAATAAGATAATTGTTTTGGTCCCTAGTTTTTAATGGAAAGGTTATATCTTTGAACATGGAGATTGGTCTCTAAAGGGATTTCCTTATTAGTCTATTGGGGTTAAAAATCCTAACTTGAAAGGACCTTCTTTGGTTTTATCTCAGAGGTGCATGAATTTTGTGGGGTCATTTTTTATGACCATCAAGGCATCTTTCTAATAGGGAGGTTGGTTTGGATTGTTCTTGTGTCATATGTTTATCCAAATTTCTATTCCTTTATTATAGATTGGTCCTGGTGGAGGTAAAGGATCATAAAGAGAAATTACGGGATCTCTTAGATGAAGGTCTCATCAGTTTTAATGTTCCCATATGGAGTGTTTTGTTCTTACATGCCTAACAGGAATGGTTTTCCCTAGAAATGAATAGGTTGTCGATGGATGACTAAGGAATTTGGAGTGTCCTCCTTGTGGGGTGGACTATGCTTATATATCAAAACACCCAAGTTTCTGGACCTTAGAAAATTTCCAAGAATTCTAATCTATGGACCCAATATGACTCATGGGTATGAGTCGTATATTGGGGTACAGATGGTATGGTCCAATCGTATACTGACCATTGTTGGTTGGTGGGATGGATTTTGGTTACTAGAGTGAATACAACATAGCTTTATGAGTCGTATTGGTGGTTTTAAATAATTTTGTTCGTTAACATAATCTTAGACTTAGTTACTTAGGTTGGATCTGAGTACAAGTGGCTCCTCATGAGCCATAAGCCAGGGTACGAATTATACTAGGGACTCAAATGGTAGGCAGTGTCCAATCCTCCTAGTATTTTATTATGTAGGGATACGAGCTATAGATACAAATTATATGTTGTTTTGATGAATTGGTTGGATGAGTGGTATACTTGATAGTCTTTCATCTAAGGGTGGAAGTTTAGGATACGAGTGGTGGATACCAATCATACTGGGTAGGTTTGACACATGAGGATCAGTCGTATCCCTGCGATGGGATTTTTGTGTAACTTAAGTGTGGTATTCTGGATATTTCCACACATATCCAAATAGGGTACTAGGACTTCTAACCTACCTAGAAAGTTATTTACCCTATTGTTCTATTCATTAATACTTTGAAACTCTTCCTAAACACTCCATAATTCTCTCAAGAGCTTTTGGGCAAGAGAGGCTAGGGTTTCAACTAGAGGATCAATTTGGGGCTTTTCTTGGTGATTTCTTTTCTTCATTATCTTGGTTTAAGGCATGTTCTCTTTCCTCATTGTTAATTTCACTTAAAGGCAAGGTTTATACAAATGTTTTCATGGTTTTATTATTACATGACTTTGGCTTTAAAATATGATTTAAGGGTTTTGATGTTAAATGGTTGGTTATGGTTTCCTACTATTTTAATTATGCTTTTATATACATTAATGATGGCATTTGATAATTGGATTGCATGGGAATGGTTTATTGGTAATTGGAATTGGTTTCGGTCATATTATTCCCCTAATATGTTAGATAAATTATGAAGATATGTTCATTGTATTAACTTCTTTTTATGAAACTTTTGTATGTTTTAAACCTAGTAAAGGAATTATAAATGGTTTAAATGGTTTGGAAAGGATAAAGGATAATTGGTTATATTTGTGGGGAACATGGAAGTATCCCAAATGGATTAATATGGTAAATTGAAGGGCACTTGAAAGTCCCCTTAAACCTATAAATGGTTGGCTATGGATGATACTTGTAACTAAGGGCTGGTATGACGATACCAATATCAATGGACTTGGTTAATAAATTGATAATGTCTTGGTTATTTGGAAATTTGGTTTTAATTAGGTAATAATTGTAGGATGTGTAGCAAAGCCATAGAAGGTAAAGGTTCCGAGAGGGCAAAATTGGAAACTTATATTTGTTGATATGAGGTTGGTCTGGTGACCGTGTGTATGATGTCACACTTTCTTTTGGGGATGTTCTAGTCACATGGAATACTTTCCTGGTCGTATGGCTACACACATTGGACCCTTTCAACAAGGGGAGAGAAACCATATATCCCATGGGTGGTTTAAGACGGCAAAGCTTCACAACCTAGGTTATATATATGGTTGTGTGAATATGTATGGTTTTACTTGGTTTAATAAATGGAATTATTTTATCCTTACCTTGAGATCATGCTAAAGGTCACTAGCTATCCCTATCTACTAGCGGTTGTATACCCACGGTATGCATAAGCCACCATTCTATACCTCCTACATAGTGATTCACTTAAGGATTGTATTTGTACTAATGTGGTTAGCTTCCATCCTTTTGGAAGACTCCATTTTTTGTTATGGATATGTTTAGATATTTTGGATTTATTTTAACTATTTATTCTAGGTATGGTTGGGGCATTGGTTCAAGTTTAGAGTCTTTGTCTTGGAATCTTCTCTGATCCTTGTTTGTTCATTTTTCAAATTTGCCGCATAGATTTGGAACACAAGGAAATTCTTCAATCCCATCTGAGGGTAATGCTGAAGAGGTGCATCCTACTTCTAGGGTTTATCTTCGATCTTACTATCCTATCCCTGATAGTTCTGGAATTCTGCCAGTTGCTACTAGTCTTTCTTAAGGTGAGGTAACTACTGTAGAATTCTGTTAGTCTATTTATGCTATTTAAAATTGGTTACTACTCAGGTTAAGCGGTATGTGTCTGGTGCTTTATCTGCTGAGGCCATAAGTATTATTCAATTTATTAAAATGAGTCCTTCTACTTTTTCTAGAGTAAAGATAGAGGAGGATCCATGGGGCTTCTTCGATAAGATTGAGAAGATATTTCTGGTGATGTGGGCTACCAATGTGAAGGGGGTAAATATTATAGCTTATCAACTCAATGAGGTTTCAAATCAGAGGTATAAAGAGTGGGATAGGGATAAAGGAGATATAGAGGAGTCATTCTTTTAGGAAGCCTTCTGTGGAGATTTTCTGGATCATTTCTTTCCCCAAGAGTTGAGGAAAGAAAAAAAAGTTTTTTTTGAACCTCAAGTAGGGTAGAATGTCTATCAAGGAATATGCCTTGAAGTCTAACCAATTTTCAATGTATGCTCCTGATCTAGTGGCTAACATACGGGCTAGAATGAGAAAGCTCACTTCTCAGTTGAACCAGGATTTGATTTTGGATGGAAAGACTGCTTTGTTAAATAAGGATATGGACATATCTAGGTTGACTGGTTATATACAGTAGAAAGAGGATGGAATAAGAAAACAGGTAGAGTTTGGGGATAGGCAAGGTAAGAGAAGCAAGTTTGCTAATCAAGGAGTTGCACAGTCTCATAGTATTAGAGATGGTGAAAAATGGCAGACGATGAAGAGGGGGAATTCTATTTCCTACTCTTCTGCTACTGCTCTTTATCAGTCGGGTGATAGAAGTCATTATTATGGTGACAATTTTTTAGGGTAGGGTGTCCAGTCTAAGCCAACCAAAGGTCAGTCAGGTTCTTTATGCCCTTCTTGTTAGTTCTATGGTAATCCTCATTGGGTTTATTGCGATGAAGGAAAGGACAAATGCTTCATATGTGGATAGGATGTCTATCGACTTAGGGATTGTCCGGTTAATAAGGTTGCTAGGGGGAAAATAAGATTTCTTTGGCTTCATCTTTTGTTCCTACACCTGCTGGTTTTGCATCTACTTCTTTTACTGCTCCTGGTTCTAGTATTGGTAAGAAAAGGTTGTATGTTTTGGCGTTTAGATAGGAATCTTAGGCATCACCGGATGTCATTACTAGTACATTGTCTTTTCTCTCATAATTTATATTATTTTCTTGATTTGGGGTATACTCTTTCTTATGTGACTTTCTATGTGGCTGTATTTTCTGGTTTTAATTCGAATAATACTTTGGATCCTTTTTCTATTTCTCCCCAGTATGTGACTTAGTTATTGCTATAAGAGTCTATATGGGGTGTGTCATATTTATTGGTGGCAAGCAAACCTTTGTGGACCTGTTTGAGTTAGATTTGGTGGATTTTGATATCATTCTGAGGATAGAATAGTTACACTCTTGTTATGCATCTTTGGATTGTCCAACCCAAAGGGTTATCTTTAGGTTCCCTGGTGAGCTAATTTTAGGATAAGAGGGTGTTTTTTTAGCTCTTAAGAGGAGGTTTATTTCTTATCTTAGAGATCCGAGGTTAATCTATAAAGGTTGTCTTTATCATATGGATTAGGTTACAAATTCTAACTCAAAATATCTTTCTTTTCTGTCAGTTTGAGTGGTTAATGAGTTTCCAGATGTCTTTTTGGATAATCTTCCTTATGTTCCTCATTATAGGGAAATAGAGTTTGGTATTGATATAGTTCCGGATACTCATCCAATTTCTTTTCCGTCATATAGAATGGCTTGGGCTAAGTTAAAAGAACTCAGGAGCAACTTAAGGATCTTCTGGATAAGTTGTTTATTCATCCTAGTGTATCCCCTTGGGGTGCACCGATGTTGTTTGTATATAAGAAGGGTGGTTCCCTTCGGATGTGCAATGATTATAGGCGGTTGAACAAGGTGATGGTCAAGAATACGTATCTTCTTCTAAGGATAGATGATTTGTTTGAATAGTTGTAAGGTGCCAAGTTCTTTTCTAAGATAGATCTTCAGTTTGTAGGTACCATCAGCTAAAGATTAGGAAGGAGGATATCCCTAAGATGACTTTTCATACTCGATATGGGCACTTTGAGTTTTTGAAGATGTCATTTGGGTTGACTAATGCTCCGGTGGCATTTATGGATTTGATGAGCATAGTTTTTATCAATATTTGGATCTCTTTGTCATTGTGTTAATTGATGACATTCTTGTTTATTCAAAAAGTTAGGTGGATCATGTTAATCACCTCTGTGTGATGTTGCAGACCTTAAAGGAACTACTGTTGTATGCCAAGTTCTACAAGTATGAGTTTTTGTTGAACGGTGTGACTTTATTGGGTTATATTATTTCTAGTGAATGGATCATCGTTGATCCGTAGAAGGTTTCTATGGTGAGGATGTGTCCTAGACCTATGACTTTATTCGAGATTCAGAGTTTCTTAGATTTAGCTAGGTATTATAGGAAGTTTGCGGAAAGTTTTTTGTCGATAGATGCTCTTTTGACTAGGTTAACTCAAAAGAATGTCAAGTTTTCTTGGTCAAATACATGTGAAGGGAGTTTTGAGAAGTTGAAGGAGAAGTTAACTTCAACTCCAATTTTGACCTTGTCGAAAGGTAGTGATGGGTTTATGGTTTATTGTAATGCATCTAGGAGAGGGCTTGGTTGTGTATTGATTCAGCATGGGAAGGTAATTGCCTATGCTTCCAGGCAGTTGAAGGTACATGAAATAAATTATCCTACTCATGATTTAGAGCTATTGTCGGTTTTGTTTGCTTTAAAAATATGGTGGCATTATTTGTGTGGTGCTCATTTGGATATTTGTTTTAATCATAAGAGTCTACAGTATGTGTTTAATCAGAAAAAGCTTAATCCTAGGCTAAGAATGTGGCTTGAGCTTCTCTTGGATTATGATAGGAGTATTCACTATTACCTAGGTAAGGCTAATGTAGTTGTTGATGCTCTTAGTAGGTTATCCATAGAGAGTTTGGCTCATGTGGAGGGAGAAAAGTTGGGTAAAGGATATTCATTGTTTGGCTAATAATGGAGCTCGCCTCTTAGAATCCAAGGATGGTGGTGTGGTGGTGAAAAAAGTGGTTCGATCATCTCTGGGTACGAGATTAAGGAGAATCAAGCTCTAGATCCTATCTTGATGAAAATCAATATTTACTTTGGCGGGCAAAAGGTACTGGTGTTTGAGATCTGTGGTGATAGTACTTTACAATAACAGGGAAGGTTGTGTGTTCCTGATATAGATGGTTTTTGGCAAAGGATTTTGGCTAAGGCGCATGAGTCGCGCTATATTGTTCATCCCAGCTCGACTAAGATGCATAATGATCTCAAGGAGATCTATTGGTGGAATACTATGAAGAGGGATGTGGCTTATTTTATGGCCAAGAGCATAGTGTGTCAACAGGTTAAGGTTGAGCACAAGAGGCCAGGAGGGGCTGTATCAAGAACTTGATTTTCCTTAATATAAGTAGGAAGTGATCATTATGGACATTGTTATCGGTCTTCCTCGATCGTGAAATTAATCTGATTCAATTTGGGTCATTATGTATAGGATGACTAAGTCTGCACTTTTTGCCAGTGCGGACTACTTTTTTGGCGCAGGATTATGCTAAGCTATATGTTCAGGAGATTGTGAAGAAACATGGGGTTCCTGTTTCAATTATTTTTGACCATGTCACACAGTTTATGTCTCACTTCTGATGATCTTTTTAGAGAGGGTTGGGGACCAAGCTGAGTTTGAGTATAGCTTTTCATCAGTAGATGGATGGGCAAGTGGAGAGAACTATTTAGACATTTGAAGATATATCTTAGGCCTATGTGATTGATTATGGTGGCTATTGGGTTATGCGTCTACCTTTGGTAGAGTTTTTTTTACAACAATAGCTATTATTCTAGTGTTACTTTGGCCCCTTTTGAGGCATTGTATAGTAGTAGGTGTATAACTCTTATTGGTTGGTTTGAGCTTGGTGGTGCAGACATGTTTGGTGCCGATTTGGTCTACAAGGCTATGGAGAGGGTGAAGGTGATTCGGTAGAGGCTTAAGGCTTCCCAAAGTCGCAAAAAGTCCTATGCAAATATTACGCATAGAGACTTGGAGTTTGAGGTTGGAGATAGGGTTTTCCTCAAGGTATCTCCCAAGAAGGGAGTAGAACAATTTTGCAATAAGGGGAAGCTTAGTCCTCGGTATGTGGGTCCTTATGAGATTCTATGGAAAGTTTGTAATTTTGCATATGAGTTGTAATTGCCATCTAGCTTGAACTTGGTTCATCAAGTCTTTCTTGTTACCATGTTGAGGAAGTGCATTGGTGATCCTTTTTTGGTTATTACTTTAGAGGGATTGGTTCTCACTGATTCTTTGTCTTATGAAGAAGTCCCGATTGAGATCTTGGATAGGAAAGTTCGTTGACTGTGGACGAAGGATGTAACTTCGGTTAAGGTTCTTTTGTAGAACCATAAGCTGGAAGAATCTACATGGGATGCCGAAGAGTACTTAAAGTCCAAATATCTGTATTTGTTTCTGCTTCTGGGATTCGTGCAGAAGGTATATGTCTTCAACACATCTTTGTTTTCAGAGTTTACTAAGGTAAAGATTTGTATCTTTTCCTCTTTGTTTTCGAACATTGTTAAGGAAGGGAATATATTTGATGATGCAAATTTTTCTAGCATATGGTTACCCCTACCTTATCCGTCATTCGGTGATAAATATTCCTAGTGGGGGAGACTGAAACACCCTTGTTTATGGACCTTAGAAATTTGCTAGAATTCTAATTTTTGAACCCAATATGACTCATGGGTATGAGTCGTATGTTGGGGTACGAATGGTATGGTGCAGTTGTATACTGACCAGTGTTGGTTGGTGGGATAGATTTTGGTTACAGGAATGGATACTACTTAAGGGTACTAGTCATATTGGTGGTTTTGGATCATTTGTTTCCTTAAGTTAATCTTAGACTTGGTTACTTAGGTTGGACTAGAGTATGAGTGGCTCACCATGAGCCGTAAGCCAGGGTACGAATCGTACCACAGACTCGTATGGTAGGCAGTGTCCAATCCTCCTGGTATTTTATTCTGTATAGGATATGAGTCATGGATACGGATGGTATGTTGAGGTTACAACTTAGTTTGAAGAGTCATATACTGGATAGTGTTTAGTCCAAGAGTGGAGGTTTAGGATACGAGTGCTGGATACCAATCTGGTGGGAGGGTTTGACTCGTAAGGGTCAGTCGTATCCTTGTGAAGTTATTTTTGTGCAACATAAGCGGGGTTATTCTGGACATTTCCCCACTTATACTTATAGGGTTCAACGACTTCTAAACTTCCTTGAAGGTTATTTACCCTATTATTCTATTCATTAACACTTAGAAACTCTTTCTAAACTCTCCACAATTCTCTCAAGAGATTTTGTGCAAGGGAAGCTAGGGTTTAAACTAGAGGATCAATTTAAGGCTTGTCTTGGTGATTTATTTCCATCATCATCATTTTTAAGGCATGTTCTCTTTCCTCGTTGTTAATTTTATTTAAAGGCATAGTTTATATGAATGTTTTCATGGTTTTACTATTGAATGGTTTTGGCTTTCAAATATGATTTGGGGGTTTTAATGTTAAATGGTTGGTTATAGTTTCCCATGGTTTTAATTATACTTTTATAGGCATTAATGGTGGTATTAGATAATTGGATTGCATGGGAATGGTTTATTGGTACTTGGAATTGGTTTTATTCATATTATCCCCCAATGTGTTTGAGAAAATGTTTATAAGGATATGTTCATTGCATTGACTTTTTTAAATAAACTTGGTAAAGGAATTATGCATGGTTTAAATTATTTGGAAAGACTAAAAGCTAATTTGTTATACTTGTGGGGAACATGGAAGTCTCCCAAGTATTTTAATATGGCAAATGGAAAGGTGCTTAAAAGTCCCCTTAAACCTATAAATGGTTGGCTACGGATGATACTTGAAAGTAAGGGTTGATATAACTATACCAATATCAATAGTCTTGGTTCATAAATGGATAATGGCTTGGTTATTTGAAAATCGGTTTTAATTGGGCAATAATGGCCGGATGTGTAGCAAAGTCATAGAAGGTGGAGGTTCTGGGGGGACCAAAACTGGAAACTCATATTTGCTGATATGAGATTGTTCTTGGTAACCGTGTGCATGATGACACACTTTATTTTGGGGTTATACTAGTCATCCCATGGGATACTTCCATATTCCTGCGGCTACACGCACTGGAGCCCTTTCATCAGGTGGAGCTGAACCCCTATAGCGCGTGGGTAGTTTAGGACGACAAAGCTACACAATGCAGTTAAAGGTTTTAAAGGCATACTAAACCTAGTCCCTTTTCCCAACATTGTTATATATATATATATATAAGTATTGATAGTGCTTAACTCACTCCCATGATTGAAGGGTGAGGCAGTCGTTGTCAATAACCCAACTAGAGTTGGGCTCGAATCCGCAAGGAGCGAATTATAAATTTCAAACCCTATGGTTGCTTTAATTACTGAAAGGCTTCCCGAAATGATAATAAACAAGACATGTAAAATAAAATAGGGGGATTGGTTTGTAATGATTTTCGACTACCCATGCACGAATATGACACTTTTGATTTAAAATCAAGATTAAAGGGGATCTTGTGATTATGTCTACCTAAACGTAAAGCATCAGGGTTGATGATGGTTTAGCATGAATTTTAGTTGATGAGCAAATGATAGGCTAGGTTAAAATTCATTGTAGCCAATCTTTCAATAAAACTACATCGATTTCACCCAATGGTTCTTTAGAGCACTTAACAAGTAAGTATTTCGTAATCACCCAAAACCTCAATCAAGCATCCCTATTTCTAGGAGGATGCTCTTGACATGATTTACACTTCAAATACAATTATTTCTGAGATTTCAAAAGGTATTAAACCACATGTTCAATTTTCCTTATCCACCATTACCTTGTCCCCCTATAACCCTCTTTCAAGGATGTTATGGGTTACCTTAAGTTCACCTTCATCCCTTTTTCAAGGATGATGAAGGGTGTTTAGATTTTAGGGTTTTCATCCATCAAACCCATTTGGGGATTTGGAGTATTCACCCATAAAATTCAAACACATTAACCCAAGAAATGGTGGAATCCATACTCAACAACTAAAAATCATGCAAACACAATGACACCCCCACACAATTGCACTTTACTTTAACATAATCCCAAGACTAAATTACTTAGCTACTCTTGAAGAAAGTAAAAAGACATATACCATAAGTATTATCCAAAACATTCATTTTTCATAAAATTACAAAGAAATTAAGCCTCTAGAGTAATTACAATCTTTCCCAATTAGGGTTTCTTTCTTTTAATTTAAAAATATCTATGAGGTCAGCATTACCCAAAGAAGAGGGTTTTTGTCTATATATGATTCGGGATTCGTCTATGCAATTTTACAAAATTGCGTTGGGTCACATTCCCACTTAAGCGCGATTGCGCAGGTATGACCGCAATCATGGATACACGACGGTAGTTGTGCTCAACAATCACATTATGCTAGCCATATTGACTAACTGAGACCATGGCCCGAGGACCGCAGTCATGGTAACTAAGGTTGAACTGCTCTAGGTCACCATATGCACTGATTTTTCTTTTTTTATCTCTGACCCACATCTTTTCACTTTCTAAACTTTATAACTACAAAATGTGTTAATAGTCATTTATATCATGATGATGTCTCATTTTATTATACCAAGCATGGTACAGTCCACAAATGTTTGGTGCAAATGAGTGGTAAAATCACCACTCATCAACACCCCCAACTTAAAACTTTGTTTGTCCTCAAGCAACACCACCCTTTTCTATGAGACAATTTCATATGTATGACCTCATTCTATCACCCAATGATCAAGATGACTTAAACTAGATGTCTACGAAAGAAGCTCTTTTCACATATTCAATAACACCCCTCAATAATTGATTATTTGAAAGATGCATTAGACTTTTAGGAGAAACCATATAACAACCACTAACACTCTAAAAATGACTCACTTGTTGACTACAACCAAGTTATATACCTTTTATTTTATTGTGTTTAGGATGAAAAAATTTCCCACCTCAACTTGTTCACAGGCATCCTCACAAGAAAGAAGATTTCACACACCTTGTTTCTAATCACACAACAAGGAACACTAACTGCAAACACGCACATTCTCTTTCTCTCTCTTAAGAAATTCTCCATACGAACCAGTACCATGCCATAGGCTTGCCCCTATTTTTCCCTTTTTTTTTTCAACTTTCCTCTTTTTTTCTTTCTTTCTCTTTTTGTTCAAATAAATAATCCCTTTCATTCCTTTGTGGTATCTTTTCTTTCTTTAGATCAAAATGCCATATTTGTTCAAGCACGTAGGCATCTTTTTATGAATTCATGGCCCAACTACATTTCCTTAAATTTACACTACCCCCAACTTAGACTTTTAGCCTCAACATGTGTCCTTAAGTTCAGGGAGAATAGGGTTCAAAAGAGTAAAAATAGAAAGGTCACAACTTGTAATGTGTTTTCCAAAGAAAAGTCTAAAGGCTCAAAGAGGGTGAATAGGGGTAACTCCTATGCATTGGTAGGATTTTTAGGCTAGAGTGGTCTTGCAATGTCATATAATGGTCTATGTTTATTTAACCAACCAAGCACAATCAAAATTTATCTTTGTAAGAGCAATGGGGAAAGTTTTAGATGGTATAAGTACACATGAGATGTAAACAATTAAGCTCACATACATGACATGTGAATCTCGTCAAGAGTTCAATTTTTCATCTCGCTCGAGACAAAGATGGAGTATTCACTATTATTCTGAAGTTAATTTCGGATTCATAGAAAGAGGAAAAGTTTTTCCATCAGGTTGCTCACATCCATGGCCTGGAATTTCACAAAAATTTTGGAAGATTAGTTGTTTTTTTGCTTCTGCACCATGCATATTTTGGCAAGAACCTAAGTTGATATCCCACATTTTGTCTCTAATATGGGCGACCAACCACATGGGTACTTAGACTCACCAATGGGTAAGACTGCAATCCCCAAATCATCAATGCTAAAAGTACTCAAACTTCCCTTGAATTGACCATGATGCCACGGGTACTCAGACTTCACTTGCAACCACGGTTAAAAACCCAATCACGATGCTTTCCCCTTAAGAATGTTGTCAGTCAGTCTATTACAAGAAAAAAATCGTCCATTAAAACTAAAATAAAGTAGAAATCTAAGAACAAAGCCACTAATCCATTCAAATATGGACACCATTAGAGTGTTCAAATATTACAACCCAAATAAAACTAAGAATTATCCAAAAGATTAAAAATATCAATTATACTGGCACTAATCAAATGAAAATGGAGACACCCCCAACAAAATGTATAGCAGTGTCTCCACTGCATAAATAATCAAGGATAAAAGAGATAAGGATGCTCCAAAAACCACAAAAATGGTTTATATCCCTCTCAGATTTTGCATCATCACCATTCACCTCATGATCAGTCCACTCGGCTGGGGCCGCATATTACTCTCCACCCTAGAGGAAGGAAATCTATCTTGGGGTTTTAGGAACTTCTATAGAACCTTCACCCCTTTCCACATATTGATAAAGAACCCATCCTTCTTTTTCTCTCTTGTAACCATTTTTTTATGTTCAATCCATAGGTCTCGGTGTGGCTCCGCCAAAGAGGAGTAGTCTTTATCAAGATCAGCAATAGTAGCATTTTCCTTCTTTAGGTACTCCCTGTACTTCTCATAATAGACATGCGACACATATGAATGATGGTTGGTGGAAAGCTCTCCCGATCCTTAGGACAAACTAGACACAAGCTCCCTGATGGCTGCAATATCAACCCGAATCTCTTCAAGATGTCCAGTAGTGGTTAGCCTGTGAGACTCAATACAAGATGGATTTTCCAAGTCAATCTTTTTCTTCTTTTGTTTGCCAAGTGCACCCTCATTTCGAATCCTCAAATGGTAAATGGAAGAACCAGGATGCACCCATATATCACTAGCATACTCTTCAACCCCGGCTCTCCTACAAAGCTCAATAATTAAAGAGGGGAAGAAGAGATACACGCCACCTTCTTACTTGAAATAATCCATTTCATTGATAAAAAGCTAACAATTATCAAAAGTAATGACGTCTAGAATGCAAGCATCCATTTGAGCATGCAGATCTGGGACTGCTTCCATATGGGTGCAAGGAGAGACTTGGCTACAAATAATGTGTAGCCATATCTGAGCCTCAAAAGTGAAATTATTAATGGAGATGTTGCTTTTAGTCTTTTCCTAAGAGACTTCCTTTCCTGGGCATAGTCGTCGTGCCTACCAACTCACTAGTTTAAAACCCATTTCTTTGAATTCACCCATATATGCATGTTAGAGCCCATAAACATCATTGATTTGTTTATCCCCAACTTTCACCGATTTGCCCTGAATCTTAATAGTCATATTGAATAGGTCATAAAGGGATACTTCACTAATGTTTGCATAAAATTCATGTACTCATTGTTCATTTAGAACACAGGGATCCAGAGCATAGAATTGCCATCCTATGGCTTCAAGTTTGTCATAAAATACCAGTACTTTCTCTGGCATAGTTTTAGATCAAATACCTTTTTCTGGGAGCAGTTTTATCTTGGAAAGATCACTGTAGTAGTAAGTGTAGGACTCTTGCGCCATGAATTGGATGTGATCATACTTGTACATGGGGTTGTCCTGAAAATACTAGACATACATTATATCAATAAATGACATTTTATCATGCAAACTGCATCTCATTGTTCACTAGTGCTCATTAGAAAAAGGTGCTTGATGAAACTAGACTAAAAATTTAGAAGTGTAAAATTTTTGGCATGGCAGGGAACTAGCTCGGGTTACCACAATCACAGGTCAAGACTACGATCGCGTTACAACAATCATGGACCGTGATCACGGTTGCGATACCTAAGGTTGGTTTCGTGCTAGCTCCCCATATTTAAATCCCTCCTATGTTTTTAGTCTACTAACACGATCTACAATATGGATCTATAGGAAGACCCATTAATAAATGTGAATAACCATATGAATGTTCTTTTTCTAATACAATTATCACTATTGAAAATTCATTTAGTCAATATGTCAAACATTTGGTGTGCACATCTCATTTGTCTACACTTACTGCCCATTAATGGGTACTATAGATTTCCCTACTTGTGTGCACACCTTATTGAAGCAACCACCACTAAACCAATACAAAGTATGATAACATGGAAATCATAACAATCTAAACTTTAGGTCCTTTCTTAAGCATGCATTCTAGGTCCTATTTTAAACAATAAAATAATTGATTTATGAAACCTATTAGAGTTGTGATGCAAGAGGGATGCAAGGAGGTTGTTGGAGAGCTCACACACTTGTCCTGAATCTAGCCCAAATTAGAGAGTACAATAATGAAATGTAGTGTGAGATAAATTAGGGAAATTAGGTATTAAATAGATGAAGTGACTGCGACCACGGTTAGGTAGCCATGATCGCGGACACTCAGGTGACTACAATCATATTAAGGACCGAGATCGTGGTAACTGAGAGCAGTTATGCTCCCCTATTTTCCCTGTTCAGCTCTTTTTTTAGTTTTTACCAATTTTCCCTTATTTTATTTTTCAAAGCAAGATTGCACACTTACCCTATTCCAAGCTCATCCAACGCACTTCCATAGTGCCAAAAATGCATGAGCTATTCATATGCAAAAAAAAATATATACTACAGAAACATAATAAAAAGATATGGGCCACTTTCGTGGTATGTGTAAGTTGCCTCCCACAGAGCGCCTTAGTTATTATCGTGCCATGATTTTTCCTTCTCCAATATCTAAGGTTGGTCATTAATCCCCTTCTCATTCTCCCTTTCATTCTCCATATCCACCACAGAAACAATTCGGAGCTCCGCGGTTTGCTTTTTGTCTTTTATATATTGAAAGAGACCTCATCCTCTTCCACCCTAAACTTCATTTCCCCCATCTCTAAATCAACAATGGCACATCCAGTGTCCATGAAATTATGACCAAGGATAATAGGTACCTCTTGGTCCATTTCACAATCCAATACCATAAAGTTCGTTGGGAGTATAAACTTATCCACTTTAAGAATGACTTCAAACAAAATTCCCACTAGCCTTTTGATGGACCGGTCCTCTATGAGAAGTCACATAGAGATCGGTGTAGGGGAATCCAATGCGAGTTTCTTGTAGATTACAAAAGGCATTAAGTTGATGCTCGCACCAAGGTCACATAGAGCTTTTACAAACTCATGCGTCCCTATTTTGCAAGGGACGGTGAATGCTCTAGGCTCATCTTTATTTTCCACAACCTTACTATCCATGATAGCACAATACCCATGAGTCACCTCAATAGTTTCACCTTCAACAATTTTCTTCTTGGATATCAAATTTTTTATTAGCTCAGCATATTTCAAAATCTTTTAGATTGCCTTGGGTAATAGGATGTTTATCGATAGATTGCTAAATTTATCAATGAACTTCCTTTATTTGTCATCTTCCTCTTTTTTATGCAATCGTTGATGGAATGGGGAAAGAACTTGAATTATGGGCCTTGCTTCACTTTGTGTCTTTTTAATCTCAACAACTTTTTTGTCACTTTCATCGGTTTCCTTCTCATCATCTCCTTCTTGACTTTGAGGTAACATCTTCTTTGCCTTCACTTTAGGAATTTTCTCAATCAAGTCTCTTTTAGAGGTTTCATCAAGGGTCTTTCCACTCCTTGTGACAATTGGTAGAACTTGGGCATCATTTTTTGGATTAGAAATCATGTTACTAGGGAGTCCACCTTTAGGCCTAACATTTAGTTTCATGTATATTTCTCTAACTTGGATCACCAATTTCTTAATAGAGGAGGACTAAGACACCACATTTCGGGAAAGTTGAGAAAGGTCACCTTTCAACTCATAGACCATTTTTCCGTAGCTTCAACTCTATTAAAGATTACTGCTAATGTATCTTCGGTCTTTAATTTTTTAGGGTTAATTGCACTTGACTCCTTGGACTTAGCTCAATCATGCAAGGGAATGTAATGGTCATAATCATGTTCTCAATATCTCCAATCTCTATCCTTCTCACAGTCCATCCAACCATGGTTCTCACCTTGACGTTGATAGGCTGGGCGGAAACCCCCAGTAGTTAGCCAAATATTAGATTTCCTTTTCCAACTTCTCTGATTCTTCATTATCTTCATAATATTTTGATGCTATGGTTTTTACCACTATTGCGGCTGCACCCATAACATGCTTTATCTAGAGTTTATGTTGGTTCATCATTTTTTTCTATGTTCTCCTCCTTTTCTTTATTCTGCTTTCTTTGTTCATTATCATTCATTGAAGTAGTATAAGGGATCTTCGAAGCTTTGGTTTCTTGGGTATGCCAACCCTAATTTTTCTTTGATACTTCTCCAATCAATTGAAAGGTCGTATGGTGGTACAACTTAACTAGGGAACCACCCACCATATTATCTACCATCGTTTTGTTTAATGGATCAAGGGAATGGTAGAAGATCTCAAAAAGCATCTTCTTTGGGACTTTATGATTTGGGCATTGAGCTATCTTGCCATAAAACCTCTCCCAAGCTTCAAACAAGGGCTCTCCACTCATTCATCAAAATTTACAATCTCATCCATCTTTTGAAGTATTTGTTATGGCAGGAAATATCAATTAAGGAACATCTTTGTAAAATCATCCCAAGATGTAATTGAGCTGAGTGGAAGTGAGCAGAGCCATAAAAGTATTTTGACTATTAGTGAGAATGGGAAGAGATGAAATCGAATGGATCCTTGAGTAATGTGTGCTATATTGAATGGCACACACATTTCAAAGAAATTCTTCAAATGTACATTTGGGTCCTTCAAGACTTGACCCCCATACAATCTTTTTATTTGCAACGTGTAAAGAACAACTATAGTCACATGAAAGACTCTATTTGCATTAGTTGGTGGGATACGAATTGCACTTTTTTGTCCCACTTAATTTAGTGGGCCCTCATCATCTAGAGGGGTATCAAAGGGGCCCATATTACTTGCTCTATCACAATTTGCTCCATTAATACTTTGATTATCTACAAAAGATCAAAAATAACAAACAAAGTAAATTACACCACCCCGGGTATTCCCCAAGTAAGAATGACATCATTCAAGTAAAATCTATATTTCAATGCCCGGCAAAGGTGCCATTTTAATAATTCTTAACCCACTCCTAGATTAAGGGGTAAGGCGGTTGTTGTCAATAACCCAACTAGAGTTCGGGTCGAATCCACAAGGAGTGAATTATAAATTTTAATTAATATGTGTGCTCTAATTACTAAAAATTGACCCATATTGATAATAATTAGGACATTTAAAATAAAATGGGGGATTGTTTTGAAATGATTTTTACTACCAATGCACGAAATGACACTTTTGATTTAAAATCAATATTAGAGAGAATCTTGCAATTCTGTCTACCTAAAGGTAAATCGTATAGGTTTATGATGGTTTAGCATGAATCATAGTTGTGGAACAAAGGATATGCTAGGTCGAAAGTCATTTTAGTCAATCTTTCAATGAAACTACAACAATTTCACCCATTGGCACTTTTGAGCACCTAGCAAGTATGCCATTCGTAATAACTCAAAACCTCAATCAAGCATCCCTGTTTCTAGGATTATACTCTTGACATGATTTACACTCTAAATACACTTATTTCTAAGATTGAAAAAGGTATTAAACCACATGCTCAATTATCCACTGATACACCCAAATTACACCTCTCTTACGAGAGAGTAAGTGGTCGCTGTCAAATATATAATCCAACTAGGTTAGGGTCGAATCCCATAGGGAATATGGTGCTAATTAAGTTGTATGCAGATTAGTTGACTTTTAAACTTTCTTTTTCGTAAAATAAATAGGGGGATTTGATTTAGTTCACAAATTAATGGTTTCAGTTTAACAAGATAAAATAAGTGTAGTAGTATTCAAATTCAAAGAAAAAGCAAGCTAGGTTTATGTCCACCTTATAGTTTTCAATACTTTCTAAATCTGGGCTTTACGAATTCATACATGCATCATGCTTACAGAGAAACGTATTGTATTTAATAACATAATCCTAGTGTTTCTCAACCATCAAGGACTAATTCACTTTAGTTCTCTCGAATCAAAAGCGTTTACCAAAAAAAACATGAAATCTCCAAGTAGTTAATCCTTCTAAGGCATGAATATATGAAATAGGGGTTGGTAATCCTATTTTCTTGTCACTACTCTCTTTTTTAAACAACAACCTTTCTTTTGAACAAGTTGCGTTTTAAGGCATATCCTCTATGTTTGCAACCACGAGAATTCAAGATAAACGAAGAGAGTATGATGTAAACAAATCAATGCATAATCAATTCAAAACCCAAAGTAATAGATTTTATACTACAAGGCTTCCATAACCCTAACTAATAAACTTAGCTACTCATGAATAAAATGAAAATCACAATAGAAATATTCATCATACAAAAAACTAGAAGACGATCTTAGTGTATGAATACTGAGAGAAAGAGCAAAAAATATTTTTCTCTCTCTCTCAAGCTATGCTGCCCTTCTCTGCTCTCTCCAAAATATTACAGAATAATCCATCCTCTAAAAATTCAGCCATAAGGCTTTTAGTAACATCCTTCTCTAATAAATTGCTACTGAGTCCTCAACTATTTAAAAATATTGAGTTTACTCGGGAAAAAGTGCCCGTATGTCACATTCAGTCCAAAAGCTGCTTTCTTTTTATGTGAAGTTCCTCTGCTCTCCACAGGTCCCCAAAGTTCTATGATCTTCCTCATTAATACCTCTATTACTCTCTCTTATGTCATATTCCATCCATATGTCATAGTCCCATAATGTCTTCATCTACCTCATTAATACCTAAATTCATGCTAATCACATTGGTTAGCTCAATTACATAGAAGTAGAGTAAAAACATAAGAACTAGGCACCTTTTTCTCTATACATAGCTAAAATATGGATAAATTATGGTGCTTAGGCGTATAAATACACCCAAGATCATCCACCATTACTTTGTCCGCCTATAACCCTCTGTCAATATTATGGGTTACCTCAAGTTCATCTTCATCCTACTTTCAAGAATGATAAAGGGTTTTTAGAGTTTGGGGTTTTCACCGATCAAACCTATTTGGATATTTAGGGTTTGTACCCATCAAATTCCAACTCATTAATCCAAGCAATAGTGGAATCCATACTCAAGAACTAAAAATCGTGGAAACACAATAACACCCATGCACAATTACACTTTAGTTAACATAATACCGAGACTAAATTACTTAGCTTCTCATGAAGAAAGTAAAGAGATATATACCATAAGGATTATCCAAAACTTTTATTCTTCATAAAACTACTAAGAAATTAAGCCTCCAAGAGTAGTTACACACTTGGCCAATTAGGGTTTTGTCTTTCTATTCATAAATATCTATGAGGTCAGGAATACCAATAAAACAAAGTATTTTCATCTGTATATGATTTTTGATTCATTAATGAAATTTTACAAAACTTCCCTAGGTCATATTCCCGCTAAACTGCGATCGTGCAGGTATGATTGCGATCACGGTTATGCGACCATGGTTGTTCTCTATGATCATATTATGTTGACCATCTTAATTGATAGTGACCGTGGATTAAGGATTGTGATAGCTATAAATGAGGCAGAATTGCTCTAGGTCTCTAGCTGCACATATTTTGCTTTAATTTGATCTTTTTTAGCTCTGATCAATATATTTTCACCTTCTCAACTATATGCCTACCAAATGTGGTTATTAGTGCATTTAAATCATGATGATTTCTTATTTTCTTATATAAAACATGGTAGTGTGCCTAAGTGTTTCATGCAAATAAATGGTAAAATCACCAATCACCATATATGTATGGTTGTGTGCTTATGGATGGTTTTACTTGGTTTTATAAATGGAATTATTATATACTTACCCTAAGATCATTCTAGAGATCACTCACTAACCTCATTTACTTATGGTTGAATTCCCACGCTATGTCGAAACTAGCCATTCTACTCCTCCTACATAGTGATTGACTCAAGGACAATATTTGAACTGAAGTGCTGAGCTTCCATACCTTTGGAAGGATCCATTTCATGTAATGGATATTTCTAGAAATTTTAGCTTTATTTTTTATATTAGTTCTAGCTATAGTTGGGGGCATGTCCCAACTAAATTTTATTACTCATTTGATTAGGGGCTTTGTGGTACTTTTATAGGTTAGAATTGGTGGGATAGGTATAGGTGTCATCCTTGGCATTGGAATAAGACACTGGGCTGACATCATTGGATGGTATCATTGGTTGTTCCATCCTATTTCATTTTGGGATTAATTATTTTATAATTTGGAATATCCTTGGTTATGACCTAGATTATGGCCCTTATTTTGGTATGGTTTGGTATGGTTTGATTATTGGTATGGGATAGTTGGACTCAGTTGGGTCAGTCATGGTTATGATCTATTTCTAGAGTCTTTAGGTGAGCTTTTACACTATTTTGTTACATGCTCAGAATTCATCCAACTTATGCTAGGCGGCTGGAGGTTGGGTTGGGGATGGGGGTGGTCTTTGTACATGGTCAGACTTAGGATGCCTATTATGACAAGGTCCTAGAGCAGGTTGTGTCATGTATATTCTATAAAGGTACGTTCTAATATGACATGGTGGTTGGTAAATCCTAAGCTTGAATCAAGATGCTTGATTTTTATAAAAGGAAGTATGATAAGCTCAGAAATAGCAATGCGGGAGTTGTAGAGGTAAATTGGTAGGTTGGAGGTTTTTGATGATTTGGGAAATACAATAGTGGGAGAGTTGTACCACATAGGCTAGGATTTTAGGTGGAATAGGGGGACTGAGATCTAGTCATTCTATAGGTTAGAGGATTAAGCATATGCGTATCATTATCTCTATATTTAAACTTTATTGTTGGCATGAAATTAATTATTAAATTCATGGTTTTGAAGTTTTGTTTTGGAAAAATTGAGGGTTTTGATATGATTACTCATTTAGTTGATTATCCATGTATTATGATAAATTATTCATGCTTTACAAATGTTTATAAATGAACATTGTGGGATGCATGTAAATGTTAAATGGATTTTAGGGTACTATGGATTGTCCAATTACTTGATTTTTGTTTTGAAAATCTTATACCCTCAAAATGTTTATGAAATTGCCATTGGATATAATTTTATCATAGGATTTGAGCATTCTTGAATCTTTGCATTGCATAGATAGTTAAGGAAACATGGATTACGTTATGGTTAGATTTAAATGAGTTTTGAGTGGACTTGGTGGCCCTGGTTTGGTTTTAAATGGTTTTGATTTAAATTGGAATCCTTGGATTTAATTGGGTCTCATGGTTTTTGCATGTCTATGTTGGGCCCTAGGTAACCTTGGGATGAAGGTTGGTGGTTAATCTAGAGTTGTCTTTTAGCAGTGGACTTCAAGGAAAGGTCTGGTTACATATTCTAGTGATACTCCTCTCTCACCAGTAAGAGATTACTCTACCAGTGTTCCTAAATTATTATATATCACTTAGGGCTAAGGATCACATTTTCTATTCACCTTGTTCCCTGGATATGAGTCTTTACCTTGTGTTAAGTTACTCATGGAATATGCGCTTATGTTTCTTTCAATGTCCAACTTAAGAAGTCCTTTCACGGTATGATTACGTCAAGATGGGTCTTTATTTTGGATAATGTGGTTGTTATAAAGAAATTCATGCCTATAGTGTCGTGTCTTGTTTCAGGGATCTTTGTCTTGCCTTAGGCGGCATGGGTAATTCTCATAATTTAGTTCCTTAAATGATTTTTCTTGTGTTTGGATGATAGTAGCATTGGAAAGAATGTTAATATTGTGAAATGGGGAATGTAAAAGTCCTTAAGTGGGGAAGAGTCTAGGGTGACTACCACATTAAATATTTTGGAAGGTAAGGTAAAATTATTATAATGGGAAATGGTTAGGAAAGGAATGATTGTTGAAAACCATGTTAAGGTTTTAAAGGGTGCTAGGTCTTTTGATGGATATATCATACCGCAGGTATTTAAGTTGAAGAGAGTTGAATGTTGTGATTGGTAGGGATACCAATAGTTGTGTTGGGTACTTGAGATATGGTTGGGGGTTTCAGTTATAGTTGTTGGATATGGTTTTTCTATGTCTTTTACTTATGGTTCCCATTTATATTGGTGATGGAAGCGAAGTGGTAAGGATAAATGTATGGAGTAGAGCCTAGTGGCATAGGTTAACTCATTTTAACATTGTATAGGCTTAAACATAGAGGTGGTGTATTCCTAGACTCAAGCTTTTATAGTGGTGTGTCTTGATAAATTCTATATTGAATTAGACTTTCCCTTTAGCATGAGTCCATTCATCTGGTAACCTATGTGTAGTGTTGGGGTGAGGTATGGATAGTCCTTGGTTGGTTGGTTCCTGGGTGGTATTAGTATCTAATGTTCTTTGTTCTTTTAGGGAACTCCCTATGAGGATCTTGGATTGGTAAGTTCACCGATTGCGAACAAATAAGGTATGGCTTCGGTAAAGGTTCCATGGTGGAACTAAAGGTCCAAAAAGTCATTTGGAATACGAAAGTAGACATGGAGTCCAAGTATCCACGTTGGTTGTTCCAAAAACTCATGCGTAGGGTATATGTTCTTTATCACATCTTGGTTTTTATCTTGTTTAAAGGTAAGGAATGGTTCTTCTTACATCATTGTTTTCTAAATTAGTTAGAGGTCGGAATGGGGGTGTTGGAGTATAAATCATGTTTGGGTTATATAGTGATCTTTTTACATCGGTTGTGTGTCCTTGCTTCCTATTTTGCTTGAGGAAAAGTTTTTTGGGTATTAATATTTTATCTCGTGCTTGTCCTCTACCCTTACCCATCATTCAAGGATGAATAATCCTAGTTGGGGAAACTGAAAAACCCCAGGTATAGGACCCTTGAAAAATTTGTCAAGTTTTGGACCTTTTTGACTTCATATGACTAAAGGGTACCAATAATACCCTATAAAACTTGTAGGATATCTTGAGAGTTCACTCATACCTTAGCTAGTATGGTTGGCTTTGGTACTGCCCAAAATACGACTCCTCTTTGTATGAGTCATATAAAGGGATACGAAGGGTATACGGCCAAGTCGTATATTGCCAAAGTTGTGGTCTTGTGGAGTCTGCACTAGATATGGTTAGTGGGTACGATTGGGGTTGTCACTCGTACCCTTAATGTATGACTAGGGAGGTGTGAGTCGCATAGAAAATAGTAGGTAGGGACTTCATATGGTCTTGGGTACGAGTTGGGGTACCACTCATACCCTAGGATACGGACGATAAAGGGGAGTCGTACCTATGGATGTGACTTGTTTTAAATATTAAGTCAAGATTAGTTTGGACATTTCTTACTCCTAAAAACTTTATGTCCTCATGATATATAGTCCCTTGGTTGCCTTCTATAATACTTGTTATAGGATTAAAACACCTTAATACTCTCTTAAATACCATCTTTAAGATTGGAGGCTAGGGTTTCTTCATGTGTTCTTCAAAGGGCTCAAAGGTCAAGATTTTTTCAGTGAATCTTCATGTATAAGGCATGTACTCCTTCCATCATTTTTATTTCAAACTAAATGAATGTGTATTATGGTTTAAACATTAATTTATGAATCATGAATAGTGGTTTTAAGAATTATGTTACGGGTCTTGATGTATATGGTTTGGTATTGGTTTAAACTATGTTTTTTCATATTTTTGGTAATGCGTTGCATATGTAGTTATTGGTTGGTTATGATTTAACAAATATATCTTGAGTAACCCAAATATGGCGGTTTATGCCTTGGTTTTGGTCTTAAAAAAGCTATGCCCTCAACATGTTTAGTAAAATGCCTCAAAGAATGTTTTTACTCTATTGTTAAACTTTCATTAGAATTCTTGCATGGTTTTGTTTTGTAATGGAACCTTTAATGGATTTGGATAGTTTTTCATGGTTTAAATAGTTTAAATAATATAAATTCTTTAAACGTTTGGCATGGTCTAAATTGGTTTAGAATGCTTTAAAGGGTAAAGTTTTTTGTTGTCATGGTTTGTCTATTTTGAAAACCTTGCGGGATACATGGAAATCCCTCGTGTTAATGCATTAGTGGAATTGGTTTAAATAGTTTGGAAAGATAAAAGACTAAATGGTTATGCTTATGGGGAACCTGGAAGTCCCCCAAGTAGTTTAATATGGTAATTAGAAAGGGCACTTAAAAGTCCACGTAAAATTTTAAATGGTTGGCTATGGATGATACTTGCAAGTAAGGGTTGGTTTGACGATATCAATATCAATTGTGTTGGTTAATAAATGGAAAATGGTTTGGTTATTTAGAAATTAGTTTTAATTAGGCAATAATGACATGATGGGTAGCAAAGTCGTGGAAGGTGGAGGTCCTAGGGGGACCAAAACTAGAAACTCACATTAGCCGATATGAGGTTGGTCTTGGTGACTGTGTGCATGATGTCACACAATATTTGGGGGAGGTACTAGCAATCCCAAGGGTTTCTTCCCTAGTCATGCGGCTACATGCACTTGGGTCCTTTCAGCATGGGAAGCTGAACCCATATAGCCCATGGGTGGTTTAGGATGACAAAGATACACAGCCCAGATAAAGGTTTTAATGGTATGTTAAAGCTAATTCCCTCTCCCGGCATAGTTATATATATATATGGTTGTATGCATTATTGATAGTTTTACTTAGCTTTACAAATGGCATTACCTTATCCTAATCCTGAGTGCATGATAGTGTTTACCCACTAACCCATCTTCGAGCGGTTGTATACCCACGTTGTATAGGAATCAACCATTCTACTTCTCTTACTTAGTGTTCGAATATGGGGATAGTCAATGTTAGATTGAACTTATGAGCTTCCATAGTTTTAAAGGCATCTATTTAATGTCATGGGTTACATTATATATTTCTTGTCTTTCATAAATTTTGGTTTTGGCTATGGTCAGGGGTATATCCCGAGTAGGTACTCTTTGGTTGCTCTAGAGCCTTTGTATTGACAATTGTGGACTTGGGTATCGTATGCATAGTTTATGTTTCATATATAGATATACATTGGCTTATTATCATAATATTGGCTTATGATTTCCACATTGGTATGGGTTTGATATTGGGTAGTTTGAATTCTTTGGGTTGGTCTTGGATATAGACTTATCCAAGAGTCACCACATGGAGGAATATGCTATCTTATTATATGTTCAGACATCAGTTGACTTGACTTATCCATTTAGTGGTCGGGTTGGGTAATGGGGACGGTTCTCGATCCTGGTTAGGCTTAGGACTACCCTTTACATTAGGGCCCTTGTTCGTGTTGTGTCATTGCCCTAGTAACTGTCCGTGGATGTTATATCATTTCATGATGTTGGGTACAAAAGGTGTCCTGTTTCCCCTGTTTAGTGTTAGGTGGTTTAGTACATTTTCTCAATTTTTATAAAGTTATGAGCCTGCATCTTTTGGAAGTTCTAGTCATTTCATCTATTCCTTTTCATTCTTGTATTTTATCTTTTTAATTTTTGTTATGGTTGGTGGCATGTACCAACCTTTTTTGTATTTCTAGTTCTGTAGGATTTTGTGGACAAGTATGGGTTGGTTGTTTCTTTGACCATAAGTTTTCATTTCTTATCTACATCTCTTATTATTCATTTTTGTTGGATTCTTTTGTTTACATTTATATGCTCTTGATATAAGGATACCAAGTTGGTTTCTGGACCACGACAGGCTTGATATACTAGCCATGACTCATCCCTAGTTTGGGTCATAACATACTTGGTATCAGAGCATGACTCAGTGTCATAGGGCATCCATAAAGCCATGTCGAGTATAGTATCTTTTATGGTGTGTAGTTCGCCACATATATAATGGGAAAGTTACAAGGTATTTAGGAATATTTCCCTTTGTTATATTCTATTTTTGGGTTATAGAGTGTAGTTTTCATGAAACTTATCTAACTCGTTATTTACTACCCTTTCAG
>JAPEIP010000004.1:171424268-171439785 GCA_026120095.1 Capsicum chinense
AAAGCTTAAATCATGAATCTTATCTCAAATCATTCGGAAATCATCAACTCATAATAACATTATTCAACTCATGGCATAAGTTCTCAATTTAAGAAATAAAATGATGAAATAGTCATGTGTATCAATCTTGAATAGCTCAACTATCATAAATCATTAATAAAGTTATTTGGGTGTAAACCCACTTTGCCAAATCATGGATTTCAATAGTAGAAATTGAATCTTTGGGCACAAGAACGAAAGAAGTGTTCTTGTTCAAACCCCACATACCTTGGATTATGGATTTAAGATGAACAAGCTTGATTAGGAACTCTTCTTCACACTTTTGAGCTAAGTTTCTTGATGCCTTTGACTTGAAAAATTTGATTCTTGGACAACTTGGTGAAATCTTTGGAATATTCTTAAATTTCTTGGAGAAGATTTGATTTGGGATTTTAGAAGAAAATCCTAGTTTCTTGATCTTTTCCTTGGAAGAGAATGAGAGATAATGAATGTTTTCTCTACTTCTAGTATATATATACAGGCTAAAAATGAGTGGAAAAGACCAAAATACCCTTTTAAAAACGTCCTTGAGTTGCTGGAAAAATATACTTGACGCCATCCATGATAGGCCATCAGGTCCGTGATAGGCCGTAACGAATGGTTATCACAAAAAAGGGTCCAATTCTTGATTTTCTGCCCAGGGCTGATGACATCATCAGAAATGTCATCAGAATGTGACGACGTCGTCAAAAATGGCATCAGAAACGTGACAGCTCGTCAGAACCGTCGTCACCGTTTTCCAGCTTGACATGCTGGAGTAAAATGGGCATAACTCTTTGTTCCGATATTGGATTTTGGAGAAATTGATATCGTTGGAAAGCTAATTAAATTATCTATCTGTTAATATGTTATGAGCTCAAAAATTCCAAGTATAATGAGAGATATTCTCATTTGAATTTGACTATACCAATATCCTTCCCAAGAATTCAATTGGTAAGGAATGTTTTGATTTGCCCAATCGTTAGGACATTTTTAAGTCCTTAATATACACCATCCTTAATTATAAAACAACCAAAGCACTATAATTTTTTCTCAAGGGATTGATTCATGGTTTCACTATTTGTTAGATTCTCGAGGAATTACAAAATGGCTCTAACTTCCTCACCGGGTGTCTGATTCGGGTGAATCTTATGTCGATGGAAAGCTTATGCAATTCTCCACATGATAGAAAGGAGAATTTAGGGAAATACAAAATAATATAAACAACAATCAATTTGGAATTCATCCATATTCACTCAAATGATGGATTTAGGCTTAAGAAATGATCAGGGTATTACAATATCTCCCCCTTGGAAACATTCATCCTAGAATGTTGCTTTTTGGCCAAGAATATAGAGAAAACTGAAGACACACATATGAAACAATTTGCTAATCTGAATCTATATCTTTCTAAATTTTGAAGTACTTCGTTGAATGTATAAGCTTATAATGAGAGTAGCAAAACAGCTTGATACGAGACTGGAAAAGAATAGATAGAGGACAACTGTAATTCTCGACTGAATCTGAGCGGATTTGCCTTCTTCTTATATTAAAGAGCTGGCTCATACTGAGAGTTTAGAATTCACTTGATGTTACAAGGGTTCAATCGTACTCATAGACGGCAAAGAGATAATTTATGCAGGCATAGGTCCTGAGAAACAAGGATAAGACTACAGAATGGGGATTACATTATCTGGACTAGAATACTAGGAAAACAAAGATTGTTAAATGAATGCTTACAGACTGAATCAAAATTATATATCCATATCCGAAACTGATTCCTAATACACATACTGAACTAAATTCATAGATTTTTGGGTATGAGCAACTACTTACCGGATTGCCCGTACTTATAAAACTTCGAGTGGTAAGACTAGACTAGTTCGAAGAAAAATTGATAAGGAAATGTCTACTTTCTTCTGACTAAACAACTATTCACCACCACTATCTTGGGTAAGGAAAGATAACTAAAAGAATAGAGCATGAGGATCTGACACATGAATAGATGCTATGAATAACTTGACACTCAACTAAGGCTTGAGGAATAGAGGATTTAACATCATAAACCCATCAAAGATATATGGCCCGGGGACATGCACGATATAAATCTGGATTCTGATCATTAAAAATTGCACTTGAACATTGGAACTGAACATATCACAAAGCTCGAGTACATAAGTCAAGTGTTGCATGACCTAAATTGGGAATTAGTAACTATGAAATATGATTCCAACTGGTGAACAGTCTGAGACTCCTCATTTCAGTAACTAAGTGAATTCTTTATGGCATGCCTAGACATGAATCATGATCATGGAACCAAAATGCAAAGCATGAATAAATACAGGAATGACTAAAAATACTGAAATAAGAATGGGTCGAGCAGTATCCCTTCTCACAGCTGTTACATAACTTATTGGCATACCCACTATAACTTGTCAACCTAACCTGGTTACTTGTTTTACTATCTCCCCTTAGACTAAAGCCATCACGCTCCTTGACTCAATTATTAGGAACATCGTTCATTACCTAACTAGTCTTCCTCCACCTAGCAACTCCACAACACTTACTAATTACACCACATACAATGACCCTAGAAAAAAAAATAAAGCAACCCCATAGCACCTTGGGCAAAATTTCTCACCAAGAACACAGGAATCAAACTTAATTACAAGTCAACCAAACTTAAGCTCTTGTCTACACTGTCTAAGCCTATTAAATCACTTCCCTGTAACTAGCACCATTAACTAAGAAATCATCACATCCACCTTCATAGCCACCGATCATCCAAGCTTAATGCCTAGCACTCAGCATAACTTACTACTCCATCTCATATACATAATTCTCACTTGGAAATTATAAAACAAAACGTCAATAAACACTAGTCCACTTAAACCCCCTAATAAACATAATTGGTCATAATCATATGATATTTCTCATTTATAATCCATCAACGCACCCTCCTTCTATTCATCATTACTATCTATCCTTCATACACAGCTTAACTTAGTTCATAACTCTCTAAGCCTCAACTTAGCTTTCCTTTGCAATCTCAGGAGCACCTAAGTTAATAACACTCATCCACTAAGTATCCTTGTCCATACCTATACTTGTCTTGTGCAACATACCGTTAACAACTCTTTTCATACCTTAAGTAAACTATTATTTACCTCCACCAATAACTCCTTCTCTTTTTCATCCATGAGCTGACACACAAGAACAATATCACTTCATCACTAAATCGATCAAATGCAAAAGGCTCGGCTATACATGCTACCAACAAATCGCACATTTCACCTTTGTTGCCACTACACCTCTAAAACTAGTTCCAACTAGCACGGGGAAACAAGATACACAATGAGTCACTAGTGAATCAAAATAGGCCTCACCCGACTTCACTAGTCTTTGATTTCCAACATCATTATGATAACAAAAGTATGAGAGGTAGAAATTCTCTATACAATATTCGATAATCTAAGAATACGCATCTTACTCCATCTCAACTGAAAGAATCATAAGAGAGAGGGCATAACATTGAACTTAGGAAACTCATAACACGTTGGTAAGATCTTCTCTGGCCGCTTTGTGAAACTTCTGAAATTTCTCTCTTGTAAGTGTAAAGGAATTGTCAAGAAAGGAAATTAAAATTTATAGATCATGTTACCTCAAGAATAGTACATAGATAAAAAAAGTTTAGATTATCATTATAGATTCTGAGAGAAAATCTGGACGCGCAACTAACTTGGACTTATTGTACGATTCATAAGAAAGGCATGATATGACACTAATAGGATAGTTTCTAGCTCATTTAAAACTCCATAACTATCTTTAGAGACTATTTAAGAAAGTACTATCTACAAAGAGTTGAGCATGACTCTCTAATACCTCAAAAATAAGGCGGGGATGCCTGAATAGAGGAACATAAGAATCTGATAAGTTTCTCAAAGAACCTTTTTATAGCACGATCTAAGACTTAAAGAAATGGAGACCTTTTCTAAATGTCTTTTAGCCTCTCAATACTAGGCACGACTTCATAGACACCCTAGGACACTTAAACTCTGTGCACTGATACCAAGTTTATAAAGCCCCAAAATTTGGATCCTGAGATATCAGACGATGCTTAGGGGCAAAAGTGACCTCAAGCTAACCCTCCTACTGGCTTAATTAGTAAAAATAGGATAAAATGCTTAAATTTATATAAAATCAGCAAAAATATAGAACTTCTCTGAACTTGATCAATATAAACATGAACTTTACAAGAGTACAACTCTACTTTTACTAAACAAAATCAAAACTGAATACATTAACTTCTACTGACTGTCTATGAAGCCTCTACTGGTACTAACTTTAGATAGTCGGGTTATGACTACCAACTTTCTAAGCTCAATATGACTACGATAAGAAAAATACAATACTTCTTGAACTATATAACCAACTCAAGCCCTCGAATCAAAAGGACTCGCCACCTACTGAATGGGAGCGGTAGACTGACTGAATGTGGTATCTACGCTACAACTAGCGCCTACATTATAAGAAACTGTAGCATATACAAATATATGGGGGTCAGTACTTCAAGGAATCTACTAAGTATGTGGGGGTGCAATGCAACGTTATAAATAATATCATAAATTATTATGAAAATCATGCATACTGATGATAACAACTTTTTTTGCTTGAATTAACTGAAATATATTCCTCGTAAATCAACAATAATAGAACACACATTATAAATCTCATAAATCATTATACTCAACTCAAACTCTTCAAATCATGACTTAGAGTAACTCAGTAACTCATGAAAATGTGGACTATTATGGACTTGGGAGTTTCTTATAACTGACATAACCACACCATGTAAGCCACATGGATTCCAACGTATTGCCCTCCTAAGGAGAGAAACCTATATTGGCAGGAGCATCGTACTCTTGCAAGGGAGTACAACCTCAATTTCACAATTATCAACATCAATCCTATGGTGGTATGTAGTTTTGTGGAAACACCAAATTTCCCACTCAGTGCTAAATACTCCTCCCAGACTTTGCTCAGAACATGTTAGGAAATCAACCTTAATCAATATCAATTCATGGGTCTATCATGAAGACCAAAATAATAAAATATCTCATCGATAAATCATATAGAACTATGGATTCCTAACATGACTCAAAATCAAACAATCTTTCTCCACATCAAGATGTATCAATTCATTTAGTCATGGCAACATCAATAACTTTGAGGAAATATCAAGACTCATTATAACGACTCAATCTTATGAATCAATATACTCAATAATTCAATTTGCCATGAGGCAGCTTAAAGCTTGACACTTGTCTTGAAAGCACTTGAAATACCAACTCATGGTAGAACATTAAATTCACAATATTAAATATCAAGTCAGAATTTGGAAATTGTAAAATAGTCCTGTATCAAAAACTTCAAGAAAACATCATAGAACTCATTCTTAACTCTCAAGCTCAAATATTAATATATATATATTGAATAATTAAACTTCTCATAGAAAATCTTAAATCATGACTCTTATCTCAAATCATTTGGGAATCATCAACTCATAATAACAATATTCAACTCATGGCATAAGTTCTCAATTTAAGAAATAACATTATGAAATAGTCATGTGTATCAATCTTGAATAGCTCAACTATCATAAATCATTAATATAGTAATTTGGGTGTAAACCCACTTTTCAAAATCATGGATTTCAATAGTAGAAATTGAATCTTTGGGCAAAAGAATGAAACAAGTGTTCTTGTTCTAACCCCACATACCTTGGATTATGGATTTAAGATGAACAAGCTTGATTGGGAACTCCTCTTCACACTTTTGAGCTAAGTTTCTTGATTCCTTTGACTTTAAAAATTTGATTCTTGGACAACTTGGTGAAATCTTTGGAAGATTCTTAAATTTCTTAGAGAAGATTTGATTTAGGATTTTAGAAGAAATCCCTAGTTTCTTGATCTTTTCCTTGGAAGAAAATGAGAGATAATGAATGTTTTCTCCACTACTAGTATATATATAGAGGCTAAAAATGAGTGTAAAAGACCAAAATACCCTTTTAAAAAAGTCGTTGAGTTGCTGGAAAAATATACTTGACGCCATCCGTGACAAGCTGTCAAGTTCGTGATAGGCCGTCACGAATGGTCATCACAAAAAGGGGTCCAATTCATGATTTATTGCCCAGGGCTTACGATGTTGTTAGAAATGTCGTCATAATGTGACAACATCGTCAAAAATGGCATCAGAAACGTGACAGCCCATCAAAACCGTTGTCACCGTTTTCCAGCTTGACATGCTGAAGTAAAATGGGCATAACTCTTTGCTCCGATATCGGATTTTGGAGAAATTGGTATCGTTGGAAAGATAATTAAATTATATTGATAGGTAATGAGCTCAAAAATTCCAAGTATAATGAGAGATATGATCACTTGAAGTTGATTATACCAATATCCTTCCCAAGAATTCAATCGGTAAGAAATGTTTTGATTTGCCCAATCGTTAGGACGTCTTTAAGGCCTTAATACACACCATCCTTGATTAGAAAACAACCAAATAACTATAAATTATTTCTCAAGATCTTGATTCATGGTTGTACTATTGGTTATATTCTCGGGGAATTACAAAATGGCTCTAACTTCCTCACCGAGTGTCCAATTCAGGTGAATCTTATGTCGATGGAAGGCTTATCCAATTATCCAAATGATAGAAAGTAGAATTTAGGGAAATAAAACATGAGATAAACAACAATAAATTTGGAAGTCATCCATATTCACTCAAAAGATGGATTTAGGCTTAAGAAACGATCGGGGTATTACAGCACAGGACTTCAAAGAGCAATCAAGCAGCAACCACTAATGCTCTAGACATGACTCACCTTTTGATCGAAACCCAGTCCTACTCAATTTTCCCCATTGCTCAGAAGGTTACAAAATTACCCACCTCAACTTTTTTCCCATGCCAACCTCACAAGAAAAAGAATTCCCCACACTAAGCTACAAAATATGTAACAAGGAATTTTAAGTGTACAACTCTCTCCCTTACAAAACAAATCTCTATGTAACAAGTATCATACAATAGTCTTACCCCTATTTTCAATTGCCACTATAAATAAAGTAAGTGGTTGGAGATATCGAAGGACTTCTTAAGATTTTAACATATTATCAGGTTAGGGTAGGATATAATTTGGGAACAATAAGGCTAGTCCCATCCTTAAAATTCTACATCACACTTTTTCAATATTTCTTTTTTACTATGGGCCACTCTTCCTTATTTTCTCTTTTATCATGCCTACTTTTTGTTTTCTTTGTTCACCCAACTTCTTTCATCTCTTTATCTTGCACTTTGGTACAATTCTTTCCTTTGTTTGACTCTTTCTTCTTCTATTTGTTTATTATAAAATTGTATGGAAATTAGTCATATAACTACATCTTCATGGCCCTAAAATTACTTCCATCAATTTTTACCACCCCCAACTTGAGCTTTTACCCTCAAATTATGTTTTCAAGTACAAAGAGGGTATGGTTCAAAAGAGAGATAAAAAGAATGGTTAACGGCTTGTAATGTGTTTTCCAAATAAAGGTCCAAAGTCTTAAAATGGGTAACTAGGGATTATATTCATGTGTGGGTAGGATTTTTAGCCTCCAGTGGATACCAAATTCACAATGGTGGCCTAAGGTCATATCTATAACAAAATACAATCAATGTTAGTTTTGAAAAACTAACAGGGCAAGTTCTAGATAACGCAAGTATACAAGGGATAAATTCAAATAGCACTCCACACATGGCATGAAAAATTTGCCAAGGGAGCTCAAATGTCCCTCCCGCTAGAGACAAATTTGTAGTATTTATTTCTATGCAAAGTCAAAATCTTTTAGAGCCACAAAAAAAGATAAAAGATTTGTTACAACATTGCTTACGTCCTTTCCCTTGATCTTTTCAAAAAAATTGGATGGAGAGGGTTTTTCATTTTGCATTAGCACCATGAACCATTTTCTAAACTAAGACTACAACCCAAGTCGTAGTCTCACATTTTTTCTTAAAACGGGCGAACTAACCATATGGCTACTCAGACATAGCAATGGCGTATAACATGATACCAAAATTAAACTTACCATGCTACAGGTACTCAAAATTCCCTTGCATTTTTTGACATTTATGCTATGGGTACTCAGAATTCCCCTGCATCTAAGCCTCAAACCCAAACACGATGTTTTACCCTTAAGAATGTCGTCACTCAATCCATCATATGTCAAAGCTTGTCGTGCATCATCAAAAATAAAATTAAAGCTAAGTGCAAAGAAAAATAAGACTAGAAGAAAAACACAATGATCCATAAAACAAGGACATCATTAGAGTGCCCTAAAATATAACATCCCCAAAAGTATAACAAACTAATATACAAGATGTCAAAGAAATATCCAACATCACATCACAAAAATAATACATCACTGGGGGCACCCCTAAAAGAAAAATACAGTATGCCTACTGTATGTGTAGTGAAGTAAGAGTAAGAGTTTTCTCCCTGAATCATTATCAAGAGTTGCTCTCGCCTGTTGACTCTATACCATCAACATCAGCATCAGTATTATCAGCAAACCAATCTGTAGGGACCTCATCTTCACTATCCAGCCTTGATAAAGGTAGCAGTTCTTGGTCTTGAGTACCTTAAAGATGCCCTTTACCCCTTCCAAAGCTTCCTGAAGAACTTATCTATTTTCTTCTCTCTTTAAAATATTCTCAGATGTATCTCTGAGGTCCCTGTGTGCTTCGACTAAGGTCCAGTAGGCTCTCTCCAATATGGAAATATTTGCTCCCTAATTTTTCTACTCCACCATATACTTCTCATAATCTGACTGTGCCACATACGAATAACGGGTAGTGGAAGGCAATCTGGACACTAGCTCTCAAACCTCCCTTATTTGATCTAAGATATCATATAAGGGGTTGTCTGATGAGGGTCTGTATGAAGTTGTGTCCTTTTGGGCTGATTTCCCTATGTCCATCTTTCTTTTCTTACTTTGACCTGGGGCACCCTCACCTTGAATTTGATTGTGTAGAAAAGGAAGACTAGATGCACCGAACTATCTGAATCATATTCTTCCACTCTTGCCCTCTTGCAAAGATCAGTAACAAGGGAAGGGAAAAGAAGGTATGTACCTCCATAATTCTAGAAATACCTCTACTCCAAAAGAAAAATCTTACCAAAATTGAGAGGGATGCAAGACTGAAAGTAGGCCCCCATCTGAGCTCTCAAATTTATTACAATAGTCATTTGGGTACATAGTGATACTCGGCTGCATATGATGTTAAACTAAAGCATGGCTTCTTCTATTAAGTCCTTTATCAGAATATCTCTCTAACTGATAGACTAGGGAACTACTTTTCTAGGACATAAAATATTGGTCATCCAGGTCCTCGGCTCATATGCCCTTGCTTAGAGCTGCCCCATGTTGGCATCTGGGAGCCTAACTGTATTAACCTACTCTGCTCCAAAGTTCTCTTACTTACCCCAAATTGTCATCACTAGGTTTGTGAGAAAAACTACATTAAGGTTTGCATAGAACTCATGCACTCACTTCTTATTAGCATAGTAGGGTTCCGGGGCAAAACAAATCCATCAGGTTATAGTGAGTCTGGCATAGAATTCTGGGAGCTTCTCCTCCATGTCCAAGATAATACACCTTTTAGGGAGTAATTTAGTCATGTGGTAATCCTCATAGAAGAGGTGTTGGAATTGAGCATTCATGAATTGGGTGTCATTGAAATCTTCTATCTTTGAGGCTGAGAACCTATAAGTAATGTAACTAAGACCAATGTTAGTATTATCATACTAAAAATATCATAGGTCAAATAGATAAGCTCTTGTGGTAATGTTATGGAGGTTTTGAGGGAAACAAAAGGTGTGTCAAATTTTTCAAAGTCCACCAAAGTCTACCCTCAAGTATGGCGATCATGGAGTGTTGGCTGCGATTGCATCGTTGCAATCGTGGTCATTGGGACCGCGATCATAGTACCTAAGACTGGATTGGATAATATCCGCACGGTATTTCAACCCTAATCCTCATATCAACTACGGATAGAAAGATTGTAAATAGAGAATTTCAAGCCTAGAGTGCGTGATCACAACCCCGAACTTAAAGAAATTGAAAATAGAATTTGTAGGGGCATTTAATCCTACACATGGTATACACTTCAATTTAAGCGGGTTAAGGCTTAATTATGGGTACTCAAGACTTCCCCACTAGCGTGTACACCAACTAAAATATCTAACCACAACAATAATTACAACTAAGCATGTATTTGGTAATGATAACACTATTTTAGGCCTTTCTCTTAAACTAGAGGTTCTAACCATGTAATTATATCAAACCAAGGGAGTTGAGACAACTTAACAAATTAGATGATGCACAGGGTGAGTTGACACTTGGCTACTAATGGAATGCATAAAATTGAAGAGAATTTTGAGAGAATTTGAGAGAGGGGCATGGGAAAAATTGGCAGTCACATGGTCGTTTAAACTGATTTGACCACAATCGCAGTCCTAGTTATACGATCGTGGTCACACAGCCTCTGCGAATGTGGGGGCATAGAACGTAGTCGCGGTAACTAAGATTAAACAACTGGGTTTCCTGCACTTTTTTTCAGTGTAAATTTCCAATTTCACACTTGCCTTTTTAAAATTCCATCAGAATTCTTTTAAGCACCAACGTTTCATGGATTATGCATACATAAGAAAAACAAAAATATATTCTACCATGCATAATTAAAAAGAATATGTTTCAATAGTTGTGGCGTGATGGGTTGCTACCTATCGAGAGCTTAGTTTAATGTCTTAGCAAGATGCCCCTTCCACTTTATTTTGTGCTTCCAGTTAGAAGATTTGAATCTCTGTCCCAACTTTCGCTTGAAATGAACTAAGGGCAAAAAAAGATTTAGATCTTCCAAGATGAGGCTTGGAAGATGTGATGAAATTGCAAGAAAGCCTTGATCCCTCCATTTTGAAGATTTAAATATTTTACCCAACTTCACATCAAACTTCCAAGTTTGCTCCTTGGGTAAAAGTAAGTACACCAATAAGCCATTCCTTGCACATCGTAAATTTGGCATCTTGGCCATTGACAGATGGGGTTCTATATGATCCTTTAGAGTGTAAAACTCCAAAATATAAGAATCATCCTTCTTCTCCCCACAATCAATCATTTGCCTAGATAGATGAATTCTCATTATATCCTCTAAGAAAATTATTGAGAAATGGTTTGAATCAGGTCTAACTCCTATTTTTGGAATAGCCTTCTCGAAAGCATCTTCACCCTGAAATGAGATAGAGTTATCATATGAGAATTTCTTTGCTTCTTCTTGAGACTCTAGCACTATTCCGTTTGTTGTGGCTTCTTCTTCCTCATATGACATGGTTGATTGGAAAGTTATCAAAAAGTCTTCGCTATCAAGCTCATCTTCATTGCTTGATTTCTCTTATGGATGAACCTTCTCTTAGGAAATAGGCATGGATATGAGGTTTTCAAGACTGATGTTCTTTCCTAATTCCATTGCCTTAACATTTGCCCATTCAAACACCCCATAATATTAATGTAAGTCTTTCATATTCTCCCCAATTATAGTTACCTGATCCAAAATACTTTGAACCATTTCTCCAAGACCAATAGGTTGGGTTTATTGCTTCTCCTTCTTCTCATCATAAGACCTATTAATCTCTTAAGAAGAACTAGCAAATTAGTTAGTATAATAGGGGGAGGGGGAATTTAGACAATCATTCTAATGTCCATTTTGACCACTACATAAAAAGCACCTATACTCCTAATAATGAGTATAGTTACAACCTCTCTTGAAGTATGTTCCTTCATAGATTGGACATGGGTCGTCAGGATTGGAACCACAATTAGCGACATTATACATATCAGAAGATTCCATAGAGAAAAATAAAAATAAAGTAATATCTATCTATAAAGAAAAATTACAAACAAATATATACAAGCTTGAATTCAAGAAATTATCTAAAATTTCAAACTAACTTAATACGCCAAATTGTTCCCTGGCAATAGCACCATTTTTTGATATCTACACTAATATTTCTTTTTGGGTTTTTCTAGTATAAATTTGGGGCTACGAATAATTATAGTTTTAACAATTATGCACTGATCTTAGGATTTTGGATTACTAAGGGAGTGATATATTGGTGTTAGCAATCAACATCAATTTAGTAAGTCTAATATGGGTAGGTTTGGTTATAGATTTTGATGCGAGTCTTTCAAAAAAATACCAACCTTTCACCTACTGATTGTTTCGATTACCTAATAGGTGCGTTCGACATTTGGTAACCAAAACCTCAATCTAGGCATCCCTATTTCTAGGATGATACCCATGGTATAAACAAATTCACATTCACCCTTATGTCTAAGATAGTGAAAATCTAGCAAGCTACATGCACAATTGTCTATCATTTCTTTGGTCTCCATATACCTCTTTTGAGGATAACATGGATTCCTAAAATTCACCCAAAATACTTATTTCAAAGATGGATTTAGGTTTTCTAGAGCATGGACCTTTCACTCATCCTACCCATGTGGGTATTTGGGGTTTTCACCAATCAAATCCCAACAGAGTAGGCATAGCAATGATAAAACCCATAAACATGAACTACTAAATAGAAGCTAATAAATAACAACCAACACACACTTTAATGCCTACTCACACATAACACCAAAAGGGAGAGCTAGCTATACATATGATAAATAAGCATAAATATACCCATAATCTCAATTGAAGTTATTTATTGAAGCTTAAGTGAATGGTACATCAAAGTTGGCACTCCCACAAATCAACAAGGGAAGTGAGGTAATCTTCCACTTAGAAAGTCTCCAATGTATTCTTCATGCAAAAATTATACAATATTTTCTTCTCCAAAAATAGAGGCTATGAATCTAAGAGTTAAAACCTAAAATATTAGGGAAGATGGAATATATTTTTCATTTAATGTTAGAGTTTTGGGCTTTTTGTCAAAATTTGAATTAGCCATATGCATTTCAAGATTTTACCTTGTGCTGATTTCTTCCACTAAGCCACGATTTCTTGGGTATGGCAGCGACCATGGTTATGCGACTATAGTTAACTTCTATGATCATGGTTGATTGACTTTTTCTTGACTCCACGATAGCGGTCAGTAGACTACAACCATGGTACAGAAGGCCTTTTTTCTCTAAGTCTTCAGCTTCACTTTCGTACTCTCTTTTCAATCAATTTAAGCTCCATTCCACATCTTGCTATCTGTTTAACTCTATACCTTCAAAGAATGGATATTTGTGCATTTGCTCACAAATATATCTCACTTATTCATTCCAAACAAAGTAATACACATAAATGTTCAGTGTGGATGACTGGTAAAATCACCACTATTAGTGTGGCACGGTGGTTAGCCGATACGATAAGGTCTATGCCACTTCACTATGTAAAATTCGTACAATTTTTTATTTAATTATTTTGATTCTAGTATTGGTGTATTTTTACATATGCATGACCCTTAGGCATAATATAGCTTATTCCTTTAAGTTTTTAGAGATTATAATCCCCAATTCCACTCTTAAACTCAAAACCCAAAGGAAACCTAAGACTTTTTTCACATTCATCTTTCGGGTTTCAAGCTCCAAATTACTTTCCAATTCTCGTGTGTCTAAGGCATATATATTTTTTTCTATACTTGTAATTTCCTAATAGCATGAAGATTGGTTTTTATTCATGGTTTTTATGGTGGGTTGAGGGTTTTTCGATATAACTTGTTTGAATGTTTTTCCATGGTTTCTATTGATTTCTTAGTAAGAATTAATTGTTTGTACACTCATTGGAGTACACAGGAATGGTGAATTAATTAAGGGGCATAAAAGGTTACTCAGATAATTTTTTTTGTATGGAAATTGATAATAACCTCGACCCACTTGCATAATTGGTTTAGGGAATATGAATTATCATTTGGTCTGGCTATTCTCTTTGAAACTAATGCATTGCATAAATAACAAATGGTAAAGGATGTTTTGAAAAATTTATGGAGTACGAGGGAATCCCCAAGTGATTTTTATAATGGAGTTGAGGGTATGAAGGAATTCCTAAAGGGTTAGATAATGACATTGTTGGTAAGGTTATAATTGGGTTTAAAATAGGGTTTGAAGCTCACTGTGAAAGGTGGAGGTCCCAGAGGGACCAATACTAGAAAGTCACATTTGACAACGTGAGGGTTGGTCTTGATCACTGTGTGCTTATGTGACACACATACATATATTATATACATATGCATGTATCATGGATGGCTAAGGGTAAGGATTCCCTGGCCTTCTATAGTACCTTTAATTCATGCGGCTAACATATACTGGGGCCTTTCGGCAGTGGGGGTTGAACCCATATAGCCCATAGGTGCAAGTTTATGATGATCAAGATGCACAACCCAGATTAATGTTTTACAGTTCATGCTAAGCCCCATTTATTTTATCTACATGTGATATATGTATATGTATTGTATCTGTATTATTGTTTATGGCATTATTTTATCTTTTATCCCTCAGTTACATACTAGCACTCCAACTGCTAACCATCTTAAGACTTGTATCCACATGCGATGCAAAAAGTGTCTATGCTTCTACACCTCCGTCATAGTCACTGGGTGATCATGGGATAGCTCGTGAGTCAGATAGAATTGATGACCTTTCATCCTTTGGAATACCCCATTTCATGCTGTGGGTTTTCTTATGTATTGACTCTTTCCTATGGATTTATTTTGGCTATAGTCGGGGGAATGTCCCAACTAGATTATTTTTGGTTTGTTTTGAGGCTTTCTTGGACATTACTATGGACATGGTCATTATAGTTGGTTGTTGTTATTGGTTATTGTATTTTGGATGTTAGATAATGATTTATAATAGATTCTTTGAGCTTTCTTATCTTATCTTAGCTTGCAAGGGTATTGGTATGATAATACCATGTTGATAAATACCTTCATATAAGACTCTTGGGTCAATGGTCAGATTTATGTGCAGACTTTTTAAATTTGGTTTTAAAAGAAAATTACGCAGCCTACCGTGAAGGTAGAGGTCTCGATGAGACCAATACCAAAAATAATGGTTGCCAGTGCTCCCATGTATATGACTTTATGCTTGGTACACAAATTATACATATATGGAGGGATATGCCCTTGGTTTCTTTAGCCTTTCTTTTGGTTTACTTAATTCATGCGGATAATACACACTATGGCTCTTTCAGCAGGGGGAGCTGAACCCATTTAGCCTATGGGTTCCCTTAGGACGAAGCGATCTACACAGTTCAAGTTTATATTTTAAACTCTCATGTTCATGATCCTTTTCCCTACCCCGATATCATATATTATGTAAATAAATGTGACACATATAGTTTATGACTAGATTTTTGTAATTGCATTATCTTATCACTTTACCTAAGTTATATCCCAGTGCTTGTCCCACTGACCATCCCT
>JAPEIP010000004.1:171453536-171467634 GCA_026120095.1 Capsicum chinense
TACCATAGGGTTGCCCTTATTTTCTTTATTTTTCTCTTTTTGTTCTTCTTTCTTAGTTTTCTCAATTAAGCATTTTTTTCTCATACCACACCCAACCCTAATTTGTTTTCTACTATTTAACTCATCTGCATACCAAATTCTAAGTATGCACCCCTATGATGTCCACCCTCAAATTAAGTAATTTTCATGAGTTGAGATGCATAATGTTCAATGAAGGACCAAGGCCAAAACAGGTTTGTTGTAACTAAACTAAGAAGGTGAAAGGTAAAAAATTAGAAAATAGTCTATGTAGGCTTAAAATAGGGATCAAGGGATATTTATTCTCATTTGGAAGGTCTTTTGGGCCAAGAGATCATAAACGGTATATGATAATTTCCTAACTGAATACCCTACAACTTAGCCAAGACTAACTAAGCATGTTAAGGATTAAATGCATAAAGGGAACTAGGTAAGCTGTCTATCACACACAGTATAAGGTTATGCTACCATTTACTACCTATCCAGTTAATGTAGATGCTAAGATATGATTATTATGTCACTAATCATATTGCCATAACAAGATTAATAATGGTGACAAATATAAGCACATCACGCAGTTCAAAACAAACTTTTAGTAAGGGTATCCTTTTTCTTAAAACTCATACACAACATCAAAATATATCAACTACCCTTAGGTCACTTATATTTCTCCTAGTTAAACACAAATAGACATAACACATGTATGACACAAACACAAAAAACACATATCAGTTCTACTATAACAGCACACCCAACGGGAAATAAAACATGGCAATAAAAACCCTCGGTTATGGTATAACCAACCACTAACTTAAAGGTTTTTCGCTATCCATAGTGCATGTATATCAAGTAAAAATTGAGAATGAAGACATACTTAGGTGCACTAGAAATTGGATAATTATTAAATTTATGGGATCCTAAAATAGGCCCCACTGTCATTAGTTATGGTCCCAATAATGGTTGAGACTCTCAGATCAGTAGTGGCATCAATGGTAGTCGATGTACTCAATGGTTTCCAGATCAAGGAAGGTGGAATGGCGCCCTCACTAAACTCTACTTTAGGTGCAACTATCGTGTCAACCACTCGAGAGAAAAAAGCTCCTTAACCCATCTCATGAACCCTAGTCTAATGGTCCCAAGCAGTCTACACATGGGATGTCGTCGCAACTTGAACAATATCCTTCTCTTTTCTTACTCTTCCATTTTTTTCTCGCTCTCTTACAACCATCATCGTCAGCAGTATTTACCTTTTTCTTTGTAACCTAAATATCTAGCACCTCCATAATACATTTCACCTTGATGATCGAGAATATGGGGAATGTTTTTGCATGCATATCTTTAATAGCAGATCAAAGTACAGCCAACTCCATATGCACGTCTTCTAAAACTTGGGCTTAAATGTCCACCAACTTTTGGATGATCCTCTGCTTGAACCTATTAAATTAGGTATTCATACCTTAAATATTGCTTTAGATCTCATTCTTTATGCAAGGTTTCACTCTTTATTCAATATTAGTATCTAATCTCTCAAGGGTGCCCAACCTTTTTAGCATATTAGTTATGAAATCTTTTGGGAATATAATATATTAACCTAGATCTGGCCGAGATATAAATGATCTAATAGTAGGCAGTAAGGTTGGGGACTATAAAGAACCAATAACATCAATAGAGGCTTGAGGCTCAAAGAGAGCAGTCTCTACAGAGCATTACCAAAATCATCGAACCTCAGAGTGTCAATATCTATTTTCCCCTAGCTTGAAAAGCTGCCTGAAGTAGTTAAACTCCCACCTTATCCTTTGAGAAGCAGTTGGCAAAATCTTTGATCAATCTTAAATATGTGGTCCTTTGGATAGTCAAAACTGATCTATACACAGAATATCTGGTACACCATTCTCCCAAAAAACTGCATCAAATAGGGAAGGCTAAGGTGGTATCGATACTTACCGCCTGGTTTTGGATCTCTCTATAAATAATCTTTGCTACATATATCTCGTAGGCCTCCATAATTCCCTTAACCAGGAAAGCTCTGTCAGAACTCAACATGTTTTCCCCCTTAGTGGGACTCAGTCTAAGGTGGACAAGTGTCTACCAGGCCTTTACAACAAAATTAAATTTACCTTTCATGATTATCATCGATAGTTCAACCACCCAAGACAGCTCCACTTATACTTTAGTGATAGTAGAAGCAATCCACCTAAAGTGGGTGACTTATCCTCCTACCCAATCTATTTAGTCTTTAATTTTTGGATTTTCTCGAATAGTGATCAATTTTTAAAGTATTGGTAGCCAACTAAAAATTTGTCCATGAAGAAATATTGAAATCACCAGGGTCGAGATCTTCACCCAAACACCTCTAATCAATATTTTGAATAAAGAGTCACCACCCTTCAAAAACATCCCCTGTGGATAACCCACTTCACCGTCATTTGGTAAGAAGTATAAAATTCCCAAACCAATGATGGGTGGTATTGACCTGGAGCTCTTTTCATCCACTCAAATTGGTATTGTTTGAAGTTGTCCTCAATATCTAGCATCTCAAAATGCCCATAGTACTCAATTTGAGCTCAATATATAAACCCTTTTTTGGCCTTTTGATGGCACGTAAAGTAGCACCATCACGCTCATAAAATTCCTAAATCCTAGGGTATTCTAATTAACGATGGAAATCGATACAGTCTTAATTTGTAGAGGTTGAGCTAGGGAATAAGGATGGATATCAAATAGACTATTACTGGACTCATCATCCTCATCCTCCTCATTATGTGCATTATTTTCTGACCCTGTATTTTCTTTAATATTTAATTACCCTTTATTTTTGGACCTACCATATGGAGCATCATCATTTTCATCATTCTTATCCTTATGGTTTTCCACTAACTCCATTTCCTCTTTAAATTAGAAAGGTAAATATGGTGGTGATTAACTAGGGTTCTTCATCCAGCCTAGTAAAGGGAGATGATTGGTCCAGATAAGTAGCCTTAGTACCCTAAGGTAAGTTTTTCCTTGGTTCCACTACCTCCCATATGGGATACACTTCTATGGCATCCTTTGACTTCTTATCTATGGACTAGTCCCTTAGATTCTAATAGGAGAGATGGGATTACTATTTTGGTATTTGTTTGGTGGAATTAGTTTAGGGTATCATTTGTAACTATTAGGATTTAAAAATTAGTTAATTCTAAGACAAGGAAAGAAATGCATGTTAAAAACATGTATAACTCAGTGTATGGGTACTCTACTATAACGCACCAAGTCTGTACCCCGGATACTACATGGTGTCTTAGACCCCGAAGGATTGCAAGTTAACCTATGACTAGTACCTGCTGAGAGCACTAAATAATATTACTAAAATACTGTGAAAGTTAGGCTGAAATGTAATAAAGTTCATAAACTAAATACTGATAAATATAGCAACTGATAATAACATTTGAAAGCTGAATACTGTATGAACTAGTCTAGTCTGAATAGCCTCTAACTGAACTGTCTGAATATGGAGTTTATGGGATAAGCCCCCAACTAACACCAACTAATAAAATACTAAAATAAAAGATTATCCTTGGTAGATGAGGACTCACTAAAAAATCTGTTGTTGTTGACTGAATCTGGTTAAGCGTGGTCAGGAACATAAGCATTCGAAATTATGATATGAGACATCATAGCACAAGAAATGAATATGTGATCAATACATAAAATGTACTGGTATGCTAGATGAAGTAAGGCTGAAATGCAAGGCTAAATATGTATGAACACCAACTAATTCAGTGAAATGAATAAACTAAATGAGAGTGCATAGATAACTGAAGCTTTTATAAACACTGAGTATGCAATACTGTGCATATACATATATACTGTATCTGAGAGTTATACTATAACACCCCAAAACCTAGTCCCAAGACATCATACGGTGTTCAAGACTATAAGTAGCCTTAAGCTAACCCTGTCTTCCTTTTTCAAAGATTAAATCTCATAATAAAGAAAAAATAGACATAAGAGTCATACAATATAAGGAAAATAGTCTGAACATAATATCTAAAAATAATGTTTGAAATCTCAATACTAATTAATCTGAATCAAAACTAGCAGTTTGACAAGCCTCTACTACTAATATCTAGAGAGTCCCTAGGACAAACCCCCAGCTGACTTGAACTATCTGAAATACTGAATCATCTAATAATGATATGCTAAAAATTTGGATAACTAAGTCCCCAAACTATGAGGACTCACCAACTATAGGGATGTAGATTGAGATGCTCGAAATCACTCTTGCTGCTGAAATTGAGCACCTGAATTATGAGAAAATGTAGCACATAGAAGTATATGTAGATCAGTACTTTGAAGATGTACTGAGTATTTGGGGGTAAAATTCATATGTAAAAATAGTGTATCAATCATTATCATCATTTGTAAAATAAAGCATGCCAAATGTAAATGACTCACATAAGCTTGAGTAACTGAGAAACTAAAATCTGTAATCATGAGTAGTAAAGCATATCAAATAAATCTAGTGAGTCATAACATTTTGTTCTAAAACTTGTGCTAGTGATTTGTCTATAAATTATACTATCTAGGTGTAGGAAGGACTCACTTTTATATCTGAAATCTGAAATCTGTAGCTGATATCTCTCTGTAAATCATAATCTAAATAAAGTTGTGAGCCTTTACACTTAGTTTTCTAAAAGCTTTTCTATTTTTCTTTTCTGTTATGTTGTATGCTTAAAACTTAGAAAGGTTCTTCTAACAGACATAAACTATGTGGGCTAACATGGAGTCCAACGTCTTATTCTCCTAAAGAAAAAACCTCACGATGGGGAGAGGTGTCATACTTTTGCCAAAGAGTATAACCTAATCTCAGTAATCACATTTGTATCTATCATCCATATAGAAATGGGAATAATCTAATAATCTTTACCTATGTTGGCTATGTAGTTCTGTGAAAGATAAGGCATGCTCATCTCACACTTCCAACTCGGTGCTAAATACTACTCGTTTAATCTGTATGCTCATTCTATTGGAAATCCACTTTAAAATCAAGCATAAAGGTTTATTCTAAAACCAATTATGCATTTATCTAATTAAATCTATAAGTAAAGCTAATCTAATTTTTGTATTCTATAATAAATCTATAAAGTGGATTCCAAATCTTATCTGATGATCAAAAGATCAAATCTTTATTGAAAATCTAAAAATAAATTGAGCATCTAATGCTGAAATCATAATATTTCTTGAAATAATAATGTTTAATGTAGGGATATAACCCATACATCAATCACAAATCATAACATCATATTAATAATTCTTGGTAAGGAAAACAATTATAATTCATCTCAAAAATCTGTAAATTTCTACAATAGGCATGTAAATATGAAAATAGCCATGCAATTCAACTTCTAAAACACTTGAAATCTCATAATCTTGCAATTAGAAATAATGGGTATGAACCCTAATTTAAAACTCATGTAATTTCATAAAAAATTCAGGTAAATTTTAAATAAAAACTTGGTTTTGGGCACAAGGATGAAAGAGGATCCTTGTTCGTAAATTCCACATATCTTAATTGATGATATTTCTAAGAAATCTTGAACTTGAATTTATATTTGTGCTTTTGAAGATGAACTCTTGATTATCTTGAGTTGGGAATTCTAAATTTAGAGTTTTCTTTAAGAAACCAATGGAGGAATTTGATTTCTTTGAGAGTAAGCTTTTGATCTCTAGGGTTTTTCTTTGAGAGATAATGGATGAAAATAAGCATAATAGGCTTAGAATGGGTTTAATCTTGTATTATTCATGAATTGAGGTCATGGGAATTTACCAAAGTGCCCTTTTAAACCATAATCGGAACTAAATAAAGGGAACAAAAATCCAATTTAGCATGCCACCGCAATGCGCCACTATCACGGTGGCTCACCGAAAACTGACAACTGGGTAATTGGGGACCTTCGTGACATGGATATATCACGTTGCTCTTCTAGATTTTGACAATTGGGAACTGGAATTTCTCTACGACGTAGGCCAATTGCAGTACTCTATTGGAATTCCATTTAGTCCATCATCACGATACAGTACCATTGTGTTGGCCTACTAGAAATTGACAAATGGGAAATTGGACCTCACCTCGATATGAGCTTATCGCAGTGGTCCACTGTAATTTGACAAACGTGAATTTAACCTTCACCGAAATGCGGTGATTTCCCAAATAGAGTACTCCTTTACTAAAAATGCCACAACTTCTAAACCAAGTATTAGATTTGGGCGAAAATGGTATCGATGGAAAGCTAATTCAATTTTCCACATAATGGAGGGTCTAACTATTGAGAATTCTATATGTAACAAAATTTATTCATTTTTGAAGCTAGTCTTTGACATTCGAGGAGCTAAATTGAGCTAGGGGAAAGTACAGGGTATTACATATACTGAAACTGAGTACTGATATATGAGATTACTAATAACTGAATTACTAATAACTAGGTGACTGTTACTGACAATCGTGACTCTATAGAACTGAACTAAGTTCTATACTTTAGACTAAAACTAAAATTATGAGAGGTAATCATCTAACCAACATGACCATCTCTGAACTGATTAGGGTCTAACCTGTAACCTCAATTAGAAGGGTATCAGTACCGTGTCGTGGGTACATACACTGGCTGTTTGGATCCACTAAAATTTTATCCCAAAGGACTAAAGGTCACACTATACTGGTAGGTTCCCTGATGAAAATGGTGTTACCCTTAATTGATAGGTAAACACCTTATTCAACCCTCAACTGGTAGGTTGATATCTCAACTTATGTTGTATATGTAGTTCTGTAATGCAAGGACTGCTACTAAGGATCACACCCTCTACTGAAAGGTGAGCCCCCATCCTGGGGTTCACTCGGTCCTAAATCTTACTTCCAACTAAATGACACTGATTATTAAATTGAACTGAACTAGACTGAGTTTCACTGAGTTTTGTAACATACTGAGTACTACTATTCATGGCATTACTGAGACTATTTTGTAGCTACTATGATCTAGGTAAACAGCTAAATTTTTTAAGTATTTAATATCCCAGGACTCGATAACATCAATAGTAAAACATGGCCCAATCTTGAAAGAATACTAGCTACTCACTTAGTCATAATTCATTCATTGAGATATTTTGTCAGACACTTGCAAGGCATGAACTTGTACATAAATGGGAACACATGCTAATATGTCATGATTGCACTATTTAATTCATAGATTCATTTTAACAAACACTTGGGAAGCATTATTATTTCATATAATAATTATAAACATATATAAATACCAAGGCTACTACCTTCAACTTTTAAATGCAAGGATTGAGCATGAAAATCAGATAATTCATGACCCAGGCTATCTTAAATTCATGAAATTTATAACTAATCATTGATTGAAGATTGTATAATAATACACACATGAACACAATTTAACTCAAACATGTAATTCATGGAATCTCAATCTTGTATTTTGAAAAAAAAAAATTATTGGGCTCCATGGGTGGTAAGGACCCATGGATGAACATCTAACATACCTGGGAGGATGAGTTCTTGAAGTTTCTTTGTGAGATTTTTGAGGATTTGCTCTTGATTCTTGAAGGCTAGGGTTTTGTTAATTGAGACAATAATCTTCAATTTGGGAAAAATTGAGTGAATAATGACTTAACTAGGTTATTAGGGGTTGATTAACGTGTTTAGACCGATTAGGGCCAGGGAAAAAGACTAAATTACCCTTGCCTTATCGTGATGTGGTGGCATCGCGTTGAGACACTAGAAGTCAATTCAAACTGTTCAAAAATTGACAAGTACAAAATTGACTTTTGGCGCGACGTGCCGTTATCGTAGAACCTCATTGGAAAGTGACATTTTTTTAAAATGGGCATTGGGACGACGTGGGACGATCACGGTATGGCACGATGCATCGTTATCGCATTGACACATTGGAAAATGACGATTGGGACTTAGAACTTTACCGCAATGTGTTGATGCTAAATTTTCTTGCCTGAGATTGATGAACTCTTACACTCTCATGTTTCCTTGCCTAAGATTGATGAACTCTAACACCTTGGCGTCTCTTAACTCAAAGAAAAGAATCTACTTAGAAAAGCAGTAGCAAACTCTTCCCACTCTATGCACTCTACATCTATGACCCTATCTACCTTACACAGCTTAAACCACGTATGAGCTACATCTTGTAGGTGATAGGAAGCTAACTCAGCACTCTCAAAGGAAGTCACTCCCATAATATCCGTGACTTTCTACAGCTTATCAAGGAACTCCTGTGGATCCTCTTCAGACTAAGAGCCCAAAAAATAGAAGGCTCATTTGGGCAAAGTCTTAAATCTTGGCTGCAGAGGTATTGGCCACTGGTTTGGCTTGAACAACAACTGGCTGTTCATTCTGAGCTACTACCAAATAGGATAGAGTGTTGAACATAACTTTGAATTCTTTATGTGAGACGTGCTCATCCAGGGGATCTACCTGAACGGGAGGAGGTGCTGGCTGAATTTTATTCCTTCTTCCATTAGCTTTTCTGGGTGGCATATTCTATAAATAGGAGGATGAAATGAATTAGATTGAGAGTTTAAATTGAGCTCATGCTTTCTCGTACAACATGAATGATGAAAAAGTGGAAATTTTCCTAAAAATGTCTCATAGACTTTTGCCCATAAGTGTGGCGTCGCTTCACACCCATGCACAAGAATCTACTTGATGTGGATTTCAGACTTCATAGGAATTTATTGAACCTTAGGCTCTAATACCAAGTTTGTAATGCCCCGAGTCAACACCTCGAATGCTATACGGTGCTTTCAACCCTGAAGAACCATAAGTTAACCCATGACTAGTACATGCTGAGAGCACTGAATAATAATACTGAAATAATATGAAAGTTAGGTGGAAATGCTATAAGGTTCATAAACTAAATACTGCTAAACATAGAAAGTTATAATAACATCTGAAAGTTGAATACTATCTGAACTAGTCTAGTATGAAAAGTCTCTAATTGAACTGTCTGAATGTGGAGTTGATGGGATAAGCCCCAACTAACTCCAACTAATAAAATACTGAAATAAAAGATTATCCTCGATAGATGAGGACTCACTACTGAATCTGCTGATGCTGACTAATTCTGCCTAATAGCGGTTAGGAACCCGTGTGTATGAATATATGATATATGACATCATAGCGCAATAAATGAGTATGTGATCAGTACGTGAAATGTACTAGTATGCTAGATGAGGTAAGGCTAAAATATGAGGGTTCATATGCATAAACAGTAACATACTGAGTGATATGAATACAACTGAATGAGAGTACATAGATAACTAAAGCTGCTATAAACACTGAGTATGCAATACTATGCATACACATAGTATGCAATACTCTGCATATACATATATACTGTATCTGAGAGTTATACTGAAATTGAGTACTGACATCTAATAACTGAGTAACTGATATCTTAGATTACTGATAACTGAATTACTGATAATTGGGTGACTGTTGCAGATAGTCCTGACTCTGTATAACCAAACTAAATTCTATACTGGAGACTAAAACTAAAATTATGGGAGGTAATCATCTAATCGACATGCCCCTCTATGAACTTACTGAGGTCCAATCTGTATGTGATTATCGTGCCATGGGTATAGACATTGGCTGTGTGGATAAACTAAAATGTCATCCTGAAGTATTAAGGGTCAGTCTCTACTAGTAGGTTCCCTGATGAGAATGACGTTACCCTCAACTGGCAGGGAAACACCTTATCAACCCTCAACTGGCAGTTTGATATCTCAAAGGTAGGAGGATTTTCTCTTTATTCTTGAAGGCTAGGGTTTTTCTAATTGAGATAGTGATTTTCCATTTGGGGAAAATTGAGTGAATAATGACTTAAATAGGTTATTAGGTCTTAATTAACGTGTTCAGACTGATTAGGGCCATGGAAAAAGACCAAATTACCCCTGGAAGGAATTTAAATTTTCATCACTGGAAGTCCCGATTTTGGCCTTCACCGTGAGACATCATGGTGAGCCACTAGAGATGGATGAAACTATTCAAAAATAGACAACTGGGAAATTGAATTTTTGTGCGACACGCCATTATCGCGGAGCCTCACCAAAAATTAACGATTCTTAAAATGGCCATTAACACGACGCTGGCCAGTCATTGTGCCTCACTTGAAAATAACTATTGGGAAATGGAACTATGGTGTGATGCATTGTTATTATGTTGACGCTCTGGAAAATGACGATTAGGACCTGGAACTTCACCGCGACGTGGTGATACTAAATTTCACATACTATTTTACTAAATGTGCCATAACCTCTCACCTAGATATCGAATTTGGATAAAATTTATATCATTGGAAAGCTGACTGACTTTCCTACACTTTAGTAAGTCTTAAACTGGAAAATTATAAGTGAATTGAAATTTTTATTTAGAAATTCTCATGTACTGAGAGCTAAACTAAGCTAAGAGAATACGAGGTATTACATCTATGAGTTTGGGTACGACCCGTAGTAAGTGGCTATAAGTTATCCAAATAATAGGGAAAATGGACCTATGAAGCACATTCACTGGTCACCCTACAAGTTCACCTAATGAGTCATAGGGTCACCCTAAGATATATCAAGTGAATTTTAGTAAGACCATAATATAATTTTTTAGATATTTTAAACACCCTATCCCTATGAGTTGTCGGGTGAGACAATGACTCATAGTGTGAGTTGTAGTGTCATCATGGAATAATCACCCTTAGCCATAATTTTTACCGGTGGCTACGAGTCACATAACTACACGTTAGGTGAACCTAAAAATTATTACGAGCCTCGTAGCGAGTGTAACATGGGTTTCAGGGTAGTTTCTTGTAAACTTTAAATTCCCAAGGGGTACTCAATTTTGCCCATACTTTTAACATCTAAATTACACTTTAAATTCATCCCCACATTGGCTTTTAGGAATCAATTCAGCCTACTGCCTTTTGTTTACATTTCTCATCATTTCTCAAGAACAATCAAATTGGGTTTTACCCTATGGACATAATCATGTATGGGACCCAAGTATATTTTATAATGATTTATGATCAAAGTCAAATATAAAATATTTAGGTGCATACTTACTTGAGAATTTGTGTTTTTTTCTTTCATTATTGAGAATAAATCCTTTGACGAGATTTAATCCTTGAAGTTTATGTTAATGTATGAAGAACAAGTGTATTTGAGGAGTTTTTAGAATGGTTATGGTAATGGAGGGATTCATGCACATTTCAAAATGGAAGGTGCATAAATTATGGGGGTTAAATCCCTTTTAATTTGAGCCAATTAACTTTTTTCAATCCGTTGTGTCTGCAGTGGTGGGATATACTACAATTAGTTACGATAAATCATAGCCGGTGGCAAAGAGTTGTAGACTCTCTCCGTTAAGAGGTGTAACCTTACCTAGGTCTCCAATTATGATGACTCACGGTGATGAGTTATTGTTAGTAACAAAAACTCATTTTGACAGTTTTCATAACTTCAAAGTACTTTTACACGAGATATTTCATAGCTAGTACCCTTTAAGTCTCAGGTGATGATACGTAGGGTCTCTCTCATAGACCTGGGCATTAAAAAAATTTTGATTTTTTTTTGCAATTTCTGATCCTACACATTGAAGACGCAAATTACCCTATAATGTAATAAGTATGTGCTAGGTTGGATACTCAAACATCACCAACTAGCCCATGGGTAACCAATCACGCAGCGCCAGATTTAACTTCATGGTACACATAGTTTTCTTGGTTAGTAAGACTTCACCAGGGCTCATTTCAACACACTCTTTCACCTCATCAATGTTTTACATATAGTTAACACACTTCTCATTCACCTTCAATGGGACTTCTCCCTCACCCTTTATCTCAATAACACTATGTGAAAATACTATAACCACCGTGAATTGTTGATGAAACCTAGACTTCAGCTTTCCATCAAATAAACAACATTTTGTATTATATAAAATCACTATATCACTATGCTCGAACACATTTTTTGATTTTTTGGTCATGAAGCAACATTATATTCTCCTTTATCATTAAAATCCCAGTTAATTCATGGAGATCTCAAGGGCATCACCACAATTATAGGAGTTATGATCGCGATCAGCTAATGGTGATTGTGATAATGCAACTAAAGTTAAAAGGGTAGTTTCTTAGTTATGCATAGTTGAAAAAAATTCTTAAAAGGGAATATCCCTTACACAATTGAGGCATCTTAAAATTAGAATTCAATTTTTCTGTGGTGAGAAACTCTACAAATTTGGGAAAGACAATTGTTTCTAAACTTTCCAAGTGATTTTAGTTGTGAATTAAGATTAAAGCTTTGGAATTATTCTAGTTTTGTTATTAGTGGAAGAATTGGGTGGTGCTAACTTGGGTATATCTCCTTTCTCTAAACTCATGAGTAGCTAAATATTTATCTTAGGGTTATGGTTGATTAGGGTGTTTAAGTGTATGGGAGTTCATTGCTATTCCTAATTGTTTGTTATTGATGTTGGGTTTTTTCTATTACTCTTATTTTATTTAACAATTATGGTGAAAACCCCAATTTGACTTGGATCCCAAATCATCCTTGAAAGTGGGGTGTGGGTGAGGAGTACTAGTGAGAAACTATTTGATACTAGTTATGTCCTTAACATTATCGTAGAAATAAGGATGTTATGTGCATCTTGATTGATTGGCATCATCCTAGAAATAGGGATGTTTTGTTTAGGTTTTTGATTGGTGAAATTGCATACTCATGAGGTACTCGAAAGAATCCATGAGTGCAACTTAGTGTGTTGTTTAAAGGATCATGTTAAGAGTTTAAATCTAGCCTACCCTTATCTTTGACTAAGAAAAAGACTAACCTTCAATCACCAATGCATGTATGACCGCTAGGATATGTATGACCCAAGACTCTTCTCTCATTGGATTGTAATCAACAATTCTTGCGCTCATTTAGTGTCACAAGATAATTTTCTTCAAACCTATTTTAAACCATAACCCCCCCCCCCATTTTAATTTATATTTTCCATAGTGTAAATTGTGAGTCAACACTTAGTGACTCTAAACATACATGGGATTCGAGGACTAAATTACACTCCTCATGGATTTGACCCAAAATTAAGTTGGGTTATTATATTTACAACTATCATCTTGTCCCAAAATAATAGAGTAAGTTGAGCATTATCAATAAGCGGTTCACGACCCATATGCTGTCATAATTACATATCTCTATTAACCTTGACAATATATCCTTCCGTCAAGGATTTTGTAAAGTGTCTCATTTTATTTATAAGAATTCTCTGTATCAGTCCCAAGCATATGGATGAATAAAAAAAGTATGAATGCTCAAAACCAAATAAGTATCATGGAATAAATCAATTTAATAATGGTATAAATAATCTCAAACCTCGTAAATGTTAATAAACTATTATATAAGCCATCATATGGAAACATTGTTATAATCAGTCATGTAAGATATAAATATCAACCTAAGCTCCCACTCTAGTGTCATGATAATGATAAAGGCAAATACTTCTCAAATAAAGTCAATTATGTCCGTTCGATCTCCCACTCGGGCATCATAACAATGATAAAGGTAAATAATAATTCTCAACTTACACATCAATTTAGTGCAAGACAGTCATCTTCAATATAATTACCCAACTTTGTAGTCGAGGTAAAATCCATGAGGAACAAAGTGAGTGGTGATTAAACTAATTTGAAACTATAGCTACAAGTAAACTTCAAACAAATGATACGAAAAGATAAAATGGGGGATTTTTAATGGTTGATAAAAGTTTCGACTTGCTTAAGAACTCAAAGATAAAATTTCAATAGTTCAAATCAATTATAATGAGAAACTAGGGTTATGATCACTATGATTATTAAAACCTCATTGAATAATAATTACAATACTGGATTCTCATGACTTGTGGGAAACACCAAATTATCAGTATCGACAGTCCATCTAAGTGTTTCTCAACCTACCTAGATGTTGTGCTCCCTAATTCTCTCAAACTTAGGAAAACCTTCTATTCACACTGATTTTATCTCGAGTT
>JAPEIP010000004.1:171467734-171488133 GCA_026120095.1 Capsicum chinense
TGGATTCTCATGACTTGTGGGAAACACCAAATTATCAGTATCGACAGTCCATCTAAGTGTTTCTCAACCTACCTAGATGTTGTGCTCCCTAATTCTCTCAAACTTAGGAAAACCTTCTATTCACACTGATTTTATCTCGAGTTGATTAGTCTTGTTACAACATTAATCATTAGATGGAAATTTAACCTTCCCAAATCCTCGTTGATAATTCACAACCTTTAGTTTATTTCACAGTTCGAGCAAACAAACATAAGGCTAGATGTATTGTTTGCAACCAATAGAAAACAATCATTACAAAGGAATTATCAAGATGTTTCCACAATTATTCAAACCCTAACCAACTATTAAATCCATAAAGAAATAGTCATAGATCCCACAACCCTAGTTATGGGTTTTAGTTCCACATGAGAAAGAAAGAGATAGCAATAATTGTATTCATCATTCAGAGCAATTAAACTTACAAAAGATGAAGTCTGAAGTTGATGCTCTTTCAAGTTCAAAAAAATATCCCACAACTTAATCAAAGAATTGAAAATTGAGTACAAAGTTTAGAGACCCAGAAAAGAAGTAAGCTAGCCTTTCGAATAAGTTCCAGATGCTCCATGAAACCCTAAAAGCTACTATTTATATCCGTACTTTAAGAAAAAATTGAAGTTAAAAATTCAGTTTTTTGCTTCTTTAGCTGACGACATGTCTGATAGCTTTTCACAAATCTGATAGCTTATCAAAGAATGTCGTTAGACCTTCTGCCCATGTGTTACGACATGTGTGATGACTTATCACAAATCTTATAACTTATCAGAAAATATCTTCAGACCTTCTGCCTATGTGTGATGACTTATCACAAATCTGATAACTTATCAAAAAATGTCTTTAGAAATGCTTCACCTTTCTTGTTCTCTACCTAGGTGTGACGACATATTCTGATAGCTTATCACAGATCTGATTTCTTACCAAACCAAGTCATTAGATGAAATCTCCAGAACTTAATTCCTTGCCTCTTTCACCAAAAATCATCCTTCTTAATGCAGTTTTATATATGTTCATGCATTTTGACTTTCCTAAAATATCAGATGAAATATAATAAAAACAACAGTAATTACTTAAGAACTTACAATTATTTCAAGTTAAAAGTCTTAAATGTGCTAGCAGAAGGCTAGCACATCAACACCCTCAACTTAAAACCATTGTTTGTCCTTAAGTAACTATATAACACCATACTACAATGTTTAATCAAGAAAAATATAAAATACCTACGATAGTTGATTATTATTTTTTGCTTAAAACACATTACCCTCTCCAATATCAATCACCTTCAAACCCAACTGTGTATATCAATGAAGATCAACAATGTTAGATAAATGAATCAAGATATGGCATCAAATTAGCAACAATAACCATGAATATGTACAAGTTATATTACCCTAAACAAGTAAGCAGCTAGCAATGCAACCGATGTGCCCTTACAACAAAGAAGTCCCTCTTCACTCATATATGAAATAAAGCACATAAATGTAGGGACGATCAAGAGACACTCACTCTTAGAAAAAAGTTCGAGTCAATGTATACCAAATACCATAAGCTTGCCCTTATTTTCATCACCGAAGCTTTCAGACAGTTAAGCTAGGATCATTATAGGACTTTTCTCTAGCTTGTAATATAGGCTTGGGCTAGTATGATACGCAAGGATATTTAAAGTAACTAAACCTACTTGGAAATACACTATTTTTAGGGTCTCACTTATTAACCTTTAACTTATTTCTCCCTTTCTTTATTGAAGAAAATTCAGGCTGGATGCGGTCCTTTAGTCTTTTATTTTCTCTTTTTCATAAATTTTCTTTTATTATTCTTTTTCTACCACACCCAGCCTAGTATTTTTTTTATTTTATTTTACCCTTCTTCATACTCACTTTATATCACGCACCCTTATGATAGCCACCCTCAACTTAGGCGATTTGCCTAAGTCAAAGTATATAATGCCCAAGGAACTAGGTAGTATCTCACAACACATGGCACAAAGGTACATCACAGCTGCTACCTATCCGGTTCATGCAATTGTTAGTAATAATTATCATGTCCCTAATACCAATGCCATAAAAAGATTCACAGTAGCCGCATATAGATGCACATCACACAGTTACAAAATAAACAATTGGAAAGGTATTTATCGTTCCCGAAAATCAATAAAAAAAAATATGTCAACAGCCCCAGATACTTATTTTTCTCCCAATTAACCACAAAACATCACAAAACAAAACACAGTATGCCTAAACATACCAGCTCTACTAGGAACAAGACTCTAGAAAAAAGAGGCACGACAACAAAAACCCCAAGAGGACATCAATACCCATAAGCAATCTCACCCTCAACTTAAAATCATGCATTGTTCCCGATGCATCAAACTAAAATAAGAGAGTTAGAAATATACATGTGGCACCATAGGTGTAGTTATTTGATGTCAATCACATAATACAAATACAAACAACAAAATGTCTTAGGCTGCCTCCCAAGCAGTGCTTGATTTAATATCGCAGCATGACTAGGTTATCTTGACTACTCAGAACTCATCAAGATACCTTGAAAGTGTTTCATCCTTTATCCCTCCACTTAGATGATTTAAATCGTTGGCCCATCTTTCAATCTTTACATATTTTAGGTGCGTTGGGTAAATGTGAGAGCATGATAAGGAAAGTTCTATCATGCCACTTCAAAGACTTGAATTGCTTGCCCAATTTTGCATCGAACTTTCCTGTGAGCTCATTTGGCAATGGTGAGAATCTTAAAAATCCACTAAATGGACATCGATCTTTAATATTCTTGGCCTTCAATATTGGGGTTGTATTATACCCTTTCGAAAAGACAAACTCCAAAATATAGGAATTTTCCTACTTATTTCCAAAATTCATCATTTGTTTGGGTGATTTGACTTTCATCACATCTACCAAGAATAATGTTTAAAAATGATTCGAGTGAGGTCTTCTCCTTAATTTTAGAGTTTCATCCTTCTTTACCTCTTCACCTCGAATTGGGCTAAAGTCTTTATAAGAGATTGGCTTAGTTTCTTCTTTTGCCTCTAGCCCCATTACCTTAATCTTAGCATCATCTCTCATGGTTAGTTCAGGTTGTGGGAAATCACCGAGGGTTGCTCATCATCAAGATCAACATCAATATAGGATTCTTTCTCCTCATCTTTACACTCTTCCATTATTTTAAATGATTCCACAAATAAGATATCATCTAAATATAATATTAAAAAGTGCTTTGAATGATTGACCTCTATATCTATCTCCTCTATTATTTTTCTTTCCTCTTTTTATTCTCTCATGTCTTGAAGCATTTCTTCCTGGCTATCCAAAACTCGTTGAAATATATCTTCAATGTGATTCCTTTTGGTGCTTCGTTCTTCCTATTCTTGACCATAAGACCTATGAAAATCATAAGAAAAACTAGAATTTTTGTTAGCATAAAGGGGGGAGGAGGCATTTGAACAATCCCTACAATGTCCATCTTGACCACCATATAAAGAATAATCATCCTCCTAGTAGGATGGAGATGGTGCACACATCTCTCTCCAGGAAGCATAGCTACAATCTTTCCAAAAGTGAGTTCCATCACAATATGGACATGGATCGCCAAGGTAGGATTTCCAACCATAAAACTCACATTTATTCCAAGATTACATAATAATAAATAAACTAGGATAAAAATCTACATAACACAAGAAATAAAAGAAAATTACAAACAAATATTTACATGTTTGAATTCAAGCAAGTAAGCTAAAATGACAAACCAACTCAATACGCCAAATTGTTCCCCGGCAACGGTGCCATTTTTGGTAACACTCAACTTACACATCAATTTGGTGTAAGGTGGTCATCATCAATATAATTACCCAATTATAGAGTCAGGGTCGAATCCACGAGGAATAATGTGAGTGGAGATTAAACTAATTTGAAACTATAGCTACAAGTTAACTTCAAACAAATAATACGAAAAGATAAAATGAGAGGTTTTTAATGGTTTATAAAAGTTTTGACTAACTTTAGAACTCAAAGCTAAAATTTCAATGGTTCAAATCAATGATAGAGAGAAATTAGGGTTATGATCACTATGATTACCAACCCCTCATTGAATAATAGTTGTAGTACTGGATTTTCATAACTTATGGGAAATACTAAATTATCAGTATCAGCATTCCATCTAAGTGTTTCTCAACCTACCTAGATGTTGTGCTCCCTAATTCTCTCAAAGTTATGAAAACCTTTTATTCACACTTATTTTATCTCGAGTTGATAGTCTTGTTACAACATTAATCATTAGATGAAAAATTAACCTTCTTAAATCCTCGTTGATAATTCACTATATTTAATTTATTTCTCATTTTGAGAAAACAAACATAAGTCTAGATCTATTGTTTGCAACCAATAGAAAAAAATCATTACAAAGAAATTATCAAGATGTTCCCACAATCACTCAAACCCTAACCAACAATTAAATCCGTGAAGGAATAATCATAGATCCCACAACCCTAGTTATGGGTTTTAGTTCCACATGAGAAAGAAAGAGATAGAAACAATTGTATTCATTATTTAGAGAAATTAAACTTACAAAAGATGAAGTATGAGGTTGATACTCTTCCAAGTTCAAGAAGAATATCCCACAACTCAATCAAAGAATTGAAAATTCATTTCAAAGTTTAGAGACCCAGAAAAGACGTAAAATAGCCTTTGGAATAAGTTCCAAATGTTCCATGAAACCCTACAAGCTACTATTTATGTCCGTACTTTAAGAAAAAATTAAAGTTAAAAATTCAGCTTTTTGCTCCTTTAGCTAACGACATGTCTGATAGCTTATCACAAATCTAATAGCTTATAAGAGAATATCGTCAGACCTACTGCCCATGTGTGATGATATGTGTGACGACTTATCACAAATATAATAACTTATCAGAAAATATCTTCAGACCTTTTGCCCATGTGTGACGACATGTGTGATGACATCATAAATTTGATAACTTATCAGAAAATATCTTCAGAAATGGTTCACCTTTCTTGTTTTCTGCCTTGTGTGACGATATGTTCTAATAGCATATCATAGATCTGATAGCTTATCTGACCAAGTTAGCTGATGAAATCTTTGAAAATTAATTTCTTACCTCTTTCACCAAAAATCATCCTTCTTAACATAACTTTCATATATGTTCATGCATCTTGACTTTCCTAAAAAATCACATGAAATATAATAAAAAAACAACAGTAATTACTTAAGAACTTACAATTATTTCAAGTTAAAAGTCTTAAATGTGCTAACAGAAGGCTAGCACATCAGTAAATAATGGTCAAATTTTCTTCAATACATACCCCCATAGTTGTTTAAGTAATAATATCACTTAGGTAAACAATAATATTAATTTCAGACCCCACAATGGCAATACAATAAAAAATCAAATGGCAATACACTAAAAAATCAATCTCAAAATATTGATCATATAATAAAATTTGCATGCCATAATGTAATTTACATGAGTGGTTGTCTACTTATTGCAAACTAAAGAAAATTAAGGAATAATTTACCACAAAAATTGAATCTTGAGTCTAGATCTTTAATTATGGAACCTTTTATTTATGTGCAGACTCAAAAGGAACAAAATTTATCAAAAACCTAATCTACACATCAAAAGAAACGTAATGATACCTATACAAAATGCACCAAGCTTTGCCCCTTGAAAATTCCTTGAGCTTTATGCTCTTTGCCCTATTGATCATTCATCATACGAGTCGTATAGTGTGGTTACTAGTCTAGAAACCCAATTCATAACCAAACCAATATGTAACTGGCTTGCTTCTACTCTGAGTATGAGTTATTAACTATGAGTCATAAGATCATGTTATGAGCAGTAGGGTTGAGCTGTATGTTCTCTAATATCAATCCCTTTGGATTCTTTCTTGGTACTACTAGACCATACGAGTCGTATAGTCAGGTCACGAGCAGGGATCATAGACTCATAAGATGGATAGTGTATAGATGTTCAACTCAATATCTAGGTTATGACTCATGGCTACGAATCTTATCATGTGATGATGAGACACGGGGTTGACTCAAAACCAAGAACGGCTTTTTATAGCCTTAAGCTAATGGCACATTGGATATTTGCCACTTGAAACTCTTAAGTCCCCATGTCCGTATAACACTTTTTGGTCTTTCGTTCCATACATTACAAGATTAAACATCTTCTTTACTCTCTCAAAATCCTCTCAAGTAAACTTTGCTAGGGTTTTTCAAAGTTTTCATCCAAGGGTTCAAATGTTAATTTCTCTCTATGAATCTTTGTAATTAAAGCATGTGAATCTTTGCTCACTATTATTTTACTAAAAACATATGTTTAAAGCACTATTTATGAATCATTAATGGTGGTTTTGAAACTAATGTTTAGGGGTTTGAATTAATATAATTAAGGGGATATAGTTGAACCTCGAATTTGATTATTTTGGCTTTGATAATGGCATGTCATCAACCAACTTGTGAAATTATCAATGAGAATGATAGTATCACAAGTTTACTTTTGTTTTTAAAATAAGGCTTTGGCATAACCATGATGATGATTAATCAAAGACTTTTTAAAGTCCTTGCTGGCCATAATTTGAATTTAATTGAAACCTTGATGGTATGGTTGACGAATAGGTTCGAGTCCCAATGTGACAGTTTGATTGATGTTCTTTCTTAAACATTTAGTTCACATCCCAAATTGATGTAGTAATTGTCTTATCATGTTGTACGCATGCAAATGAGGTTGGTATGGCGATACCAATGGGGTGCCTTTGGTATGTAACTAAATTAATGATTATGATTATGAAATAAATATTTAAATTAGACTTAAAAGTAGGATGTATAGCCGGGTCGAGAAAGTGGTTATCCCGATGGACCAACTTAGGAAATTATGCTAGTTAGTGAGGGTATCTAAATGATCGGGAGGTTTGAGTCCCCCATAATAGTTATATGAATGAGATGTTCTAGCCTCTATATTGTGTATATTCATAATTAAGTCACCTTGACTATGATGGGAGGTTTGAGTCACCTAATAAAGGCATATATAGATATTCTCTGGTTCATGCAGATACATGTATTTTGGCCCTTCAGCTAGGGGAGAGTGGGTCTATATGTCCCTTAGGTACCTTATTTTATGATGGTTAAGCCACACAACCCAGGTTAAGGATTTTGAAGTTCATACTAAGCCATTTTCCCTACCCAGGATGTGGTATTATATATATATATATATATATATATTATTTTGTTCTTCTAATCATGAGTTACATACTAGTGCTCTAACTTCTAATCGTCTTCAAATTTTATATCCCTACGTGATGTAGGAATAGGCCATACTTCCACATCTCCTTCTTAGTGACTTGGATTTGGGATCATCTTGCGATTCAGATTAAATTGGTGAGCTTCCATCCTTCAAAAGACCCCAATGTATATTATAGTTTCCTTCGTATGCTTTGACTATTTTTGGGCATTAATTTTTGCTATTATTGGGGGCATGTCTCGATATTTTATTGATCATTAGTTGTGTAGAGGTTTTATCAAACTTCTGTGGACATGGGTGGTTTGGTTGATTGTAGTTAAGTTACTAATATTTTATATAGATATATTATGAATTATCATTAGTTTTTTTATAGGCTATCTAGGTATATGTTTAGAATTCATTCAACTATTTAAGGTATTGTATTAGTTCAGTTAGATAAAGAGGGTGATCTCCGGTCCATGTGGGACTTGAGATAATTATCAAGGCCAGGGCCTGGGGGTCGTGACATAGGTGGTATTAGATCTTTAAGCTCATGTTCACTTGGGTATCCATGAATCTGTGTCAAGTAGAGTCTCTTTTATGGATGTGTAGTACTCCACACTTAAAAGAGAGAGGGTAAGAGACATTTAGGAATATTTCCCTTTCTTGTTGTCTTACTTTGAGTTATAGAGTCTAAGGTCTTGGATTCCTTAAATTCCTATTTGCTTGCTTTTTCAAATCATGCCTCCCAAATAATTTAAAGCTCATGAAAACTCATATACTCCACTTGGGGTCAATGTTGATAGGACACAGTGTGCATATAGGGTTTAAACCCAATTTAGGGGTCCAGTTCCTGATTTCCCTCCTAGAGATCGACCAGTTCCCTCTAGCCCTCCTCAGGCTGATATGATGAATGTTGTGTTTTATAAGTCTATTCATATGTTTGATTAGCTAGTATCTTATCAGTACAATCGTAGTCTTCTATCTTTTAAGGCCGTGAGGGTTGAACAATTCATGAGATTGAGTCCTCCAACTCTTACTGGTGTTAAGGTTGAGAAGGATCCTCAAGATTTTATTAATGAGATAGAGATAATCTTCTGAATTATGCCTATTTTAGATATTGAAGGTGCGGTATTCGATGCCTACTAATTAAAGATGCGGTGTACCAGTGGTACAAGAAGTGGGAACAGTCCAAGGGAGATGATGCCAACTCTGCATTATGGGAATGACTTCTCTAGTACCTTTTTGGAATATTTCTTTTTGCAGGAGTCAAGGGAAGAAAAAGTAGAGGAATTTTGGAATTTGAGATAATATAGGATGTCGGGCAAGAAGTATGCCTTGAAATTCCATCAGGTATCTAGATATGGTCTTATGTTGGTGTCTAGTATGAGATCTAGAATGCTTAAGTTTATATCTAGGTTGTCCCGTGAGTTGTCTTTAAAGAATAAGGCTTCCTTATTGAACAAGTATATGGATATTTCTTGACTTGTGGTTTATATGTGGAAGGTTAAGGAAGAAAACAAGAAGTAGGCTAAGATTAATAAGAGTTAGAGTAAGAAATTTAGATTTTCTACTAAGGGTGGAGGCCAGCAGCAAAGTGGTAGAGATGGGGAAAAGCATCCTAAGAAGAAGTGGGGGAGTTTTGATTCTTTCTCTATGGCTTGTTCTCCTTACCTGAAGCCTTAGGGTGATTGTTTTTCTCATCATGATAGAGGATACATGGCATAGGGTACCCAATCTCAGGTTGATAGGGCTCAGTACGATTTATCATAGCCTTCTTGCAGATTCTATGGTCAGCACCACCATGGCCAATGTGAGATGGGGAGAAACCGATATTTTAATTATTGTCAGATTGTCCATATATAGCTTGATTGTCTTTTTGGGTTGCTTCTGGGGCCAATAAGGTTCCTATTTTCTCTTTATCAGCTCCTACACCAAATGGTGTTGCTTTTACTTTTGGTATCAACACTGGTCGGAATCTCTTATATGCTCATGCTTTTCTTTAGGACTCTGAGGCATCTTCTAATGTTGTTACTAGTATGTTAAAACTTTTTTCCCATGATGTGTACTATTTACTTGATCCAAGGTTTACTTTTTAGTATGTGACCCTATTTTTGACAGTGCATTTTGATTTTGGTCTTGGGGGTATTTCTGATCCTTTTTATGTCTACCCCGGTAGATGACTCTATAGTTACTAGAAGAGTCTATTGGGAGTATGTGGTATCTTTTGGTGGTAAGGAAACTCTGGAGGATCTAATAGGCATAATTGTCTTTGATTTTATATTGGGGATTGACTGGTGCACTCGTGACATGCTTCGTTAGACTTTTGGACCCACAAGGTCATATTTAAAGTCCCTAATGAGCTAATTGTTGAATGTGAGAAAAGTTCCCTAGAGACTAAGGGGAGGCTCATATTGTATCTTTGGGCCTAAATATTAATTTCCTTGGGATGTCTCTATCACTTGGTTCGATTAAAGATTCAAATATGGAGGGTCTTTCATTGACGTCCGTTCCAGTGATAATGAATTTCCAGAGATTTTCCCTGATGATATCCCGGTGTCTCTCCCAATAGGGAGATTGATTTTTGTATTGATCTTGTTCTCGACCCTCATCCTATCACTATTCCTCCATATAGAATGGCTCCAGCTGAGTTAAAAGAACTCAAGGAGTAATTAAACAATCTCTTAGACAAAGGTTTACACCATCCTAGTGTATCCCCGTGAGGTGCTCGTCTTGTTCATGCGTAAGAAGAATGGTTCCTTTCGGATGTGTATTGACAATCGACATCTGAACAAGGTGATGATAAAGAATAAATATTTATTTCCAAGAATTAACGATCTCTTTGATTACCTTCAGGTTTCCAAAATCTTCTCTATGATCAATCTTCGGTCTGAGTATCATCAGCTAAAGATTAGGGAATCGAGTATCTCTATGACAGCTAACCGCCTTTGGTATAGGTATTTTGAGTTTTGGTGATGTCATTTGTCTTAATTAATGCCCCTATGGCTTTCATAGACTTGATAAAAATAGGGTCTTTCGTTAGTTTCTGGATTTGTTTGTGATTATTTTCATTGATGATATTTTTGTAAACACCAAGAGTAAGGAGGATCATGCCGATCAATCGTGCCTTGTGTTGTAAACAATGAAAGATCAGCAGTTTTATGCTAAGTTTTCTAAATGTGAATTTTGATTGAACATTGTTACATCCCTGGGTCACGTTGTGTGTAGTGATGGGATCATGGTGGATCCTCAAAAGTTTTTAGTGGTTAAGAAGTGGCCTAGACCCATGACTCTAGTAGATATTTAAAGTTTGTTGGGTTTACACAGGTCTATAGAAGATTTGTGAAATAATTCTCTTTTATTGCTACCCCATTGACTAAGTTAACTCTAAAGAAGGTGAAGTTCTATTGGTCTAATGCTTGTTAAGGTAGTTTCAATTAGCGAAAAGTTATGTTTACTTTAGCTATGGTCTTGGCACTGCTTGAAGAAAACAATGGTTTTGTTGTCTACTATGATGTGTCTCGAGTTGTTTTGGGTTGCGTATTGATGTATCATGGAAAGGTGGTGGCTTATGCCTCTAGAAAGTTAAAGGTTCATGAGAATAACTATCCGACTCACGACTTAGAGTCATTAGCCGTAGTGTTCGCATTAAAAATGTAGCATTTTGTATGGTGCCAAAGTTAATATCTTTTCTAATGTTAAGAGCCTGCAGTATATGTTCACTCAAAAAGAGTTTAATCTCAGGAAAATAAGGTGGTTTTTGTTACTGAAGGACTATGATATGAGTCTTCACTACCACCAGGTAAATCTAACTTACCTACTGATGCTCTTAGCAGATTATCCTTGGGGAGTCTAGCTTATGAGGATTTGGATAAGCAGGAATTGATGAAGGATATTCATCATTTTTCTAACCTTGAAGTTTGTCTCTTAAACACTAAGGATGGTGGTGTGTTGGTGCAACCGGTGGCATAATTATCTCTTGGGGCTGAAATAAAGTAGAAGCAGGTATTAGACCCTTTGTTGATGAGTATCAAGGATGATATGGGCAAGCAGAACCTTCAAGATTGGTGGCAATGATATCTTGAGGTACCAAGGATAGGTTTTTTGTTACCGACATTGATGGGTTTCTAGGATGAATTTTGGTTGAGGCCCAAGAATTGTGGTATATGGTTCATTCCGGTTCAACAAAGATATATCATGATCTCAAGGATATGTATTGGTGGAATAACATGAAGCGGCGTGTAGCAAACTTTATTGCAAAGAAGTGAAGGTGGAGCATGATTAGTAGTGATTTTACCACTCATTTGCACTCAACATTCATGCACATTACCATATTTTGAACGACAAATGATACATAATTATGATTGAGTGCACTAAATTTTGCATTTTGCAGGCACATTGTTGATGAGGTAGAAAGATGCGGATTGGAGCTAAAAAGGATCAAAAGAAAGCTATAAAGTGCAACTGAAGACCTATAGTAGACATGGCCTTAGTTACCGCAGTTGTGGTCAGAGGATCGTGATCACGGTAAATCAATAAGGTCAACCTACCGCTGTCGCGTGAGCTGATTACAATCATGATAGCCACAATTATGGCCAAGCCTATGCGATCACGATCTAGAAAAAAAATATAGCCCAAGGGTAGAAATGTAAATGCATGTGGATGATCCCATATTTGAAAAAAGGAAGACTCAAACCCTATTCATCAAATTCCATCTTCCCTAATTTTTTGACATTGTTTAGGGTTGTAGCCTCCATTCTTGGAGAAGAAAAAATCTTGTACAAATTTTGGGTGAAGAATATTTTTGAGTCACTTCCAAGTGAAGAATTAGTGAACTCCCATTGAAGATTTGTTGGATCTCAAAGTTTGAACTAACATTCACTTAGATTTTCTCAAATAAAATCAAACGAGATTTTGGGTAAAATCTTTACTTATTTATCTTATGGATGCCAGTTTTTCCTCATGGGATTATGCTAGAATAAGGTGTAACTATATGTAAGATGTGATTGTTTGTGCATTTACTAGTTTGTGATGTTGTATTCTACTATTGCTTGAGTAAATTGGTTCCGATTTGTGGGTGAAATCCCCAAATACACATGTAGGTTTGATGGATTAAAATCCCAAGCTTTGAAAGATCAAAACATCCTTGAAAGAGGATTTTGGGTGAACTTTTGGAACCCACATCATCCTTGAAAGAGGGATATAGGAACTAAGGCAATAATAGACAATTTATAAGCATGGTTGACTAATTTTCACAATCTTAGACATAAGGTTGATTGTGAAGTTGACTATACTTAGTGCACCATCCTAGAAATAGGGGGGTCTAATCGAGGCATTAGGTAGTTTTAATTGAAGCAATCATTAGGTACTAGAAAGTGTCAATGAGTGACACCCTTGAGGTTCTTGCTAACGAACTAGCCTCAAGAATTTATAACTAATCCTGCCGCATCGCCAACACTTAGAATTTGTATCAAATTATCACACACTCATGCATATGTTGCCCCTAGGAAAGCCTAATTCCAAGATCTGTGCCTCATTGACTAGACTCTAATTATCCATCGAAAAGAATTAATACTAGAAAATCCCAAAAAGAAATATTAAGTGTCATATCTTACAAACCCCTCATTTTTATATTTTTATACTATTTGTTTGAATTTAGCTAGCATCTATTGTTTCAAACTAATTTAGTCGTCACTCACATTGTTCCTTGTGGATTCGACCTTGACTCTAAAGTTGGATAAATATATTGATGATGACCGCCTTGCACTTAAATTGACGTGTAAGTTGAGTGTTATCAAAAAAATGGTGTTGTTGTCGTGGAACAATTTGGCATATTGAGTTAGTTTGGAATTCTAGCTTACTTCCTTAAATTCGAACTTTTATCTATTTGTTCATGCTTTTCTTTTACTTCTTATTTTTGGTATTTTTTTTTACTTTTCTCTTTGTCATCTTCCAACAAATATTATTTTGGTAGTTGGAAGACCTATCTCGATGATCCATGTCCATATTATAATGAACCTCACTTTGGAAAAGATTTCACATATGCACCCGAAGAGAGATAACAACACCATCTCGATCCTATTGGGAGTATACTTGTTCTTTGTGCGGTGGTCGAGATGGACATTAGAGTGATTGCTTACTTGTTCTTATTATGAGTTTGATAGGTTTTATGAGAAGAAGGAGGAAGAGTAACATACCGGTTCCAATAGTTTTGAATTAATGCTTCAAACTATTTTGGATCGGGTAACTACAATGGGGAGAATATGCAAGACATATGACAATCCAATGAGGCATTTGGAAGGGATATTGTCAAGTTGGAGAAAGTAGGCATGGAGATAAACCTTGCAAATATAACTACCTTGCATATTTCCCTAGAGAAGGCTAACCATGAAGACAAACCAAGCTATGATGATGAGGTTGGCAGTGAAGAATCCTTGATGACTTCCAATCAACCGAATCAGTTGATGTTGAAGATGAAAAGATAAGGGAAATGGTGCTAGAGTCAAAAGAAGAAGCCAAGAAAATCTGTTATGATGACTCTTAACACATTTCAGGGTTAAAGTGCTAATGAGGAAACAATTCCAAAATTTGGGGATTGACCTTATTCAAACCACTTTTAACATTGTACGTAGGGGATGTGATGAGAATACATCCACCTAGATGAATGATTTATTATGGGGAGAAGGAGTCTGATTCCTATATTTTGGGATTTGAAATTCGAAAGGAGCACATGGAAGCCCCACCATCAATGGCCAAGGAATTCATCTTCCGATGTACAACTAATGTCCTATTGATGTGCTCACCTTTACCCAAGGATCAAAACCAAAAATTCAACGTGAAATTAGGTAAAAGGGTTCAAGTCCTGAAAATGGAGAGATAGAAGCTCCCTCATCACTTCCTCATATCATCCAAGGTTCATCTTGGAAGATCTGAATCTTCTGTCACTCTTCCGCTCATTGCATAATGAAAAAAAAGTTGGGTCAAAGATTCAAACCTTCTAAGTGGAAGCATAAAAGGAAGTGGAGGAGGCACACTAATGCAAGACAGCCCAAGAACACAAGAAAACAAACACCAAAACAGTCCACTAGTTCGAGGAACTATGGACCTCTTTTGGTGACCCCTCTTAGATTCAAGAACATAAAAAGAACACCATGTAATGAGGTATTTAAAACCTAATTTCCAGAAGCAAACCAAACTATATTATGACAATAAAAATGAAGAACAACAATGTTAAAATCACAATAACCAAATGTCTTGAACAACAATAACACAAACTACAAGATTAGGACAAGAAACAAAGATAGACAGTTAGAAAAGTGTTGATGTAGTCTTAAAAACCCAAGAGCATATTAACTCTTGAAACTTTAACACTTCATACAAAAAACACCAAACTCTTACAATGAAACAAGAGGGGCATCCACCTCTCAAAGCACCAAATTCTCAAGCTTTGCAACACACAAGAGAATCCACCCTTATGCTATGCCCTAATTTCAGTTTTGAGAACTCTCTCTCACAAGAGTAGTGTCTTCAATATCAAGCATAAAATAAGAAAATAAACCCTACAAGGTTCTATTTATAAAACATTACAAATAATAGAGAAATGATAAAAGAGCCCTTTAGTGACTAGTCTTCAAAAATACTCAAAAGTGTCATGATCATGATCATACTTGTATCATATTCTCTATCTTGAGAGGAATTTGACCACAAATTCACGGGCTCACCTCTTTTACAAAGGCACTTAATAATCTCCTTCTTCCAGCCATACATCTTCTCCATACTCTTCATTTTGCACTTTGGCTTCTTTTTGCTCTCCATCTTGCGGTTTGTCATCATTTGTAACCGATTCAATGCCCACCTCTTCTCCAAGATAGTACAATATACACCTCCTTAGGATCATATTTCGCCGATTTGGTCACTCACTATCCTTGTGTCCTTACCCTTGACACTTAAAGCATTAAAACCCCTTGGGATTAGAAGTAGAATTCAATTTACCTTCATACATCGGAGGATGTTTTTGGAAACCCTTAGTGGCCTCGGGTTGGGTATCCATGAATGAGTTCTCTTTGAGCTCCCTCTTAACCTATAAAGCTATGTGGAAGATGCCATCTACGGTGTTGAATTTGTGAAGCGTCATGCGAGTGGAGATGTCCTTGTTTAACCCAACCTTGAAGCGCAAAGTCTTATGACTTACTTTCTCGCCTCGGTGGTCAAGTTTTAACATTAATTGTTTAAATTCATCATAGTAAGCCATGACACTCTTCCTCCCTTGCCTCAAATTATACAATTTGGCAAGAAGCTCATGCCTATAAGTCTTGAGCAATTACCGTTGTCGTATAAGGTTCTTCAACCGAAACCAAGGAGGAGGTTTTCCCCCAATCATCTCACTCCCAAACCGTTTAACATACTCCTACCATGTATTAGCATACCCTTCAAAGTGAGCTACAGCATAGCAACTTTTTTTTTCTTTGGTAAGATCATAAAGTTGGAAGATCTTGTCACAAGGCGACTCCCATGCAAGGTAGGCTTCAGCATCACTCTCACCTTTGAAAATGGGAAGGCTCACTTTGATGGAATTGAGACCTACATCTCAGTTTGGATGGCCATATCTCACTTCTCGATCTAACTCCCCATGTCTACCCCTCATTCTTTCTTTGCTGAAGTAAACATCATCATACGGCCCATAACCACGATGTTGTTCTCCCCTACCATGTCCCTCAACATGGATGGGTTTATTTGGGTTAAGTGGAGCTTGTAGTGTAGGAATTGGATTTGGATTATGAGGTCTTTGGTCAAGTAGAGTTTGGATGAGAGGGTTCGGGTTTGGTGGTGGTATTTTGGTTCCAAGCCCTTCTTATTGGACTTGGTGGAGTGGAAGATGGTTTGGTCTATGTTGTTCTTGGCTTTAGGAGTAGAGATTGGTTGGATTTGTGGCAATTGGTGGATATAGCATTTGGTGCATGGTCCCGGGAATATTAGTTGGGGAATTGTTTTGAGGTGTGGAAGGTCGACTCCTTTGTTTTTCCACATGTTCTAATCTCCCACATATTGATGCCACATCCGTATCTAATTTCTCAAGACCCACATTCAACCTAGCCACATCTCGGGACATATTTCAAGGCGAGCCAAAATGAGATTGATGGCATTATTATACATTGTTTGAGCATTTGAAGTCTCGGGTTCCATTGTGGTTATACCAAAAATAACCCTTCAAGTTACGTTCCAAAAAGACACCCAATCAGTCCACAATGCCACACACAATAATAAAATATGAATTCTCCAAAACAAAACACACGTGAGTTCAAAACAACCTCCCACAATGAGATCCCACCTTCAGGTTTCTTCAAACTCAAGCTTAACAATGGTAGATAGCTCAAATAACCTCCAATTTAGATAAAATTCTAACCCCATACTCCTATAGTGTTAGAGAACACAAATCTAACACTAAAAACACATGAAAAACACAAAATCAAAAACTCAAAATTTGACCTAGGGTAAAAAACGGGTTTAGTTTTTTTGGGGTGAGATTTTCGATTTTGACACTTCTTTTTTATTGGTATTTTCAATTTATAGACTCTAATAGTGTTAGGGAACAAGGATATAACACTATAAACACACAAAACACACAAAAATCATGTTTTTTGAAAGACCCTAAAAACTTGAACAGTAACTTTTCCTTTTTCTTCCTTTTCACTTTTTTATTTTTGATTTTCAAGATAACAATCCCATGATTGATTTTGTTGGAAAAAATCAAACCTTAATTTGATACCAAATGATACAATATATCCCAACAACACAAGAAAACAAACACCAAAACTGTCCACTAGTTCACGGAACTATGGACCTCTTTTGGTGACCCCTCTTAGATTCAAGAACACAACAAGAACACCATGTAATGAGGTGTATAACACCTAATTTCCAGCATCAAACCAAACAATATTATGAAAATAAAAATAAATAACAACAATGTTACAACCACAATAACCAAACAGCTTGAACAACAACAACACAAACTACAAGATTAGGACAAGAAACAAAGATAGATAGTTAGACAAGTGTTGATGTAGTCTTAACAACCAAAGAGCATATTCACTCTTGGACCTTTAAAACTTCATTAAAAAAACACCTAAATCTTACAATGACACAAGAGGGGCATCCACCTCTCAAAGAACCAAAGTCTCAAGTTTTGCAACACACAAGAGAATCTACCCTTATGCTATGCCCTAATTTTAGTTTTGAGAACTCTCTCTCACAAGAGTGGTTTCTTCAATATAAATCATAAACTAAGAAAATAAACCCTACAAGATTCTATCTATACAACATTACAAATAATAGAGAACTAAAAAAAGATCCCTTTAGTGACTAGTCTTCAAAAATACTCAAAAGTGTCATGATCATAATCATACTTTTATCACACCCCATCAAGCCACAAAAGAAGCCTGTATCCTTTTATTTTATGCATGAAAGAGTAGATTTTATCTTTATATTTGTTCATGCATAATCCATGAGAAGGTAGTGTTATAAGGAATTTTGATTGAAATTGAAAAAGGGAACTATGAAATTGGCATGTTTGGACTGTACAGAGAAGTACAAGAGACCTCAATTTTGGTATTAGTTACTTCGACCATGGCTCATGCCTCCACAATCGCGGAGTCTGCATTCCCATGATTGTAGGACTAGGACCGTGATCGTAGTCAAATCAACTTAAATGACCATCCAACTGCCATTTCTTTACATGCATCCTTATTGAAATTCTCTCAAATTCTATTTATTTTTGGCATTGTGTTGAGCATCTAAGTGTTCATTTCAATCTATTTGCACCATCTCATTTGGTATGTTGGCTTAATTTCATTATTTTCAATGTAATTATATGCTTAGAATTTGAAGTTTAGGAAATAGCCTAAAATAGTATTTGTAATACAAAATACATGCTTATGGCTATTAGCTGTTGTAGTTAGTGTACACAAAAATAGGGAAGTCTTGAGTACCTAGAATAGGCCTAAAACTGAAGAACTTAACGTGTACATCATGTGTTTGATTAAATATGAATTCCTTTGAGTTTGAAGCTATAATCACACATTCTAGTCATAAGTTCTCTGGTTACGATGTTGATATGACTAGTTGAAACACAAATTTAGGGTTAAATTTTTTTTTAGTGATGTGTAGAACTATTGAATATGATCCCAGGTACCATGATCGTGGATTTGACAACCATGATTGTAGCCCTGATGACCGCGATCGTGTTCACTACTCCATGATAGTTGTACCTAAGGACGGTTGTCTACAGAAACCAAAATTTTTGCACACCCATTTCTCACCCCAAAACCTTCTATAACACCAATACATGTGTTTATCTGAATAATCTAGCATATTTTTGGTGTGATAATAGTAATGATGGTCTATATTATATTGCTTACAGGTACTAGGTTTCAAAGATGGGAGACTTTGAAAATACAAGATTTACATCAGCTGAATGCCAAAACCTCTACTATGCTAATCTGCCTAGGTCAAAATATCTCCCAAAAAGAGGTTTTTGCCTAGATAAAGTGGAGGATAAACTCCTAGTATTCCATGCTAGACTCACTTCCATCGGGTGGATGTGCTTTGCCCCAGAATCATTCTATGCTAATGAGCATTGGGTATAGGAGTTCTACGTTAACTTTAGCATAGTATCTCTCACAAACCCTATGATTATTATTTTTGGAAAGGAAGTACATTTTGGAGTTGAGCAGATAAATGAGGTTTATGGGCTTCTTCGTGTGGATATGGCTAAATTTCTGACAAAAGTATGCGAGATAGGGACCTGGATGGAGAACATATTATTTCCTTGAAAGGAAGTTCCCTTGGCTAGCAAAAATAGAGGTATTTCTATGAATGACTTTTTAGCAGAGGCCATACTTTGGTTGGGTATCATTTGTAACAGATTGTCACCTTACAAAAACATGACGGTTGTTACAAACTTGCACACACAGATGGTGTCTTGCATCTTATCTTGTATTTATCTAAATATAGGTGAGATTGTATATTTAAGTAGAGGCACTTCAAGAGATAAGGGGGTACATCTCAATTCTTCTCTTTCCTTATAATTGAATTGTGCAAGAGAGAAGAAGTGGAGGAACATACTGCAGATACCAGGGTACATCTAAGTTCTCGCATCTTCCCACTAAATATGTGGGGTGAGTATGCTCCTAGTCAGAGTAAAAATTTAAAATTCGACTTAGGTAAGTCCACAGCTGAAGAGTCAGAGTCATGCAGACCATCCACTGCGGGGCACTTGGAGGACATTGGTGTGGACATCAGGGCTATCAGGGAGCTTGTTTTAGGTTTGCCTTAGGATCCAGGAGATCCATCCACAAGGCATCACTCCTATGTGTCGCTCTCAAATTATGAGAAGTACAAGAAGGAGTAGGAGATATAGAGAGCCGTAGTGGCCAGGCTCTAGAGAGCATACTTAGATTGGCAAAGTCTCACAAGGATCTCAAGGAGTCACATGACAAGATAAAAAAAAGGGGGAATAAGAGGGACAAGTTCTTCAACAAAATATGGAAGAGAGTTAAGGGCCTATGGAAGGTCCTGAAACCCCAGATAGATTTCCTTCTCCCCATGTTGAGAGTGATAACGAGGCCCCTACTGATTGGTCAACTGTTGATGATGGTAGAGATAATGTATAATATATTGGAGAGAGAAATTCATGAGGATGAGTTACGGAGCACCATTTTCCCTTGCCTTATTGCCTTTGTGATACACCTAAATTACATCTCTCTACCAAGAGAGTAAGCTGTCGCTGTCAAATATAGAACCTAATTGGGTTGGGTGTTGAATCCCATAGGGAATTCTGTGCTCACTAAGTACTGTGGTTGTTACTAGACTGTTGATCGAAAGTTCTAGAATAAAGGGATATTTTAATTTATCAATTATATTCAAATGTTTGTCATAGAAAGTAATCCAACTGTAAGTCAAATTGCTAAAAGTAATTCAATAAGAGAAGTCAAACTAGAGTTATGGTTACCAAGATGCTTAAGCAGCTAAGGTTGTGAACTATTTTGGATTCCCAATGAACAATTCTTATTGCAAGAGTAATTGAATTCTATGGTTTTACCCATTAGTTTCTCAACCTAAA
>JAPEIP010000004.1:171493835-171504159 GCA_026120095.1 Capsicum chinense
TTGGTAATCTAGGATCTCAACTGGAACCTTATCAAATGAAAGGCTATTCTGAACATCTAAGCTATATGAAGAATCAACAACGATAGATCACCAATATGCTTCTTAAGCATGGAAATATGGAAAATAGGATGAATAGCTGACAACTCTGCAGGCAACTCAACTTTATAGGCTACTTTCCCAACATAGCTAAGAATTCTGTAAGGGCTAACATAACGGGGACTAAGTTTCCCCTTCTTCCCAAACCTTTTCACTCCTTTCACGGGCGAAATTTTCAGATACACCAAATCATTAACTTCAAACTCAAGGTCTTTTTGCCTTACATCTGCATATGACTTTTGACGACTCTGAGCTATCTTTAACCTTTCTCTAATTAACTTCACCTTCTCCATCACCTCAAATAATGTATCAGGTCCAACCAAAGTAGCTTCACCAACTTCGAATCAACCTATGGGTGACCTACATCTCCTACTATATAAAGCCTTAAATGGTGCCATCTTGATACTAGCATGGTAACTATTGTTGTAAGCAAACTCTATCAGCAGCAAATGCTCATCCCAACTACCTTTGAAATCAAGGGCATACTCTCTCAACATGTCCTCCAAAGTTTGGATAGTCCTCTTAGCCTAACCGTCTGTCTGCGGATAAAAAGCGAAACTCATATGAAATTGGGTACCAAGACCCTTATAAAATGCTCTCCAAAACTAAGAAGTGAACTGAGTACCCCTATCCGAAATGATAGACAAGGGAACTCCATCCAACCTAACCAACTCCTAAATATATGATCTAGCATAGTCCTCAGTTGTATAAGATATGTGGACAGGCAAGAAATACACTGACTTAGTCAACCTATCGACAACAACCCAAATGGAATCATGATGGCATCGGGAAAGAGTTAAGCTAGTCACAAAATCCATATTTATCTCTTCCCATTTCAAAGTTGGGATACCAAACTGTTGCATCACACCACCAGGTCTTTGGTGCACAACCTTAACCTATTGACATATTGAACACTTCGCCACAAAATTAGTTATATCCTTCTTCATACCACACCACCAATAGGTTTCCCACAAGTCATGGTACATCTGCGTAGTGTCGGGATGAATAGAATATTGCGCACCATGCGCTTCAGCCATAATTCTCTACCTCAGATCACCAATATCACGAACACATAATCTACCCTGCAACCTCAACACACCATCTCCCCCTTGAGAGAAAACCTTTACTTTTTGGTCCTTGACTGACTCCTTCAGTCTGACCAAGCTAGCATCTAAGTTTTTCTTCTCCTTCACTTCCAAAACCAAAGAGGATTCGGAACTACTCTACCCAACATATTTCCCTCAGCGAAATCAAGCAACTTAACACCCAGTCTAGACAGACGATGAACATCATGAGCTAACTCTTTCTTACCTTCCTCCACATGTGAAAAACTACCCATAGACATTCTACTAAGGGCATCTACCACGATATTGGCCTTGCCCGGATGATACAAAATGCTCATATCATAGTCTTTTAAAATTCTAACAACCTCCGTTGTCTAAGATTCAACTCCTTATGAGTCAACACATACTGCAGGCTTTTATGATCAGTAAAAACATCAACATGCACACCATACAAATAATGTCTCCAGATTTTCAGAGCAAACACTACAGCAGCCAACTCTAAGTCATAGGTTAGGTAATTTTTCTCATGAGGTTTCAACTATCTAGAAGCATAGGCTAAAACTTTACCTATCTGCAGCAACACATAATCCAAACCAACTCTCAAAGCATCATAGTATACCATAAAACCATCTACACCATCAAGCAAAGTCAACACAGGGGTAGAAGTGAGTCGAGTCTTCAACTCCTAAAAACTCTTCTCATAGGAATCCGACTAGAAGAACTTAATTTTCTTTTAGGTCAACCGAGTCATGGGAGACACAGTGGAAGAGAACCCTTTAATGAAATGCGGTAATAGCCAGCTAAACCTAAGAAACTTCTAATACAAATAGAGAGATAGGCCTAAGCCAATTTCCTACAGCCTCTATCTTTTGAGGATCAACTCTAATACCTTCGGTTAAAATAATATGACCCAGAAATGCTACAAACCTTAGCCAAAACTCACACTTATTGAATTTGGTGAACAACTTATGATCTCTAAGAGTTTGTAAGATGATTCTAAGATGTTCTACGTGATCACCCTCACTTTATGAATACACAAAGATGTCATCGATAAACACAATGACGAACATATCAAGATATGGCTTAAACACTCAATTCATATGGTCCATGAAAGTTGTTGGGGAATTAGTTATCCTGAAAGACATGATAAGAAACTCAAAATGACCATAGCAAATTTGGAATGCTGTCTTCGGGATATCATACTCCCTTACTTTAAGTTGGTGATAGCCGAATCTAAGGTCTATCTTAAAGAAATAACTCACACCTTGCAACTGATCAAACAAATCATCTATTCTCAAAAGAGGGTACTTGTTCTTAACTGTAACCTTATTAAGCTGATGATAGTCAATGCACATACGTAAAGAACCATCTTTCTTTCGCATGAAAAGGATAGGTGCACCCCAAGGAGATACACTAGGCCTTATAAAATATTTTTCCAATAGATCTTTGAGTTGCTCTTTCAACTCCTTAAGCTCTAAAGGTGCCATACAATAGGGAGGAATGGAAATAGGCTGAGTGTCAGGAAGAAGATCGATCTTGAATTCTATCTCTCTATCGGGAGGTACCTTTGGGAGATCTTCCAGAAAAACATCAGGAAACTCATTGACAATGTTTACTGAATGGATACTTAGGGTTTTAGACTTAGTGTCCTTAACTCTAACCAAGTGATAAGGCTAACCCTTAGATATAAGCTTTCTGGCTTTGAGATAAGAAATAAAATAACTCTTGGGAGGTACTGAACTTCTTGACCACTCAAAAACCGGTTCATCAAGAAACTAAAATTTGACAACATGAGTATGATAATCTATAGACGCATAGCAGGAGTGAAGCCAGTCAATACCCAAGATAACATCAAAATCAACCATCTCTAACTTTATCAAATCAACAAGTGTGACTCTATGAAGGACTGTAACAGGACAATTCTTGTATACATGCTTAGCAACAACATACTTCCCTACTGGAGTAGCAACTAGAATCATCTCAGAAATACTTTTGAGACTCTTCTCAAAATTCATAACAACTAGTGAGGTCACAAAACAAAAACTTGACTCGGGATCCAATAGCACATAAACATCAAAGTAAAATACACGAAGCATATCAGTAACAACATCGGGAGAGTCATCTTGCTCATGATGGAAAGGTAGGGCATAGAACCTATTTTGGCACTGATCACCAGCAGTACTAGAAAAAGCTCCCTGAGGAGGAGCTGGATGGGCTATAAGAGCTGGTGCAATAGTGGCTTGGGTATGGGGTCGGGTATGTCTAATTCCCTACCTAGCATGTGGGCACTCTCTTAGCCTGTGGCCTATCTTTCCACACCCGAAACAACTACACTATTCAGCTAGACACTCACCCGAATGGGTCCTACCATACTTGGCACAAGGAGGAAAGTTGGGCTTGCTGCTCACACTCTGTTGAGGCCTGGACATAGAAGACCTATTTAGCTGCTCTGGCCTACCTCTAGGCACTAGGGCACTATTGGATGAGGTTGCTGGCATAGAAGAATGACTCTGGAACTAAGGGCGATTCCCTCCCTAGGATCTAGCCTGACCGTACTCGTGTTGTTCAGACCTGGCTCTCTTGTTACCTATTGCTCTATCTATTTCCCTTATATTATCCTCCTCTATTTGATGTGCATAGATTATCAGCCTAGACAAATCCATCTCCTTGTTTAATATAGCAGGGCAACATTCTTTTAGTACTAAGCCCAACACACCTGTCATAAACTTTCTCATACCAGTTCGAGCGTCGAAGATCAAGTCAGGCATATATTTTCCTAGCTGATTGAAATTCAAGTAGTACTCCTTAACAGTCATGGAGCCCTACCTCAAGTTCATAAACTCTTTAATCTTTGCCTCCCTTAACTCCAAAGGAAAGAACCTATCTAAGAATGCATCTTGGAACATCTGGCAGGTATGGGAGCATCATCCTTCCCTCTACCCTTCCTCTAAAAAACCACCCAGTCATATGCAATGTCCTTCAACCTATAAGATGCTAACTCCAGACACTCTTCTTCAGTCACATGCATTACCTGTGTTATCTTCCTTATCTCCTCAAAATATAATTATGGGTCTTCCCCTTTCTTTGACCCATAAAACTCTAGAGAACTCATCCGCATAAAGTCATGAAGTCTAGAAGTAGCTAAGTCACCTCCCCACTGCTGAAGAGTTACGACCTGATTGGCCTGGATAGTTATAGCTTGAGCTAGTGCCTGAAAGGCTGCCCTAAATTCGACATGGGATACAGTTTCATTTAGAGGATCAGCGGGCTGAGGTTTCTAATTGTTGTTATTTCTTCAAGCTTGGTAGGGAGGCATATTCTTAAATAAGAGAGCACAAATTAATAGCTGAGAGAGATAACATTGAGCATGATGGACTTGAGAAGAAGAAACAACTTGTTCCAAAAATGTTTTGTATCCTCTTGCTCATAGATGTGCGAGCTACACACCGATGATCCAGACTCTACTTAACATGGCTTGTCAGACTTCCAAGGACTCTCTAAACCTTTGGTTCTGATACCAAGTTTGTAACGCCTCGTAAATAGGTCCCGAAATATCACACGGTGCTTAAGGCTACAAGTAGTCCCAAGCTAATCCTTTGAGCCTTCTACTTCATATATTAGCTTTCTTAGAGACAAAATACATGAACTCAACATTGTGACATCATAAAATGAGAAATATGAATGAAATACTTGGTCTGAACAACCTATAATTCAAAGAAAATCTCAAAGTGCTGATAATCTAATGATTAGTCTGACAAACCACTACTACTTCAAACTAAAGAGCCATTGGGAGAGGTCCCCAACTAACTCATACTCAACTGATAAGAAATAAATAGCTACTAAATAAAACTAGAAGTCTGAGAATAACTGGTCCCCGAAACAAGAGGACTCACCATGGCTGATGTGTAGATAAGAGTGCTCGAAAGGATCACTGGTGAGGCTAAGACTGAGCACTTAAACCTATATTACGAGAATATATAGCACGCAAACAAAATATATGGGTCAGTACTTTGGAAATATACTGAGCATTTGGGGGAGTGTGAAATTAAAATAATCAATATCATAAGCATTTATAGAAAATCTGCATGGTGTAAAACATACTTACATAGCTTGAAATAAATATATGCCACAAGACTCATAAATCATCATGCTTTTACTTAAAACCTTAAATTATCACGACACCTAAAATTATTAGGACCATAGCTTTCAAAACACTTATACTTTCAAAACTTTGTACTTTTAAGACTAAAACTCTTTGAAACTTGGAAGATTTTAGAACTTAGAGAACTTTAGAAACTTAGGAAGTTTCTCTTAAACGACATAAACCATGTGAGATGCATGGAGTCCAACGTCTTACCCAAATTGGGGAGAGTTGTTCTATCATTTCCATCGGATAAAACCTTAACTTAATTGATCACTATCTTAACCCACTTGGGGTATATCAAGAACCTACGGGGGCACGTAGTTCTGGGCATGATACCTCAGAATCAAGCCCAACTCGGTGATAAATACTACTCCCTTACTTAGCTCAGAACTTTAGAAAATCTACCTTAACACAATTCAACAATATATATATATATATATAATGGGAGCCAAGATGCATCCCCTTTACTTTAAACTCAAGAATGTGGATTTCTATCTTAAATTACAATCAAAACTCACTTCTTGATATTTTTTAAAAATCACTAACATCTCATTCTCAAACTTATACTTTAACCATAAGGTTCAATTCACAACAATAGGACTTGAAATTCTCAAAACATGATATAGATGTTGAATTATGCAACTTAAACCATAAATTGACAATTTAAACCATTTATATACATAATAATATTACAAGTCAAAGCTTGGGTAAGACATAGTTTCATAAAAAAAACTCACAATATAATAACATGATAGAAATTCTCCATGAATTTACCAAATACTTTATGAAAATATGTAACTTTTGGGCACAAGAACAAAAGGGTGTTCTTGTTCAAAACCACATACCATAAACTTAGAGCTTTTGGATGACTTCAAAAATTCTGGAAAGTCCTCGTAGCCCTCTTAAAGGGGAATTCAAATATGCTAGAATTATCAAATTCTCATGGTTGAATCTCTAGATAATTAGGCTTTTATGTTGAAACCCTAATCTTGTGGTTGAAGGTGTGCAGAGAATTTTAAACTGTTTAACTAAAGAGAATGGAAGATAATACACTCCTTGAGGGTTATAAGTCATAGGAAGTGAAGTAAGAAGACCAAAATACCTTTACTAAACCATTTCCCAGTTGCTGAAAATCTAAGGATGACGACATTTGTGATAGGCCGTTAAACTTGTGATAAGTCATCACAAATGTCATCACTAGAGGGTTGGAATTGATGGATTTCTACTTAAGCCTGCCGACATTCATGATAAGTCATCACACTTGTGATAACTTATTAGAAATGTCATCACTGGGAGCTGGATTCTGCCTAAAGCTGACGTCATTCGTGATAAGTTGTCTCACTTGTGATAAGTTATCATGAATGTCATCACTCAGTTTTCCAGGCTGACATTCTTGATTAAAATGGGCATAATGTTTTGCTCTGGTATCGGATTTAGGCAAAATTGGTATTGTTGGAAAGCTAATTCAATTATATATCTGTTTGTGGCTAATGAGCTTAGAAATTAATAGTATAACGAGAGATATGGTCATTTAAAGTTGACTATACCAATATCCTTCTCAAGAATTCAATTGGTAAGGAATGTTTTGATTCGTCTGATAGCCAGGACACTTTTGAGGCCTTACTACTCATCAAACTGGATCATGTAACTACTAAATCACTAACTTTATTTCTAAAGAGCTTGAAGCAAGGTTCTACTATTAGTTTAAATTCTTAGGGTATTATAATAGTTAGATGCCAACATCATTCATCATCCATATTCACCACAAGATACTAACACAAACAACACTTTTATTTTATAGACCAACCTTAGCAACATATCAAGACTTAAAAACAAGAAGAATGCAAATATGAAGTTAAACTTAAACATGTTGCTTCTTCTAGATAGCAGATAGTTGGGGTCTAAAATGTCGACAACATAACCCTCCTATGGTACAAGTGGCCCACCCCCATATAAAAAATACATGAATTGTCCTCAAAGCATTAAATTAAAGTACAAAGAAATGGGCATACTTGTATTGCCTCTTATTCATCTGAGGCATCTGTGAAGTGTGGTGAGGCTTCTGCGTCCTCACCTTGTGCAACATTGACCCTTATGGTGGTAGCGGTACTCAAAACCTCACCTTCCTAGATCGGAGGAATCATCTCTCAAACTGATGATGAACTCTGCCCCCTTGCTAGAGTAGCACTCATAGATACTCCTGTTGCTTCATCTTCTTCTCTCTTTTTTTTATCTTTCTAAGATTTTTTTGAGCTCTCTTAAGATTGTGTTGTTCCTTTTGCTCCGGTGTCATTTCTGCTCTCTTTCTCCTCTTTTCTTTTTTCCTTACAGCTTGCTCATCTATTTTCTGCTTTTTTTGTCTTTCACTAGTCTTCCCATCAGATCCATAATCCCTTTATCATCATCACTCACTACTAAGGCTGGGTTAAAAACTATCTGCTAAGGTTGCTTGATCTTTAACTCTGCTATATCTGCCTTTGCCTGCTCAAATTTAGCCATGAGCTTTGCAAGATCAGGGAGGGATAGTGCATCTAGCCTTTTATTAATATAATGCTCTATGTTTTCCACCCTAGCCTGAATAGTTTAGAATGGACTGATTGCCTCAGCCATAATTTCATTAATAAAAGGCTTGAACTCTGACGCCCATTTATCTAACTGTCTCTAAAACCTCTTTTGCAGCTTTACTGATTCTGCAAAATTCTCCTACATCAACCTATACTTAGCAGAGTCTGCTCCACCCATAGATTGTGTAGAACCCGACCTTGTAAAAGTACTTGGACTTACATATTCTGGTGGCACATAAGTGGTGATAGGAAACAGCTTACTTACAGGAATTTTAGTGGCATCAGGAGCTGGCACAGATTGATTCTGGTAAACTGGAGGCTTGGTGACATGCATCTCAAACTTTGATTTATCTTTTGACGTCTCAATGTCTTGTCGATGTGTAGCCAGGATTTCATTAACAACTTTATAGATCAGGAACACACCTACCTGTTTGCATAGGTCAATAATTAAATAGGGGAATGGTAATGCACTGGTGGTCTTGAGTGCTCTGACGAACATCTTATCCCCAATAATCTGGCCAAAGTTAACTAGCAGCCCTGAAACTAAGCTTGCCACCAATACAACTCTATGTTTATCCAAATTTCCATTACCTTTTTGTTGGCATTAGCCTTAAGTGAACAATGGACCACCAGTACTTAGACTTGAAACTAATGGAATACTTTGCAATACACTCTTGTGGATTAGTTAACCAAGATGGGTTACCATCATCAATCAATAATGAAGCCACCCAAGTCCTCTATGTAGATTCAATCCTTAACCTAAACTCAAATTAGTTATAGTAGATGGATCCTCGTACTCTGGCCCTAACCATATCGTATTGATTATGGGGGCTAAAATATTAATAGCGACTCCTCAAACAGGCTAAGACCCCTGTTCAGCAGGCTTGTGACTAATGTCCCTTTTGGGCAGTGCTTTTTTATTAATACATGATAATTAACAAAGAATTCTCTTTCCCAATTCAATTGATTTGCTCCTAGTGGCCTGCTCATCCATGCTATTTCTTACTCGTTGAAACGGTGTTCTAACTCAAGATATTCATGCAGCTCCATTGTTATAATCTGATGTTCCTCTATGAATAGCCTTTTTATTCCTCTTGTTGTAGGTGTTAATCCATTATAGAATTTCTCTCGTGCTCCCTCTATCTTCTATTTAATTGAATCTCAAACTTGAGGATCCTTACACTTAATTGTGTTAGAATCCTTAGGTTCGGTATCCACATCAGTCACTTCTATTTGCTCTCCCATATTAGCAGCCTTCATTTCACCCTCGACAAGCTCGGGTTTATTTGTAGCAACCATTGCCTCATCTGGGATTGAGCTGGTGCTACTTGTACTACTATCGCTCTCTTCTTCAGACTGGAAGAGCGTGGGAATTTCCTTTTCACATTGCCTAGTGTTGTAGGTAAGTACAGATTTGCCTCTACCCCTTTGAGATCTTCCTCCTCTGTTTGGTGGTAATTTGTGAGCCATAACGCCTGAAAAAGAAGAAAAAAGTTAGTTCATAGCAAAAAATAGCATAAACTGTGAAAATATTTATTTGAAGGCTACAATGGTGGTCAATGAAGTAACTGATGGACCATCAGGTAGTCCGTCAGGTCCTATCCAGAAGGACTAAAATTTTAGGTACTTGCGACGGTTTATTTGGTGGTTCGTTGAGACAGCGACGGTCTACCATTTTGGCCGTCGCATCTTATCCAACGGGTGTTACATATTGGGTTGTTTCGATGGCCAATTTAATGGTCCATCAAAAAAGTGATGGTCCACCATTTTGACCATCATACCTCCTTATTCAGATTTCAACTTTTAATTTGCCATTTTGTCAACCATTTACCATACAACCCTAATTTTTAAGCAATAATTGACACCCACTTCACATTTATACTTATTATTTCTCATTTTTAAACATGTGAGTTACTCAGACTTCACTCCTATTGCACACTAAAGTTTCAACACATACAACAACTTAAAGTAAGAGAATAACACAAGATAGAACTTTAATGAACAAACTACTTAGACATTTTATGTTTTTGCAATTCAAAAAGAGAAGGTTGGTGCTAATACCTTGGTGTTGCAGTATCTTCTTTCCTACTTGCTTGCAAATTACAAAATCAAATAGCACTCTAGTAATTTACTTTCAAGATTTCTTGTGATGAAGATAAAGAAAAGAAATGAGTTTGCTTAAATAGAGCCAAAAGAAGTAGATAGAGAGTCTTAGGAAGATCAAATGACTTCAGATGCTTTGAATCCCCAAGAATTTGGTCAATTGAGGAAGTTAAAAAAAGGGTAAAATGTATGTGACCATTTTTTTCCCTTTTTTAAAACCAATTAGGCCAAATATGGGTCATTTAAATAGTAACAATTTTAACCCAAAAAGACCCAGTGCTAGGGTAATTTTGAAAGCCTCCGTGATGGTCCATAAGACATGCGAGGGACCACCAATAGAGTCGTTACTTTAT
>JAPEIP010000004.1:171504488-171550672 GCA_026120095.1 Capsicum chinense
CTGCATTTTAAATCCTGCATACTTCACAAACACATCAAAAATGCACTAGAACAACACATTAATTTAAATAATGTTTTACAACAACACACCATGGGTTGCCTCCCACTAGTGACTGATTTATAGTAGCGGCACGACTCAGATATCTCGATTACTTAGACTTCATCAAGATAGACATTATCAATACTCCTTATCAAGTCAATTGGACTGATATACAGTTTCATACATTGCCTATTTACTTTGAAGATACTTCCATCTTCATTTTCAAGTTCCACTACTCTAGATGAGTAGACTTGACTCACTTTAAAAGGGCCAGACCATTTGTATTTGAGCTTACCTGTAAATAGTTTGAGTCTGGAGTTGAACAGAAGCACCAAGTCAAGTCTTTAGAAATCTCGCTTTTCAATCCTGCATCGTGGTACTTCTTCATTCTTTCCTTGTATAGATCAGCCCAGTCATAAGCTCCAAGACGAAACTCGTCCACCTCATTTATCTGCCCCAGTCTCATATTCACTGCCTCACTCTAATCCAAGTTAGGCCGCTTCAGTGACCACAACAATTTATGCTCTAGCTAAATTGGCAAATGACACACCTTGCCATAAACCTATTGGTACGGCGACATGCCAATAAATGTCTTGAAAGTTGTTCGATATGCTCATAAGGCATCATCCAACTTCCTAGACCAATCCTTCCTACTAGCATTTACAGTCTTGGCAAGGATAGCTTTGATTTCCCAATTAGAGATTTCTATCTGCCCACTGGTTTGCCGGTGGTATGGTGTAGCCACTTTGTGCTGCTTAACTCTATATTTTGCCAAAGTTTCTATGAATATCTTGTTGCAAAAGTGTGATCCTCCATCGATAATGATGGTACGTGGTACCCCAAAGCGAGAGAAGATGTTTTTCCTTAAGAATACAACAACTCTTTTCCTTTCATTATCTACCAGATCCACTGCCTCAACCCATTTTGACATGTAGTCAACGGCCACTAATATGAACTTTATCCCAAATGAGCTCACGAAGGGACCCATGAAATCAATTCCCCAGATATTCAATAATTCTACCTCCAGCATCTTAAAAATTGGCATCTCATGGTTCTTTGAGATGGACCCTTTCCTTTAACATTGGTCACACCTCTTCACAAACTTATAGGCATCTCTAAATAAGGAAGGCCAATAGTAGACACTCTGAAGCACTTTCCTTGTAGTCCAATCACCTGTATGGTGACCTCCAACTAAGGAAGTATGACTCACTTCCAGTATACTTAACATATCAACTTTTGTGATGCACCGTCTATTAATACCATTCGCATATCACCGAAAAAAATATGGCTCATCCTAGAACTAATGGTTCACATCATGGAGAAACTTTTTCCTTTGATGAAAGGAAAGATTCTCTGGGATCACCTCACTCACCACATAATTTACAAAATCAGCATACCAAGGTATTTTCTCCATAATAGTAGCCAAGATTTCCTCATCAGGAAATACATCATTGATCTCAAATTCATCTCTGGCTGCTTGTTCCCCTTCAAGCCTAGATAGGTGGTCCACAACTTGATTTTTGCAACCCTTTCGATCTTTGACTTTAAAGTCAAACTCTTGAAGCAGCAGTACCCATCTAACCAACCTTGGCTTCGCATCCTTTTTTGGCATCAAATATCTCAAGGCTGGTTGGTCAATATGGATCACCTCCTTGGTTTCTAGAAAATATGCCCAAAACTTAACAAAGGCATAGAAAACTGTAAGAAGTTCCTATTCTATGACGGTGTAGTTCTTTTGAGCTCCATTCAGCGCTTTACTGGCATAATAGATTGGATGAAACAATTTGTCTTTCTTTTTTCCTAGCACAGCTCCAAGGGCAACACCGCTTGCATTACATATTAAGAGTTTTGACCAATCCGGTGCAACAATAATAGGAGCATTAACCAGCTTTCCTTTAAGGCATTCAAATGCCTTTAAGCAATAGAAAATTTGACTTCCTTCTCCAAAAGTTTGCAAAGGGGGTTTGCAATCTTTGAGAAGTCCTTTATAAACCTCCTATAGAAGCCAGCATGACCAAGGAAACTTTGCACTCCCTTCACTAAACTAGGAGGTGGAAGCTTCTTTATAACCTCAACTTTAGATCTATCAACTTCAATTCCCTTTGCTGAAATTTTTTGTCCGAGAACAATGCCCTCCTTCACCATGAAGTGGCATTTCTCCCAATTATGCACAAGATTAAACTCCTTACACCGCTGCAAGGCCCTACTCAGATTTACCAAGTAGAGCTCAAAAGAATCACCGACAACTGAGAAATCATCCATAAACACCACTAAGGTGTCTTTGACCATTTTAGAGAATATTGACATCATGCACTACCAAAAAGTGGCAGGTGCATTACACAATCCAAAAGGCATCCTCTTGAACGCAAATATGCCATATAGGCATGTGAATGTCGTCTTCTCTTGATTATCAGGAGTAATATAAATTTGGTTGTAAATAGAATACCCATCTAAGAAATAGTACCAACCTCTTCCCGCTAGCAAATCAATCATTTGGTCCATAAAAGGCATTAGAAAGTGATCCTTTAATGTCCATGAGTTGAGATTTTTTTAATCCATACTCACTTTCCATCGAGTAACTGGCCTGAGTTGAATCAACTTATTCTGCTTGTTAGCCACCACTGTCATGCTCCTTTTCTTGGTCACGAACTAAACAGGACTTACCCACTTACTATCTGAGATGGGGTACACCACTCCTGTATCTTGTTATTTAATAATTTCTTTCTTCACCACCTCTTGCATAGGTTGGTTAAGATGGAGCTGATGCTTATTAGTCGGGACACAATCCTCCTCTACCTAGATTTTATGTATGCATATACTAGGAGGAATGTTGATAATGTCTGCAATCATCCAACCAATAGCCCTCTTATATCTCTTAAGAACATAAATGAGGGCTTCTACCTGTTGTTCACCAAAGTCAGCCGAAATAATGATAAGTAATGTATTCCCACTGCCCAGGAACACATACCTCAAATGACCAGGCAACTCTTTCAGCTCTAAAGTAGGTGACTCTTCAATAGATGGCTTAGCTGGTGGACTGGGAAGATTTTTCAAGTCTAAATCCAACTTATTTGGTGCATAAGAATAAGACCCTATGCCTATTAAGGCACTCACAGTCTCCTCATAATCTTCAATACTGTCTTGATCAAAATTTATTAATACAATAGCAAAAGTCTCCACAGCAAATTTTTCTTCTATAGGTACTTCATGCTCCTCCTCATAGTAAACATCCATAATATAAAATATGCACATATCTTTATGTTGTTTCATAGACTGGCATACATCGAACCAAACTACTGTATCATTCAGCCTAAATAGTAGCTCATTTGCCTTTAGATCAATAAGTACACTCCTGATTGTGAGAAAAGGTCTACCTAAGATTATGGGCACCTCGAAGTCCACCTCACAATCGAGAATGAAAAAATCAGCTGGAAATATGAAACTAGTCACCTTAGCTAATACAACATATAAAATCCCCATGGGCCACTTCACAGACCTGTCTGCCATAACTAATCTCATGTTTTTGGGAGTAGGATCCCCCAAACCCAGTTTCATATCCACAGCAAGTGGTATCAAGTTTATACTGGCCCTAAATCACATAGAGTTTTTATGAAATCAAATGGTCCAATAGTGCATGAGATAGTAAATAATCTCGGGTCTTCCTTATTCTACAACAACGACTTTATGGAAATAACACCATAATGATGGAGATTGTCCACCTTCTCATAGCTAACTATCCACTTCTTTGTAACAAGGTCTTTTATGAACTTTGTGTAGCTAGGCATTTGCTCCAATACTTCCACCAATGGGAATTTGATTGTCAACTACTTAATAATGGCCATAAACTTTCCAAACTTTGTATCATCAGCCTTCTTTTTCAACTAATGGGTAAATGGAGGAGGTGGTTTTGGGAGCTCAGTAATGTAATACTCTGTACGTTTTCCTAGCTTGAAATCATCTCAAGAATGTTAGAAACTTACTTTTAAAGATGAATCCACTTTTTACATATGGTATTTTCATATTTTGTCATGTGGTAAATTTAATAAGCTTTCCATCGATATAAAATTTGCCTAAATCCGATAACCAGGTAAGAAGTTATGACTATTTCAAGTTCCCATCGTAAAACAGCGTCATATTAGTCTGTGGCGAGCCGCTCCACAAGCTAAAATGGTAATTGTCCTTTTCTAGTGTCTCAGCACAATTTCCTCTACATTGCGTCAAAGTTCCAGGTTGCAAAAGAAGGGGAAATGCAATGGCTCCACGTCGCGCCAAGGGTCCAATTCGAGAAATTTTCACTGAAATTAAATGATGCATCCAGGGTTAAAAGGGTCAATTTCCCACCCCTATTTAAGCCCTTTAACATGTGATTCATACACTTTTCACCCAAAATATACTAGTTTCTCTCATGTTTCACTCAATAACAAGCTAGGATTTTCATAGAAGATCCAATTTCAAGAAAGTTTCACCGTCAGTCTTCACAAAATCACGATATAAGGTATGTGTTGTGTTCATTCATGGATTCCTTCCATCCATTAAGCTCAAGAACCTTGTTTGATATATAAATCATGGTATTTATGTTGTGGGTTATTTGTAATCAAGTTGTTGACATTGATTGATTTTAAAGTTTGAATCTTTATGTGCTTATCATGATATTATGTTACCATGCAAGATAAAATCCATGAATTTAGTTGCTTATGATGTGTAATTTGATGAATTCACTTATGCCCTAAGTTGTGCATGCAAGGTGGTTTATAAAATGCTTGAAAAGGTAGAAATAATGGTTTACAGCTCAAGACATAAGCTAAATAGGATATGCTTGTCATCCTCTTATGTTTAAATAGTTTTCATGCCATCATTATAAAATGTGTATATTTTTGGAATGGCCATGATATTAGAATATGAGATTATGATATGATTATCAGCATTCTCATCCATGTTAGATATTAGGATAACCCCGTACTTCATGAAATCCACAACTTATTAAATTATGTATTGTTGATGTAGGACTTGTACCTGATAAAGTAATGCTTTGTCAGTTTCCTTCTATGAGTCCTGGGGGTACTTGTACCCAAAACATTAGATGTGTTGCTAGAGCCATGTCATATTTTCATGAAACTCTCAGTCAAGCTATGATACTTACACTTTAGACAGTCTTATGACTCATGAAATCTTCGTAATCTCATGGACTCAGTCAGTTATCAGATATCAGTAGTATTTTTTCAGTCAACAAAATTTAGTAACTCAGTCCATGATCAGTTTAGTAAATCATGTTTAGTGTTTTTTCAGATGGGAGTAGAAATTAGTACTGAGCAAACCCAAGGATGGGAACTCACCTATTATAAGAGGGTGTGATTCTTAGAAGAAATCCTTATGTTCTAAAACTATATAGCCAGCATAGGTTGAGACATCATAGCCTACTATATGAGGGTAGATAAGGTGGCTTAGCCTGCTATATGAGGGTTCCCACTTTTCTCACTAGAGTTACCTATTATATTAGGGTCATTCATATGTTGTCCTTACTAATGGTGCGGTAGTGACACCCTTCAAATTAGGGCATAGATTGACCCCAATTCAACTGTAATGTATCATTTAAGGTATGTCAGTTAGATGATTACCTCTCATAGTCTCAGTATTAGTCTTAGTAAAAGAACTCAGATAGTTCTTCAAAATTTAGGACTATCAGATATAGTTAACTCAGATATAGTATGGAACTCAACTAGTTCCATCAAATTTAGGACTGTCAGATACAGTCACTCATGTTATCAGTTATCAAAATTCAGTCATTAGTCATGTTAGTCATCAGCATATTCATGTTATCATGATTTTAGATATAGTTACTATGTATACATGCATGCATTCTCACGTTTATATTAGTCAGTTAGCCAGTATTGTTCATGCATATGAACCCTATGCATTCAGCTTACCTCATATGTATACCAGTACATTCAAAGTACTGACGCATTTGTGCTATGGTATCTTATACCATAAGTTCTGAGACACGATCTCCAGAGCATCAGTAGATTCTATATATGAGCAGTTAGAGTTAGCAGTGAGTCCTCATCCTTCGAGGACATGACTATTTCCCTATTTTCTCATTAATTAGTTTATTAGTTAGAGTTAGTTGGGGATATATCCCATCAACTCCTTACTCAAACAGTTTAGTCAGTTAGAGGCTTTCCAGACTATTATGTTTAAATAGTTATTTCAGTTGTTTTGGGTATTTATACCCCGTTTAGATGTTATGTTTTACTTCAGTTATGTGAACCTTATGGACTTTCAGTTCATTTTTCCACATTATTCAGTATATTTTGTAGTATATAGATACAGATATCAGTCATGGGTATGTTTATGGTCCTTAAGGGTCATAAGCACTATGTAGCATTTTGCCTACTAGATTTTAGGGCATTACAAGCAACCATGACTTTAGTCTACTTTCCCTTACTTTTGTCTAATTCATCAACCTGCTAATGATTGGATGATGTGTTATCAATAACTTCACCCAGTTTTTCAGACTCCACTGGATAAGTTTCTTCATGCTCAATATCCTCTGCAATCACATCTTTTCCCTCAAACGGGCCTGTTAATACCTTACCACTCTGTTTGGTAATTGTTATGTAGGAGCCATCATTTTGAGGATTCTAAACTATATAACTTGGTAAAGTTCTGCTCTTTCTCTAATTCAATACTTCTGAGAGTTGGCTTATTTTCTACTCCAACTACTTGATAGAAGTAGAGTGTGAGTTTACCAACTAACTCAGGGAAGACAAGTCACTTTTCATAGTGGTCTCCCAGAGTTGGTAGTCTCAACTCTCTTTAATAATTTCTCCATCATGTCCTCCATGGATATCTTGCCAGAGCTAGATGCAGAATTATCTCTGCTTCCTGGAGGTACATATAGTCCACTCCTATTGTTTTTGCTTTTCTAATGCCCTTGATCTCTGTCCTTGTAACCAGCTTTGTCGTAATAGTTTCGACCTTGATTTCCTTAGATACTACCTCAAAAACCCCCTGATTATTTAGACAATTTGTTTCTTCTTCCGAATCAGTATCAACTCTTCCCTAGGATGCAATAACTTTCACCTTCTCTATTTTTTTCAGACAATAGATGCTTAGTCAACAAATCCATCTGATTCTTTAAGTGAGCCATATCCTGGTCACGTTCTTTCTCCTGTTTGCATTGCTCTATAGTAATACTACCAGACACAGTAGAGCTTACTACCACAGAATCCCTAGTATGACAAGCTCTACTCTATTTGGTCATCCGATCAAGCATATCTGAGGCCTTTGGGAAAGTAAGGTCAACAAACGACCCTCCTGTAGCATTATCCATGACTGGCTTTATAGTAGAATTCAAAGCCCAATAAAGAGTCTCCATCAGATGAATATCCATCATATTATGGTTCAAGCATAGCATCAGTTTCTTTCTAAACCTCCCCCAAGTCTCATAAAGAGCTACAGTAAGAAGTTGTCGAAAGTTACTGATTTTATCTCTCAATTGTACCCTTCTAGAGGGTGGAAAGAAACTTTTTATGAAAGCCTCTTTCAACTACCTCCAGTTGGTTATAGAGACGGGAGTCAGTTCGTTTAACCATAGTGTTGCCTCTCCAGACAGAGACAATGGAAACAAACCCATACAGATAGCATTCTGACCCACTCCTGGTTTATCAATGAACTTGACAATGGTTACAAAATATACCAAATGCATGTTTTGATCATCTCCAGGAAGACCACTGAACAATCCCTTAAGATGAAGGATTTGAATCATTGACTTGTAATATTAAATTTATCTCCTGGTTCAAGAGGTAGAGGACTGATAGCTCCAGTTTCACCTACTCCAACCATTCCATCTTCGTTATTATTCAGATCAAATTGCACCGGTTAACGCTCTTGCCTTGCCCTAAGGGGGCAATTTTTGTTGACATTCTGATTCACTAGTGCAGCCATATTTCTACACTCCTTAGATTAATAGGATCTAACAAGTTGCCATCCCGCAAATCATCGTCATCGGGATTAGGATGACGTGTATGCTGATCATTATTCAATAAGCTTTCCATCGATATAAAATTTTCCTAAATCTAATAACCAGGTAAGAAGTTATGACTATTTCAAGTCCCATCATAAAACAGCGTTATATTGGTCAATGGCACACCGCACTACAAGCTAAAATGGCAATTGTCCTTTTCTAGTGTCTTAGCGCAATTTCTTCCATGTCACTCCAAAGTTCCAGTTCAAAAAAATAGGGATCATACGATGGCTCCACATCACACCATCCCTCAATTTCCCAATCGTCAAAATCCAGTGACAGGATGCGATAGTGCCGCATCACGCCAAGGGTCCAATTTGGGAAATTTTCATTGAAACTAAATGACGCATCTAGGGTTAAAAGGGTCAACTTCCCACTCCTATTTAAGCCTTTTAACACGTGTTTTAACCATTTTTCACCCAAAATATACTAGTTTCTCTCAAGTTTCTCGCAAGAACAAGATAGGGTTTTCATAAAAGATTTAATTTCAAGAAAGTTTTACCATCAATATTCACGAAATCACAAACTAAGGTATGCGTTGTGTTCATTCATGGATTTCTTCCATCGATGAAGCTCAATAACCTTGTTTTATCTATAAATCATGGTATTTATGTTGTGGGTTATTTGTAATCATGTTATTAACGTTGATTGATTTCAAAGTTGGAATCTTTGTGTGTTTTTCATGATATTATGTTACCATTTAGGATAAAATCAGTGAATTTAGTTGCTTATGACGTGTAATTTGATAAATTACTTATTCCCTAAGTTGTGCATGCAAGGTGGTTGATAAAATTCTTGAAAAAGTAGAAATCATACTTTATAGATCAAGATATAAGCTAAATATGATATGTTTGTCATCCTCCTATGTTTCAATGGTTTCCATGCTATCATTGGGAAATGTGTATGTTGTTGGAATGGACATGCTATTAGAATATAAGATTATGATATAATTATCAGCATACTCATCCATGTTAGATAGTATGATAACCCTGTACTTCATGAAATCCACAACTTATTAAATTATGTATTGTTGATGTGGGTCTTATACTTGATAAATTCATGCTTCGTGAGTTTCCTTTTATCGAGTCCTAGGGGTATTTGTACCCAAAATATTAGCTATGTCCCTAGAGCCATTTCATGTTTTCATGATACTCTTAGTCAAGCTATGATCCTTAGACTTCAGACAGTCTTATGACTCAAGAAATCTCCATGATCTCATGAACTCAGTCCGTGGTCAGATATCAGTAGTATTCCATCAGTCAATGGAATTCAGTAAGTCAGTCCATAACCAGTTCAGTAAATCATGTTCATTATCCATTTAGGTGGGAGTAGAAATTAGCATCGAACAAACCCAAGGATGGGAACTCACCTGTTATATGAGGGTATGATTCTTAGAAAAAATCCATGCATTTCATAACTATGTAGCCAGTATTGGTTGAGACATCATAGCCTGCTATATGAGGGTAGATGAGGTGTCTTAGCCTGCTATATGAGGGTTCCCATCTTTCTCACTAGAGTTACCTGTTGTATTAAGGTCACACATATGTTGTCCTTACCAATGGCACAGTATTGAAACCCTTCCAATTAGGGCATATATTGGACCCCAATTCAACTATAATGCATCATTTGAGGCATGTCGGTTAGATGACTACCTCCCACAGTCTCAATATCAGTCTCAGTAAAAGTACTCAGATAGTTCATCAGAATTCAAGACAGTCAGATAAAGTTATCTCAGATATAGTATAAAACTCAGCTAGTTCCATCATCACTCATGTTATCAGTTATCATAATTCAGTCATTAGTCATGTTAGTCATCAGTATACTCATGTTATCATGATTTTAGATATAGTTACTATGTATGCATGCATTTATTCTCACGTTCATATTAGTCAGTTATCCAGTATTGTTCATGCATATGAACCCCATGCGTTCAGCCTACCTTATATACATATCAATAGATTCAAAGTACTGATGCATTTGTGCTATGGTGTCTTATACCATAGGTTTAGAGACACGATCCCCAGAGCTTCAGTAGATTATAGATATCAGAAGTTAGAGTTAGTAATGAGTCCTCATCCTTCGAGGACATGACTATCTCCCTATTATCTTATTAATTAGTTTATTAGTTGGAGTTAGTTGGGGACATGTCACATCAACTCCCTACTTAGATAGTTTAGTCAGTTAGATGTTTTCTAGACTATTATGATCAGACAGTTATTTCAGTTAGTTTGGGTATTTCATACCCTGTTTAGATGTTATGTTTTACTTCAGTTATGTGAACCTTATGGCCTTTCAGTTTATGTTTCCGTATTATTTAGTATATTATATAGTATATAGGTACAAATATCAGTCATGGGTTAGTTTGTGTTCCTTCGAAGTCATAAGCACCGTGTAGCATTCTGGGTACTAGATTTCGGGGCATTACAAACTTGGTATCAGAGCCTAAGGTTCAATAGAGTCCTAGGAAGTCTGAAAGTAGTATCTAGTAGAGTCTTGTACATGGGTGTGTTGAATGCCACATTTATGTGCAGGAGGCTATAAAATGTTTTAGGAATAGTTTCCCTTCTTTCATTATTCATGTCGTGCCATTTAGCATAATCTCAATCTAGTCTCTCTGTCTAATCCATTTCTTCTCCTTATTTCTGAACAGGCCTCCCAAGAGAAGAACCCAGTCTATCCAAGAAGATCCCTTGGACGAACATGTTTCTTATGCAAAGTTTACGGCTGCATTCACTACTTTTTCTTAGTCAGTTGCTGCTCAAAATAAATGACCAAATGTCATTCCAACCAACCCAGTGGCCAATTCAGCTGCGGCCAGGATTCGGGACTTCACTTGAATGAATCGTCCATCCTTTATTGGGTCTAAGATAGATGAGGACCTGTAAGAATTACTAGATCAGATACAGAAGGTTACAGATATAATGGGGGTTAAGTCTAGTGAGAGTGATGAGCTAGCTACATATCAATTGCAGAATATGGCTCATACTTGGTTCAAGCAGTTAAAGTCAGATAGGGCAGATGATGCAGGGCCAGTTGAGTGGGAGGAGTTTACTTCAGCATTCCTTGATAGATTCTTTCCCCTAGATCTTAGAGACGCTAAGGTGCTAGAATTCATGAACCTCAGGCAGGGTAATATGACAGTGAAAGAGTATTCTCTTAAGTTTAGTCAATTATCCAGATATGCCTCTCATGTGGTTGCAAATAGCAGGGCACGGATGAGTAAGTTTGTTTTAGGGGTGAATAATAGTATGGTTAATAAGTGTAGGTCCGCCATGCTGAATAGTGACATGAATTTAGCCAGGCTCCTGACTAATGCTCAGTAGATAGAGGAGTAGAATATTAAGATGAGGGAGAAGCAGAATAAGAGAGTGAAGACAGGTAGTTTCAACTTTGCTCAGGCTAAGTCAGAAGGAGGAAACCATTCTCAGTTTTATCCTAAGTCATCAGGTCCAACTTCTTCTTTAGCCAGTGCTATAGTTTCTAAGTTCAGAGAGGGTAACAAAGATAGAGCGCCAGGCTCTAAGTCCCAGGGCAGTGTTAGTAGTGCCCTCACCTATCCTCCTTGCCAGACTTGTGGCAACACCATTTGGGTATATACAGTGCTGTAGTAGTATTTGTTTTGGATGTGGCAGGCCAGGTAATAGAGTCAGATATTATCCTTAGCCAAGTCTTTAAGGTCAACAAAATCGCTTCTCAACTCAGTCTAGTCACCTAAATTAGTAAGATGCCACCTCCAGTGCTACTAGTGGGCAACGCCCAAATCATCTCTATGCTCTTCAGTCCCGACAAGACCAGGAAAATTCTCCTGATGTGGTTACCGGTATGTTACAAATCTTTCATGTGGATGTTTATGCTTTGCTAGATCCATGAGCTTCTTTATCTTTTGTCACTCCTTATATAGCAGTCGATTTTAGAGTTAGTCTTGTAATTCTAGCAGATCCCTTTACAGTCTCTACCCGAGTAGGTAAAACCATCATAGCCCGGTGGGTATACAAGAACTGCCCAATTATGATATCTCAGAAAGTCACCTCAGTAGACTTAGTTGAATTAGAAATAACTGATTTTAATGTCATTCTCAGTATGGATTAGATTCATTCCTGCTATGCCACAGACGACTGCATAAACAAAATAGTCCAATTTTAGTTTCCGAATGAACCATCTAGAGTGGAAGGGTATTGTATCCGCTTTCAGAGGTTAGCTTGGTTCCTACCTTTGAGCATGGAAAATGATATCTAAAAGATGTGTCTATCATCTTGTTCGAGTTAAGGACACTAGTTTAGAAACTACCAGTCTTGAATCAGTCCTAGTAGTGAATGAATATTAAGATGTCTTTCCCGAAGATCATCCAAGAATTCCTCCCAAAAAGGAAATAGACTTCAGCATTGATCTTCGTCCAAATACTCAACCTATCTCTATTCCTCCATACAGAATGGCACCAGCAGAACTCAAAGAACTGAAAGAACAGCTGAAAGATCTGTTAGATAAGGGATTCATCAGACCTAACATTTCCTCGTAGAAAACTCCGATATTATTCATGCACAAGAAAGATGATTCTCTCTGAATGTGTATAGACTACTGCCAACTCAATAAGGTCACGATCAAGAAAAAGTATTCTCTTTCCAGAATCAATGACTTGTTTGACCAACTTCAAGGTGCCAGTTTTTTCTCAGGAGGTACATATAGTTCCTTCCTATGTACTCGATCTCCGTGTTCTTGGCATACACAATAACTCCCCTGCACAGAACAAAAACAACAAACAAAAGTAAAATTTAGGAAACTTGACCAAAGGTCAATTAACAAATACAAGTTTAATTGACAACCAAATTCCCCGAAAATAGCACTAAAGTTTAATACACCCAAATTACACCTCTCTATGGAGAGATAAAGCTATCACTGTCAAATATAGAAACTAACTAGGTTGGGTGTCGAATTCCATAGGGAACATTGTGCTCACTAAGTATTGTGGTTATTACTAGACTGTTGATCGAAGGTTCCAAAATAGAGGGGTATTTTAATTTATCAATTATATTCTAATGTTTGTCATAGAAAGTAATCCAACTGTAAGTCAAATTGCTAAAATTAATTCAATAAGAGAAGTCAAACTAGAGTTATGGTTACCAAGATGCTTCAGCAGCTATGGTTATGAACTATTTTGGATTCCCAATGAATAATTCTTATAGCAAGAGTAATTGAATTCTATGGTTTTACCCATCAGTTTCTCAACCAAAATGAGTAACTTATCCATTAATTCTGTCAAACTTAAGGAACATAGTATTAATTCAACTATAATCTCACATGGGTTGATCCGGTTAAGGCATCTGCCCTTTATCCAAAGGTTAAATCCTTTAGATTTATGTAAACCCTTTCTTTTGACATCAAATTTTAGGACCATTGCTAGGGAATACAGTTACAAATTAATTGAAAAAGTTTGTTAAGTTTGTTGTCTTTTACTTTTCTATTCTTCTTAGGTCATACATCAACGTATTCCCAATACTAGGAGTCAAGGCAATCCCTTGATCTTATTTGATCAAAGCCAGAAAGAATCCTACAATAGAATTATAGAATGTCAGAACATGTATGTAAGCTCATCAAGAGGAGATTTGAGATGGTCAACACAACTTGTCTCCCTCGCCTCCGCATGGTATTCATGAGATAGACAAGCAAACCACTGCATCATTGTTTGTAGAAGCAAATGTAAAAAGGGATAATAAGGTTGCCCATCATGTAGATCTAGAGTAGAGACAGAGACAAAAAGTTGATCATTGAGTAGAACTCAATAGGGATAGAAGTAATAGAGCTCCCGTACTCCTAAATTATTAGAACGTACAAGCACATGATGATCTAGTGGATGACATAGGATATGCTGAGCCCATAAATATAGAATCTATAATTCCTCTCGAGTTGACCCAGGGGATGAAGTTTGATGTCATAAGTCTTATAATTCAGCTACAAAATCTAAAGCATGTGATAGTAGGTTCTACAAATCAATGACGCAAACATGAATATCATTAATTTTATTCGAATTTACTCTTTATATAATATTCCTGGTATGAGTTAGGAATCTTTGTGACTTAGATCATATAGAAATGAGTAATCTGATATTGAAGAAATATCCAAAACTGAGGTTGAATCATTGGGTTCTCTTATTACAAGAATTTGACTCTGAGGTGAACTACCAAAAATAGATAGAGAACTAGGTTGCAGATCATTTATCTTGCCTCGGGGAGGAGAAAATACAGAAGTTAGTGGATGAGTTTTATATAGATGAGACTTTTCTAAATGAGTGGGTCTTGGATGCATCTCAAGACTTAATTCCCTAGTAGGTTTTTGAAAATGATCTTGTTTCATAAGATTTGTTATTCTGGCAGTATAAACGTTTCTTGCATGAGTTGATGAAATTTTTTAGGGATGACCCTTATCTCTCTTGGATTTCTTCAGATGGAGTTATTCTAGGATGTATTCTTAAAATGGAGATGATGAGCATTTTTTAGGCTTGTCATTCAGTGCTAGTTGGGCGTCATCATTGTGGTACCCGCACAACCCACAAAATTTTGCATTATTGGTATTATTGACTAAATATATACAAGGATGGTCATGACATTTCTCAATCTTGTGAATAGCATCTGCGACAAGGTAATATTTCTTTGAAACATGAACTTTCCTTGACACCTATCTTTGAGTTGGAGTTGTTTGATAAATGGGGAGTTGATTTCATGGGTTCATTTAATAGCTCCTATGGTATAAATTATATTCTACTGGTGGTTGACAATGTTTCTAAATTGGTGGAGGCAGTTGCACTTCTAAATAATGAGGGCATAAGTGTCACTACATTTTTGAAGAAAAATATATTTTCTTGATTTTGAACTCCACGTGTATTATTAGTGATGGTGTGTCTCACTTTTTTAATAGTTGTTTCAAGGCCTTACTTAAAAAATATGGTTTAAAGCATAAGGTGGAAACACCTTACTATACTCAGACGAATAGGCAGGTTAAGGTCTCCAATCGTGAGATCAAGTCCATATTGGCGAAGACTATGAATGATATTAGGACGTATTAGTTAATGAAGTTAGATAATGCTTTGTGGTCCAATCTGACAGCTTTTAAGACCCCCATAGGTGCCTATCCATATCAGCTTGTGTACGGAAAAGCATGGCACTTGTCGATCGAACTTGAGCACAAGGAACTATGGGCTTTTAAGGATAAGCAAGGTCAATGAGTTGGATGAATTTCAGCTCCAGGCTTACAAGAATTCAGCTCTGTACAAAGAAAAGATAAAGTTGTATCATGACATGAAGATCGAGAAAAGAGTGTTTAAGCCCATTGATTAGGTCTTGTTAAATAATTAGAGACTTTGCTTATTTCCTCATAAGCTCAAGTCTAGGTTGTATGTATCATTCTCTATTTCTAGGGTGTTCCCACATTGGACCATTGAGCTAAAACATAATAGTGAATCCCCTTTTAAGATGAATGGGTAGCATATGAAGCACTATATGTGAAACTTTGATAAGGTGAAAGTAAGTATTGACATGAGCCTTGGTGAAGTCTGAGTAACCAAAGGAACTAGTTCATGACGCAACATTAAATTAGGCACTGTATCAGAGGCAACCCATGGTCTAGTTGGTGAAGTTAAAGTATCTAACCTATCTACATTGTGCCACAACATTAACTCAAGCACTGCATAGTAGGCAACCCATCTTTTGAACTTATTACATTATAGGGTAACTTGCCAAAAAATATCCAAAAAAATTGGTGCCCAGGTCCTTACAAGGGACCTTACGAGTCGTAGGACACACTACAACCCATCACTAGAAGTTGTATGGAGTAAGATCCTAGAATACTCTCAGGTAAAGTTCTCTAGAGACAAGAAAAGTCTCAGAATGAGTTATTGTTAGCGATAATAACTCATCACCTTAAGTCATCATAACTGGAGAAAAAAGGTATGGTTCCAGTCTAAACTAATGGAGTATATGACTCATAGCTATAGGTTAAGATTCATCACCATGACTTGACATTGGTCTTGATAATGCTTACCTAATGATTCAATCTAGCCTAATTGGCAGTATTTAAAATGAAATAAAACCCCATAATTAATCCACCTTCTATTTCAAATGTGTGTGAATCCCTTTATTCCTAAGACAGCTCTATAGACACTTAAAATACACTCTCAATTCATTTCTCAACATTAAAATCAAATTCCAATCTCTCTAATATCTCTATTCTAAAGAACGAAAGGCAACACCTAAAAATTTTACAGAATCCAAGAAAGTTTATTTTAATTATCCAAGTAAGTATTATACTCTCACGTTCTATATCCTTAGTTGATACAAAATTGTGGTGAAAACACTTGGATTCCATGTTTAATTATGTCCTTAGGGAAAAACCCTATAAATATGTTCTTGAAAAATATGAGAATCATACCAAAATGATTATCGACAAAATTGGTGATGTGGGGATGAATTAGTAGTGTAATTTAGGTGTTAACTATACGGGGGAAGTCTGTGTACCCCTTAGAATGATGATATCGAAAACCAAACAACCTAAGCATCCTTGTTACAATTGTTATGGGACTTATAGTGATACATAAGAGGACCTAGCTAGTTGTTACATTGCTCATAGGCATTATAAACATAGGTTACAATGGGTGCTTACTCTCTGATAATACTACTAATAACAATACAAGTCATTTTCTAAGCATATGACTCATAGTATGGACTTATATTGACTGGGCAGCGAATGTCATTGGGGAAGATTTTCTTGTTAGACTAAGACTGTTGGTGATGTGTCATCATGTGACCCAATGACTCATTAGGACGACTCATAGTGTGACCAGTTTATGTTTTCCTTCTAACCATTCACCCTACAAGTCTCAGGATGACTCATACCCTCTAGCAATGAGTCATACCCTGACTCATAGGGTGCCCACCTACTGTTGAACACTTGACATTTTTTCTTTGTTTTTGTTCTTTTTCCTAGGATTAACCAATGTGTGAGTGTCTTCACAGGGATAGATGACACCCAAAGTTAATTCTAACAAGTAAACACAAAATTAAAAACCCACTTCTCCCTAAGGGATGAAGCCATAAAAGGTGAGTTAAGTAGCTCCGTCGAAGAATATCTACTTGAAGAGGGGGTGAAATGAAGGAAAATCTTGTTGTAAGGCACCAAAGGTTATCACTCGGGCCAATTACCTCTAAAAGCTAGGTCCTAAATAAAAAACCCTAGTCTATAACCATCCCACTCCCCTCTAAGTTGTAAGTGGAGGGGTGTTTGGGTTCAGTTATAAGGATTAAATGATTAGGATGATAATACATCAGACAATATTTGTAAACATGAAGAGTCTAAGAATGCCATCTTGGAAAATAATAAGGAAAACAAGGAGGAGAAGGAGGATGAGTCTTGTGATAGCCAAGTTTAAAATACCTCCTCTCCCACCTATTAAGCCACTTCAAATTCCACCTACCTCGATGACCATTGTCAAAATATGGACATACCAAGGAATACAGGAATTATATAAGAGAGATGGTATTGTCACCCTTGCCACCCAGAGGCAGTAAAAAGGATTCTACTTAGAAACCAAAGTGAGTTCAATAGGCATATATAAGTTGCCATAGTTTGAAGCTTTCTTTTGACAATATAATTTTTAGTGCATGACTACGGCTCCATGACAATATAACAAGACATTGGTTTGGGAATTTTATACTGCTTACCAAATAAAGTTGAAGACTTTATCCTCAGAAGATGTGGAAGGGTGATGATCGCATGTTTTCTATTATTATATGAGGTATTCATCTGAACATATAAACACAGATGATTTGTAATTCCTTCACGGACCAAATTTCTAGCTACTAGCCAACACTGTTGAGATCACCACATAGATGAAATATAGAAAGTAAAAATTGAACAGATTAGGTAAGATGATAAGTTCACCCATTTCAGGTTGATGACTGGAATTATTTCTATGACACAAGAAGATGTGGCTTGGGTGGTTGGTACTTCAACACAAATCACAAAATAAATATTGAATTTCACTACAAAGGCCTAGTGGATACTGATCCATCATAGAGTGAATCCCACAAAAGGGACTATATGTTGATTCCTGACCAATCCACTATGGTTGTGGGCATATGGTGGGATATAAGATCAATGTTTCCAAGATCAATGATAGAGAGATCCACAATTGGGTGGAGAGTACAGATATTACCTTAGATTTTCTATGTTTATTGACTTATATTTATTTAGAAGATAGTGTCCCAAAGATTCTGGGTATGGATTAGTTTCTAACAATCTAGAGGACCAATGACATAGGATTGATCAGAGATTATGGAAATCCTATTTTAAAGGCTAAGGTGGGGGCTACTTTATTTTAGGTAGCATTTCAGGCTGGGGTACGGTGAAGTTGATACTACATAGTTCGCTGATGATTTTTAATGCCCCCACTAAGACAACACACTTTGAGCCTCGGGCCTCTATAGATTTAGTTGATTATTCTCAGTCCCTAACTTTATCCTTTATTGCGAGACCACCTACATCGAGACAACTCCCTAGTGTTTATACTCTAGTTCCACAAGCATTCCTAACTGATGTGTTTAAGAGATTGGGTACAATTGATCTTAGAGCAATGAACACTAAATAGAGAGTGTTGTTGTGTGTAAATAATGAGATCAGTAGTGAGATTCGGGGTATTTTGACCCATTTTAATGGGTTTGAGTGACAGATTAGCAAAAAGTAAGATGGCGTTTAGGCCCCATATCTGAAGAGTATGCATGAGGAGTTGGACACGCTTTAGGCTGCAATAGAGGATATTTATTCGAGGTTATTCCATACTTACCCTATTATTTAAGAGATCTGTGTGGATGATATGCCAAATATTTGGGGCACCAATAGGAATGAAAAGACTATTGATGAAGTAGGTGGTGAATTATTAAAGAATAAGCTAAAGAGAAAAAATGAGAAGGATATTTTTGAACCATCCAAGGTTGCTAGTATGCAAACTATACAAGACCATCAGATGAGGGTCCATGCGATGGGGGCGGGAGCTAGTAGCTCCTGAGTGATTAACATGACATATGCAACTATAGAAGAGTTGAGTAGGACTACTATTTCACCTTTTAATAGATAGACACCATTGAACGCGATGACTATATTGGTTCCACTATTAATATGAGTGTTCCGGCCACCACTGCGACCATTACTATTAAGAATGAAGCCCATTCTTGGGCCCCTCTTACTGAGACTTCATGAGTCGATGCCTAGTGTTCCCAGGTATGTCTTTATTTCTTAGTTTTACTTTGTATATGTACTGGGGACAAAGCATAATCTTTAGTTGGGGTGGGGTGTACCACAGTTGAGGGTTTTTCTTGTTATGTTTTTTTCTTTTGGTTGTGCTATCATAGTAGAACCAACATATTTAGGATGTATTGTGTTTTGTTTCATGTTATTTTGTCTTTTTATGATTAACTAGGAGGAAAATAAGTACCTAAGGGTAGTTGACATAGTATGTTCATGTATAAGTGTTTTGAGAAAAATGATACCCTTCTAAAAATTATTTTTTAAATTGTGTGGTGTGATTGTATGTGTGAACTCTGTGAAACTTGTTATGGAATTAGGATTAGGGACATAATAATCCTAGCTAGAATTTACATGAACCGGATAGGTAGTAGTTTGTAATACAACTCTTTTCCATAAGTGTGTGAGATGCTTACTCAGCTCTCCTTGTCTATTAAATCCAGAACATGTCTGGTGAGTCTTGCCTAGATCATAGGATAGTCGGTTAGGAAGTGATCTTAGGCCATTGTTTATTTAGTCCACTCTTAACCTAAATAACCTTCCAAATGAGAATAAAAAACCCTTTATCCCTATTTTAAGCTTACGTAGGCTATTTTCTTATTTTCACCTTTCACCTTCCTAGTTTTGTTACAATGAACCTATTTTTCCCCTGGTCCTTCTTGGACATTATGCACTTCAACTTAGACAAATAACTTAGGTTGAGGGTGGATATCATAGGTGTGCATGATTAGATGTTTCTATGAAGAACGGTATAAATAAGAGAAGAGAAAGTAGGGTTAAGAGTGGGAGAAAAAATTGGCAAAAGAAAGAATAAAAGAAACTGCACCCAACCTGAATAAAAATAATAAGAAAAAAGAGAAATACGGGAGGAATAAAATAAAAGTCATTTGAGAAGTGGACCCTAATAGTAATTGTAATGCTAAGAAGGCTCTGTCACTAAAGTATTAAATGTACCATTCCAACCCCCAAGCCTACATTACAAGTCAAGTCCTATATGATCCTATTTGGACTGTCTGAATACTAATGTAAAGAAAATAAGGGCAAGCCTATGGTATTCTATGAACATCATTTGTAACTTCTTTATTTGAGTGTGAGTGTATCCTATCTCCCAATATTGACATGCATAATCAGATTATGAGAGTGGGACTTCTTTAATTGTGAGGGCACATGGGTTGTGTTGCTCGTTGCTTATCTATAGGGGTAGCATAATTTGTACATATGATTGATTTTTATTTCTAATGTAATCCCATAGCTTTATTTACTTGTGTCACATTCTTGGTCTGCATAGATCCACACAGTCATTTTTGAACAACTAAAAGTAGGAGGGGTGTTGTTTTTGAACTGAAATAGAGATTGACTATCGGAGGTACCGTAGGTTTCTCTTGGTTAAGAATTGTGTTTTTTTTGTGTTTTTTGCTACTTTAGGAAATGTAGACGTTCTAAGTTAAGGGTGTTGATATTCTATGGTCTCATAGAACTCTTGATGCTTAAAACTATGAAAATATGCAAATACTTAGGCCATTTTGTTAGAGATATGATATGTGTTTTTCTGCATGTTGTAGGAAAACTAGGTTTGAAGTGGAGTGGACAAAAATGGGAAGAAAAGCCCTAAAAAGTGAAGTTACTATATGGACTGCGAGTTGTAGGGTGACTATAGTACTCGTAGACCAAGTAGTCATGAGACCAGTAAGAGTTGTTGAGTTATGCAGTAAATTGGATGTTGGCTACGACTCAAAGGTATCGACTAAATTCTTAGGATGAAGTTGTTCTAAGCATAATTAGCCAGAGTTTTGAAGATGTATAAGTGGAGACCCAGTGGAATGACAGGTGAATACGATTTGTAATGATATCCCATGAATCATATAGGTGAACTACTCTGACAATAGCGAAAAAAGTTCTGAAAGATTAAATTCCATTGGAATGAAAATAGTTTATCTTACGATGTGTAGGGTCCTATGATGAGCCATCATCACGGAGTACAGAAGAGATATAATGGATGCTGATAATGACTCATCGTCAGTCCTAAAAACTCGTTGCTTGAGGCGTAGCAACTGCCAACCTTATTTTACTATTTTATTTATTTTAGGTTCTCTATCTACTTTTGAGAAACTATAAATGCTCATTGGATACTTTTGTAAGTTTACGCACATTGTACATTAATAGACATATATTGGTTTCAAGATTTGACTTTAGGCCTTGGAATCCATTGTTCATGATTTCTTGGTTGATTATTAATTTGAGAATTTTGTTTTTGTTCTCCAATTGTTGGGAGATTCATATTATGCTTCCTTTATTGAATTCCATGGAGTTTGTTGCAACTATGAGCGGTTAAACCTTTTAGCTATGGTTGTGGTAGCCTTGGTAGAATAACAAAGTAGGGTAAGTGTGAGGTTCTTATAGATTATTATTTATGCATGCATTGTGATCTTCAGATTGTTTACATCCTTAACTACTACATTATTTAAATACTTGCTTGTATTTGAGATTATCTTCACAAGAGAGATTGAGATTTTGAAAGAAAGATTACAATAGGGATTCGATGCTACCAACCTCCATCTATTAACTTGATACTCATGAGGTAAGAGTTAAACTAGGATCAAAGAAAAGGGTTTCAAAGGCGACACTTTCATACTTACAAGGTAAAAATAAAATTTATAAAGCATTCATAAGACAGTTGACGATACCTAACTTGTTAAATTTTGCATGTATGGCATTGAGATATCTGAATTAAGCACGAGAACCTATTAGTAAGAAAATGGGAATACTTTAGTGTTCATATCAGATTTATTTAAAATAAAATAATCAAGACTTATTGCTACTTCACTATTTTTCACAGCAAAAATGATGACGTCCAAGAAATACCTCCTTTTAGATTATGGTATAATCCCTGTCAAGATATAGTAACCCAAATAAGGTTGGGTTAAAATCCCAAGCGAACACGTGATTTGACAGATCTTAGTAGTTATAGTCTACAGGAAAAAAAGTAGGTAAATGGGGGTATTTTCTTTTAGTCTTCTTGAACACAGAACAAAATTAACTTTGTTGAAGATCAGACGTAAGTGAGCACTAGGATTGTGTTCCCCATAGCGTCTAAAATCTATAAGTTTATCATGCATTATGGAACCAACCCAATACCTTGCATACAAAATCGATTAGTTAGGTACCTCCTACAGTTTTTTGGAGAAGTAGGAGTATTTCACCATTTACCTTTTCATTCTTAAGGTGTCTCATTACTAAGCCTTACCCTATTCATAGTTAACTATCACCTTTTAAGTCTCAAGTTATTAGATAAAAGATAATAATCATTCAAATATATCATTTTATTGCAATAGATCGACTATTAACTCCCAAATTACTGTTGCCTTTATAATTTCCTAGTCAGTACTCCTTTTTTAGAGTAAGTAGCAATATCTAGGCGGGATCCTAATGTATGCACCATTAAGAAATAAATAATATCGAATATAAAGCAATACATGCCATGGGTATTGGTTTCTATCAACAATCAAACTTCTCCTACTTCATCAATTTGCCAAGGTTTCTACAACCCTAGCTATGGGTTTTAGTTGCTCATGATTTTGAAGAAATCAATAAAATCCATATTGGAAAGCAAATATGACATCACAATGATAAGATGAAGAATACCTACAACCTTAAAATAAATAATAAATCAAAGTCAATACAATGAAATCCCGATATCAAATATGGATCTTGAAATCAAAATATGTTTCTAAGTGTTAAAAGTGTGTAACATCCACTAAAAAGTACATAAGGTGTATTTTTAATACAAGAGAAACCCTACAAACTAAGACCAAATGAAATAGGAGAAAATAGGTTCAGTGGCCACCTAGTCCCTGTACCTGCGATCTGGCAGGGTGTAGGTACTACCGGCGGCCCAGGCACAAGGCACTGGTAATAAAAGCAAAAATCCTACAATACTCAGCTCTCAGGATTTTAATTTCAAGCACCTTCTTTGTCTTTATGTCGTTTTTAGGTGTACATACGGTCTGTAGGTTATCTTAGTAGGTGTCGGGAGTTAGTTTTTCTGCTCTTCTTTGAATATCAAACATGCATTGATCACGATCAAGCTAGAAAACATCTCAATCATCCATAATCACTCCAAAAGAGGCCAAAAATACCTTTTCCACCATTTTCATAAACATATATTCCATATCATGGTTTCCTATAAAACATACCCAAAATAGATTATAACTAACAAAAAGGCATCAAAAACTTTCATATTTTCCTCGTTTAAAGCATTGAAAGTGTTATATGTCTATAGCACATCAAAAACCCCTATTTACTTTTCCTTCAAAATTTCTACAACTTTAATGGATTCATGAAAGAAATTTAACCTATTCCTTGTGGGATCGATCCTAACCTCTTTTAGGTTACTATTATTAGACTGCGACTGGATTGTATCATTGTGGAGGGTATTGATTACTCTACCCTGCTGCATTAACATAGAACCTTTACCAACACCTGAATCATTATAATACATGGTGAATCCCACACCCTCAATAGAAAGAGCCAATATAGAAGTTGAAGTGAGAAATCCCTTGAGTTTTCCAAAGCTCAACTCTCACTTCTCGGACTATCAGCAGGGAACCTCTTTCCAAGTCAATATAGTCATTGGTTCTGCAATAGAGTAAGAACATTAAATAAACCGTCTATAGTAACCTGCCAAACTAATAAAGCTATGACCCTCATGGATATGTATGCCTAGCCTAATCATGAATCGACTTAATCTTCTATAGATATACAATATTCCCATCCTTAGATACCACATGCTCAAGGAATTCCATATATTCAAGACAAAACTCACATTTAGAGAATTATGTAAAGAGTCTGTGATCTCTAAATGTCTAGAGCACAATCCTCAAATGTTGCATATTCTACTCTCTATTCCTCAAATACATTAGGATGTCATTGATAAAAATAATATAACACCCTTAAATTTTGAGCATTTTAATTTTTGGCCTTCTTGGGATTGAAACATCGATTTTTTACTTAAATTGTACTTAGGTATGTTAAAGGGGTATCCTAAGGGCTAAGGGAGTTTTGAAATTTTAGGGTGAGATTTGGGGTGGTTTTAAGTCATAGAGGAAGTAAGCCTTCATGATATCGATGTACCATAGAGGCTAGCTTCTACAATATCCTCTATGACACAGAGGCTACTCTATGCATTATGGTTCACAACGTAGAGGTTAGACTCCACAATAAGGTTTGTGCCACGAACTAATGTAAAAATGAAATTGTTTTATTTTATCTAATTGGGATGTGGGATAATGCGATACTTTCTCCTAGAGATGATTTTTAAACATTACATAAGCATATTCCCATCAGTTTTCATAACACAACATGAATTATTTCATTCTCAAACATAAAACCCCAAGAAATGATAAGGGTTAAAATGTATGTTCATCATTCAGGTTCTAAATTCTCAATTGCTCACTAATATTTGTTTGTCTAAGTCATTTTGTTCTTCCCTAACTATTATTTTGTAAAAGAAATTATTTTAAATTACAAATCGTATTGTTTTGATATTGGTATTGGAACATGGGTTGAGAGGTTTTGAATGTTTTCTTTTGACCAATATTTTCTATGGTTTCTATATGTTTATTCATGTTTTATTCATAGTTTTAAACTTGTGGGGTGCATGGCTATGGTGAATAAAATAGGGTATTATGGTTTCCCCAATTTGTGAATATTGACTATTGAAGTGATAATGACCTCAATCCCATATAGTGAAATTGGTTTTAAATATGAGAAGTATGAACATTGAACTACTCTTGAACTATTGCACAATGTGAAAAGCTAATGACTCATAATGATTTTTAATTGAAACTAATGGAGTTATGAAATTTCCCAAGCTAATGTATAGTAAAACCAAGAAGAGTGTTGTGAATTTCCCAAATGGATGATAATTAGTTTGGGATGTTGATGTTACCTTGCAAGTGTAGTTGGTATGATGATTCCAACATTATATGCCTAAATATGTATTATGGTTCAATGAATGGAAATATGAGATAAATGATTTAATGAGGCTCAAAAGATGGTTGTGTAGTTAGGTCATGAAAGTGGAAATATAGAGGGACTAACATTGGAAGTTGTATTTTCTGATGTAGGGGTCTAAATGGATTGAGGGTTTGAGTCCCCTAACTTATGACCTGGTGGTTCATGTCCAAATTATTATTGAATAGGTAAGTTCGAGGCCCCCATATTACATTACTTAATTAGATGCTTAAGTCACCTTAGTATATGATTGAGAGGTTGTTGCGGCCAAGCGCACACACAAGTGTACGTGGTCTCACCGAGTAATACAGTGGCCTTAAATAAAGCCAAATATTGATTCCTCAGAGACTTGTTTTAACAACTATCCTATCCTATATCAACTATTAAGATTAAATTTGTGCAAACATAACCAAAAGAGTTTTGAAAGTAATAAAATAAATGTAAAGTAAATAGTGCGTAAAAGTAAAGACTTTGGACAATCAATGGAAGAAAGCCCAGCGTTAACAAATTGCGAACAATCATACGATGCTATTGAATTTCATGCATTAGATTTGTTATCGTGGTAGTTGATTCATAGGGTTTATCGTATGATCATAATCTCCCGACCTCTAACTTTTTACCTAACTTGACCTTACAACTACATCATTGAGTGGGGATATAATAATACATTTAGATGCATTAAGATATCATCGTACATGTGAACCAATCAAGGATTCTAGGTATATCTCTATCCTATTTGCTAATTCAAATTCCTTATTTTATAAAAGAATAAGAACCTTACGCTATTCATCCCCATGTTCTATCTTCCTATTCCCCCTCCCAAGATCACAAGGTCAAAAATATATGTATTCTAAGGTTACATAATCCAAAATTATTTAAAAAGAAGATTAAAAAATCATAAATATTATAAGCACGCTAAAAAAACTCAATTCAAAGCGAAAGTAAACATGTTCTTGGCCTTAACCCCGGAAAGGGGGTGTTTAGCCACTAATGGTCATAACTATAATCCAAATAATTGAATAAATGATATAATCCATTCAAAATCTAAAGTAAAGAGAAATAAAACGTAAAATAAGTGTTGATCCACCCCTCTCCAAATCCAAAAGTCCTTAGAATAAAGTTCAAGTGTTGTATTTGTAGTATGAGAAGTTGGCTATGTGTGGACTAAAGTGTACGGCGAATTGGTTAGATCATAGAAGGGAGTGGAGAGTCACATTTCTTGATTCATGGGAGAGATATATGTGTCCGTGTCTCCCCTCTATCACGTTGCCTTACTAGAAAGTACAATTTGCCTCTTTAATTGTCCTTTGCATTTTTCCTTCAAATCCAATGCTTGTGATGTCATTTTAGCTATATTTCCAGCTTGTTAAATGTCCATATATCATTATAATAAACTCATAAATAATCCTAACTCATCATAAATCACGGATTAGAGCTCAAAACTACACAACATCGAAAACGTGAACTAGAAACTCGAGCTAAAACTAGGCTTGCCCACGTTGATCTTTAACTTATTTCTATGATTCTTGTCTTGACCCAATTGAACTTTGATAACTATAAACAAGTTTTTACACACATATTTATACAATTAAACCATTAGGAAGTCTTTCAATACATTATAATCCATCGAGATGTACTAGAACGATACCTAGCCTAAGCTAGTAAAAACTAGTTTTATCGTATAGACTCTAAGTGACTAATTTTTGTACAAAATTATTTGAAAACACCTTTAAAAATGGTAATCACATATTTAAACACATATTCTTATTTATATCATTATTTACTCTTTAAGCAGACAATTTATCCCCAATACAAGGCTAAATGACCTAGGATAACCACACTAAGGCGCATAAAACAACCTCAGATCACCACCCCACACTTAAATCCTTATTCGTCCTCTAACAACTCTTTACTCTAAGAATCATAAGATGATGAGATTCTACACTTCTACTAGAGTCAAGAAACATAAGTTAGTACTACAATGATTAGACAGAATGCAAGTTTCTACGCTAAGCATGTGATGTACACAATTGAAAGTTCCAGAACACTGCTCCAAGACATCCTAGGCTCAAAAATTACTCACCTAGTTGGAAAACTCATACATATTGTTTAATCAAAGACATCATATAATTCACCCTACATTTATCAAACATTTCCCTAACAACAAGAGAGTTACCACGACTCAGAATAAAATAATTTATAATTGAATGGGTATAAGAATCAGATTACACTCACTCTCACAAAGAATTCACATCTTACAAATGATGAACCATAGGCTTGCCCTTAGTATAGTACTCCACTAATGATAGAATGTTAAATTTTAGGATCAAATAGGTCTTTATGGGTTGTAATAGAGGCTAAGGGATGGGTAGGAACTATTCTGGCCAACAATAGTGACTATCTTCCCTAAGTGCTTTAATACATCACATTATATAATAAACTCACCTTTAACAACCACTTTACACCACTTTTGTTTACCCCTATATTTTGTTTTTACCCCATCTCATTAAAATCATTCACATATGCCATAGTGGAAGTATTGTCTACTCACAACTTATTCAATTTGAACAATTCTTTACATTGCTCTACTCCCAACTAGAACACATATCATTTTCTTAACTCCAATAGCTATCACTTAGGGGCTTAACTTTTACCTTTCTCCTACTTGACTTTCTAAATCTTCACTCAATTAATTGAACATTTAAGTGCTTAGGACCTTTAGATCAAATTAATGACAATCAAAGAAAGGGACTAGGCTACAATGAGGCTGCTAAAGAAAAAGCTAAAGGCTTAATAGGGTTAACTAAGATTATGCATAAGGGTAGATAAAAAAATGGTATGAAACCCGGCTATCAACGAAATGCCTATATCATCTCCTAAACCCACATGATTTATTTTATTTTGCATACTCACCTAGCAAATTCTAGTATCAAATGTAACCAAAAATATATGAAGACCTTACACATACATGGCACATGCTTGACTCAAGCAAGATCATCATAGACTCTCAACTAAACAATAGCATGAATTCAACATGAAGCCAAAAAGTATAAAAGTCATAATCATGAGCTTAGGATTCTAAAGAGTAGTAATTCATACTACCAACATGCTTTTACAACCAAAAAATTGCATCATGCAGTCAAAAATAGCACCAACAAGAATATACCATTTATTTCTAACACAAAAAAAAATTAATGTGATTTCCCCACCCTACATTTAAAAATATACTTTGTCACCAAAGTATACTTTAAAGGTAGAGATAGAAATACTCTCTGAAGCCTCTAGCCCTAGCTAGTATCCTATTTATATAGCAAAAGGGTCTGGGGACACCACACATAGTCTTTACTATGTCCTTAGCTCAGGTTTTTCGTTGTGAGCTTGCCCTCTATCACATCTATCAGCGCTTCTCCTATTGCAAAAAAATGGACATCCCAAGATTTCTTGCACTATTTCATCTACCTAAAAATCTAAAATAATAAAGTCAGCAGGAATAATAAACTTACTGACCTTGATAAAAACATTCTTTATAATTCTTTCAGGATGGGCTATTGTCTGGTTTTTCCAATTAAAGTATCACACTACTAGGTCTTGGTTTTCCAGTCCCATCTTGTTGAACTAAAATAGAGGCATCAAGTTGATACTCACACCCAAATAACCAAGTGTGTTGACCACCTCACTATTGCCAATTTTAATAGGGAGGGTGAATATCCCTAGATCTTTGAGCTTTTGAGGCATCTTTTGCATCATCGCAGAGTTGCACTCTTTAGTGAGTGCTACTATCTCAACAACCTATAGCTTAACTTTGTTAGTAATGACATGCGTCACGTACTTAGTGTTCTTGGCATTCCCTGCAAAATATCTAAAATAGGAAGGTACATATGAAGCTTTTTGAATGTGTCAATGAACTTTTTGAAGTGTGCATCATCCTTTGCCTTTATATGCTTTTGTGGAAAAGTTAGTGGTGGTCTCTCCTTCACCTGTTCATTAGCTTTTTCTTTTTAGTACTCAGCTCTCTCGAATTTTCAACAACTCTATCTACTAGTTTAGGAGCAAAATCAGTATCTACCTCCTTAGTTTTCTATGGAGGTTCTTTATTGAGCCTCTTACCACTCCTCAAAGTGATTTCCATTACTTGCTTAGTATTTTTAGTATCACATGGTAAACCACTTAAGGCTTGGGATTTTATGCCTGCGCAATCTGACCTATCTGCAACTCCAAGTTCTATGTAGTTGTTTGCTGGCTCTTTATATATTCTCGCTGGCTCTTTATATCTACTTCCAATAGTGCTTGAGCAACCAAAATATGTTTTAGTATCTCTTTTATATTACTAGTGGCCTGAATTTCTTGAGCATATAGTTATTGAAACTGCTACTATTGAGCGTTCCATTATTGATTTGGTGGCTTGGTATGCTACTTTATATCATAGGAATTTCCATAATTTGTCCTTTGAACATTGCCCATGATTATCACTATCTCGGGATTGGCAACACATATATCTACATAATGGACACTATTACCACAAAGCATGCACCAAGTACTTGTCTGCTGAATTGCATTCACTATTATTGCAGGTTGTGTAACCCTAACTTCATATTGCTAAACTGAGTTGTTAACTGATTCTGTAATACAGCAATCTGAGTGGATATAATAGTAAATAGGTTCATATCTATCATACCTACAACCTTCCTTGTATCCCTTCTTGAGTCTCAATGGCACTCAGGATTTCCCTGTGCAATCTGGTTCAACAAGGTATACAATTCATCATACGCCACTTCTAAAGCTTAATTACCTATAACTGAATCTAACAAAATTTTTGTGTTATTGTAAAGTGCCTCAACAAAAGTGTGAGCTAATACCTTGTTGAACTAATGATGATTTGGATAGTCCCAAAGAAGAGTTTTGAACCTCTCCATGCATGATATAAGTTTTCATTTGGCTTCTATTTGTAGCACATAATCATACTAGGCAATCTCATTGTCTTTCCAGATGTGAAGAATTGGATGAAAAAATTTTAGACTAAGTCATCCCAGGTTGTGATTAAACTTGCCCTCTTAGCATTCAACTACTTCTTTGCTTTCCTCAATAGCGAAAAAAGTAATAATGTCAGCCTAACATAATAAGTTGACACACCTGTAAGGATGAATATGACACTAATCTCCAAAAAGTTTGGCTGGTGGACTTTTGGATCTTTATGTCAAAGCCCCATAAACTGTCCACTGCTAATAAAAAATGGCACCATATTTTTTTTAGCTCAATGTTACCTCAAGAAACTGGTTTCTAAAAAGAAGAGGTCAAATTCATTGGAACTAGGATTGCCACTTCACTAACTGTCCTTTGAGTTAGTTGATCTTCAGTCCTGAGAGTAGGATTGCCTTGTTCCTCTTGAAATTGTGGGATACAGGTAGAAGGATTACTTCTCTTATTCATTGATGAAAGCGTTACCCAAGTTCGGGGATTGGTTCAACCAAATCCCTATACCTTGCTAGCTTACTAGTCTATAAACATGTTTCCTGCAAAATCAATCCCAAGACCAAGAGTAAAGCAACAAAAAAACAAAATAAGTAAAACTAAAACAAAAATAGTTGCTAATTTACCAGTCCCCGATAACGGGGCCAAAACCTTTTTGCACCCAAGCACACACACAAGTGTATGTTGTCTCACCAAGTAATACGGTGGCCTTAAATAAAGCCAAATATCGATCCCTCAGTGAATTTTTTTAATAACTATCCTATCCTAGCTCAACTATTAAGATTAAATTAGTGTAAATATAACCAATAGTATTTTAAAAATTATAAACTAAATGTAAAGACCATGGTTAAGGCACTTGAAACAATCAAACAATGTTATTGAACTTCATTCATTAGATTGCTTTTGTTGTTGATTCATAAGGCTTATCGTATGATCATGGTCTCCCAATCTCTAACCTTCTACCTAACTGGACATTACAACTACATCATTGAATAGGTAAGTAATAATCCATTTAGATTCTTTAAAATATTATCCTATATGTTAACCAAACAGGGCTTCTAGGTATATACCTATCCTAGTCTCTAATTCAAATTCCTCATTTTATAAAAGAATAAGAACCTTAATATATTCATCCCCATGTTCTATCTTCCTATTCCCCCACCCAAGATCACAATGATGACAATATATGTATTATAAGGTTAGATAAACCTTTAAATAACTGGAAAAAAAAAAGATGAACAAACCACCAAATATGATAAGCAATCCAAACAAACTCAATTCAAAGCAAAAGTAAATATGTTCATGGCCTTAACCCCAAAAAAAGGGCGTTTAGACACTAATGGCTATAACCGTTCTCCAAATAATTGAATACATGATATAATCCATTTAAATATAAAGTAAATATAAATAAACACTAAAGAATTTTTGATCCGTACCACTCCAAATCAAAAGATGTCCAAAAGTCCTTTGAATAAAGTGCAAGAGTTGTCTTTATAGTAGGAGAAGTTGGTCGTGTGTGGACTAAGGGGTACAACGCATTGGTTAGATCATAGGAGGGAGTGGAGAATTACATGGATTGATTAAAGGGAGAGAGGTGTAGGTTGTTTGATTATTTCATGGGATAAAGGTCCACGTCACCCCTCTACTGTGTTGCCTCACTGGAAAGTGCTATTTGCCTCCTTAATTGTCCTTTGCATTTTTCCTTCAAATGCAATGATTGTGGGGTTGTTTTAGCTTTATTTACAGCTTTTTCAATTTCCATATATCATCATATTTAACTCACAAATAATCCTACATCCTGTTATATCACAGATAAGAGCTCAATACAACACAACATCAAGAACGGTAAACCAGAAACTCGAGCTAAGACTAGGCTTCCCCACGTTGATCTTTAACTTATTGTTTTGACATTTGTCTTGATCCAATTAAACTTTTAACACTATAATAAAGTTGTTCCACCCATATATAGACAATCAAACCACTATTAACTCATTCAATACATTAGAATCCATCGAGATCAACTAGCACGATACCTAGCTCAAGCTAGTAACACTAGTATTCTCATCTATACTCTAAGTGACCAATTTAAGTACAAACTTGTCTGAAAGAACCTTTAAACATTATAATAACATATTTGAACACTTATATTCTTCTTTAAATCATTATTTACTCATTAAGAACAGAAGTTATCCTCAAAACAAGGCTAAATTAGCTAGAATAACTGCACTAAGGCTGATATAACCACCTCACATCAAAGGTTCAAATCCCCTATGCATATATATATGAGATTATTCTCTGGTTTGTATGTCTACACATACTAGGGCTAGACAAGGGGATGAGAGCTAAATCCTGCATAGCCCGTGGGTACTATTATATAATGGTTAAGCTATAATCAAGGTTAAGATTTTAAAGTGTATGTTAAGCCTTGTTCCCTACCCTGGCATATGATATATAAATATATATATGCATTTTATTATGTTCATAGAATTTAAATTATCTTAAACTATTGATCATGACATTATGTTATCCTACATCCCTGAGAGTGATGCTTGTGCTCTAACTGCTAACCATCATCAAATGCTATATCCCCACATAATGTAGGAACTTGACATACTTTTACTCCCCCTACAGAGAGAATAGGTTATTGTGGGATAGCTCATGAGTCAAACTAAAATGGTGAGCTTTCAACATTCAAAAGTTCCTATTTCATGTTTTTTGTTCCTTTTAGGTATTGACTTTTTATCATGGATTAGTTTTTAGCTATGTTCGGGAGAATGTTCTGAAAAATTTATATTTGGTTTTGTTAGAGGCTTTATTAGACAAGTAATGTGGACATGGGATTGGTTATTGAACTTATAGACTTCTTTGAGTCTGAATCATATTCTTCTATCTTATTTTAAGTTTGAGTTTCGTTGTTATGCTGTATTGAAATCTAGTTGACTAGGCTAAAGGTATGGTCTTCGATCCTCGATGGATTTGAGGCTCCCATTAAGGCCAAGCCCTGGTTTGTATCATGACAAGGTTTGTATCAAACCTAGGTACATGGTCGGTCGAGAGTCTATAAACCTGTGTCAAGTAGAGTCTCTTTTATAGATTATAGTGTGCCACACTTATAAGAGAGAGGCTACGAGATATTTAGGAATGTTTCCCTTCTTGTTGTCTTATTTTTGGGTGATAGATTCTAAAGTCTTGGATTCCTCCAACTCCCATTTATTCACTTTTCAGATCATGTCTCCCAAATAATCTAAAGCTCATAGAGACTCATCTATTCTGCCTAAGGACAACGTGGATAGATCTCATCAACTTTATTGGGTATAAACCTAGTCTAGTGTTGTTGCTTCTGATTGGGCCCGTGGAGTTCCACTTGTCTCCTCTAATCCTCCACCAGCTGGTTACACCCATACTCAGTCACCTCATGGAGATACTATGAATGTTGAGTTTCACAAATCCTTTCACTTGTTTATCCAGTTAGTGAGATCTCAGTCATATCAGACGGTTTCTGCTGGTATTATTAGGAGTTCATCTAAGGCCACTAGTATTGGTTAGTTTATAAGGTTGAGCCCTCCAACTTTCACTGGTACTAAAGTTAAGGACGATCCTCCAGTCTTTATTGATAAGATGAATAAGTTCTTCTAGGTTATGCATGTTATAGAGGTAGAAGGTATGGAATTCACTACTTATAAATTGAAGGATATAGCATACCAATTGTACAAAGATAGTGAGTGGCTTAGGGATGATGATGTTAAGTCCCCTTTGTCGGATGATTTATTTAGTACTTTTTTTGATTGCCTTTTTACTTTAGAGTTAAGGGACGCAAAAGTTGAGGAGTTTATAAATGTAATGCAAGACAGATAGATGGTGAAGAAACATGCCTTGAAGTTCCACCAGTCGTTTTGATATGCCCATGTGCTAGTGTTTAGCATGAGGGATAGAATTTGAAAAGTATCTTTTGGTTTGTCTCATGAATTATTTTTTTAGAAATATGCTACCTTCTTAAAAAAATATATATAGATATCTCTCGACAGGTGTTGTATATGTTACAGGTTGAGAAGGAGAAGGAAAAGAAAAAGCAAGTAGAGGTAGGGAAGAGATAGAGTAAGATATTGTGGTATTCAAATCAGGCTGTAGGTCAGCAACAGAGTGGAAAAGATGGTGGGAAATGGCATAAGAAGAAGTGGGGATACTCGGGTTCCTATTCAATGGTTTTTATTTAATGGCTAATGCACCTTACCCAATGTCATTTGGAGATCGTTATTTTTAGAGTGGTTATGGTTATCGGGCACAGGGTGCCTAATCTCAGGTTAATGAAGCTCAGTCATCTCTATTATATGATACTGAGTTGTTCCCATGGGGGTATATCTACAGTGAAATGATACTGTGTTAGACTAACTAATACATAATTTACCAAGGATACCTGTCTCCTGATCATAGACATTTTGTGGAGAACTATTGATTCATATAGTAGGTTAGGTGATTTGGATCAGGCCTAACTTTAGTTTGTTCTTTATAAACTGTTCCTTTTGAAGTTCCTTAGTAAATATATCTACTATTTAATCCTCAGTCTTGCAAATCTTTATGTTGATTCTTCTTTTCTCTACATTATTTCTTTGGAAATGATGCCTCACATCAATGTTCTTAGTCCACTTGTGTTGCATTGGATTGTTGGCCATGTTTAGATCATTTGTGTTGTCATATATTAGAGGAATAGTGTTTGAGACAATGCCAAAATCTTTAAATTATTGTTTGTTTTATAATAGTTGTGCACAACAAGAAGCAGCAACAACATACTCCACCTTAGTTGTAGATAGAGCAACTGAGTTTTGCTTCTTACACCCCTAAGAGATTAAGGATAAGCCAAGAAAATATGCCATTCCCAGAGTGATTTCTCTATCTTTAAAATATCTAACATAGTCGTCATCATCATAGCCTAAAAATTCAAAACAATATCCCGATGTATAGTATAGGACCAGGTCCTTTGTCCCCTTCAAATACCTTAGACTTATTTATAAACATTCAAATGGGACTCCTTTGGGCATGCTTGAAATTTGGCACACATTCCTACACTGAAAATAATGTCAGGCCTACTTTCATTGAGATATAAAATGGATCCAATGATCCTTCTATACATTGTTTCATTAACCAAATGATTTAAATTATCATTTTCCATTTTTGAGTTGGTTCCAATTTGAATTATCAATTGGATTGATATCCCGCATATTATACTTCTTCAGTTGCTCCTTGATGTACTTCTCTTTTTGAATCATTGTCCCTTGAGAAGTTAGCTTAATTTTCCGGCCTAAAAGAAGCTCACCCAGCATACTCATCTTAAATTCACTCCCCATTTGTTTAGCAACTCTTAACATACGTATTTAGAAGTTTCTCCAAGTATTAAAGAGAAGTAATAGGTCGGTACCTCTGGTCTTTAATAATAGAGTATTATTTATTTTCCCTCTTTTGAAGTCATTTTCTAATAGAAATATTAAGAGTCTCTCATACCAGTCCCTTGGTGCTTATTTCAAACCATAAAGAGCTTTATCTAATTTAAGTACATGATGAGGAATACCAGGCTCGTGGTTCTTATTTCAAACCATTAATAGCTTTATCTAATTTAAGTACATGATGAGGAAAATTTGCATCTTAAAAATCTGGTGATTGATTGACATATACTTCTTCTTTCAGGTTTCCATTCAAGAAGGCACTTTTGACATCCATTTTAAAGAGTTTGAATACAATGTATGCAACAAATGCAACAATATTTTGAATTTGTTGTATTCTTGCTATAGGGGAAAAGGTCTAATCATAGTCAATAACTTTGTCCTTGTTGTAGCCTTGAACAACCAACCTTGCCTTATTTCTGTTGATAGTTCCATTTTTATTATGCTTATTCCTTTACACCCATCTGGTCCTTATAATTATTCTGCCAACGGGCCTAGGGACCAACTGCCAGACTTTTCTTATTTCAAATTGATGAAGCTCTTCTTATATTGCATTAATCCAATCAACATCTTTTAGGGCCTCCATTATATTTTTAGGCTCAATTTGGGGTAAAATGCTGAAAACACCATAACATTCCTAGCTTGAGATCTTGTTTGAACTCCAGTTTCCAAGTGTGTAGTTAGGTTCTCAAAGGGATGAGAGGATTTGTTCCTCTAATTTCGCTTTCTTAGATTGATACCACTAGGACCTAGTCCCTCTGAGTTCTAACTAGTTTCCTCTATTTATTCTTCAACTAGAGCTAGAATTTGTGATGGAGATGATGGTTCATCATCACTCTCATTACATCAATAATCCTTTGATCATCATCTTTAGTAATAGCACCCCTTTGAATAGGAATGATTTCCTTATATTTTGAACTTTCACCATCTCCAATGTTTATTTCACTTCCTGACTCATTGAAGATCATATGAATACTTTCTTGAACACACAGACTTCTTTCATATAACACTCTGTAAGCCTTGATAGTTGAGGAGTAGCCTACAAACACAACTTCATCACTCTTGGAATAAAATTTTCCTAATTCTCTCTTCCCATTATTTAGCATAAAATATTTTCATCCAAAAGGTATGAAGTAATCTATCCTAGTCTTTCTATTAAATACCAACTCATATGGATTTTTATTTAGAAGTTATCTAATCAATCACATGTTAGTCACATAACAAGCAGTATGCGTTATTTCAACCCAAGACTCTTTGGAAGACCACTATCAATTAGCATAGTCCTAGTAATCTCTATGTGAGATGTTTTTTCTTTCAACAACTCTATTTTCTTGTGGAGTTCTAGGAGTATAAAAGTTGTGACTTATTCCATGCTTAGCACAGAATTCAACAATTTGGGAATTCTCAAATTTAGTCCAATGATCAAACCTAAATTTTATAATTTTGCAATTTAGCCTCCCTTGGATTTTGTTGGAGAAATACAAATGAACCCCATATGTTTGATCTTTGGTTCTTATAAACATTATCCAGGTGAACCTAGAATAGTCATCAATAATAACCATTACATATTTTTTCCCTCCTCTACTTTTGACTTTTATAGGTCCATATAAATCTATGTGAAGTATTTTAAGAGGTCTGGAAGTACTTACTTGCTTCTTTAATTTGAAAGAGGATCTGGTCTTTTTAGCTTTAACACAGGCATCACAGACTTTGCTTTCTGGAAATTTCAGTTTTGGCGGGACATGGACCAGGTTCCTTGAAATCAGTTTGTTTAACAAGGAGGAACTCACTTGCCATGATCTTCTAAGCCAAAATTTTGTATCTTAACCTTGTAAAATAAAACAAGTTAATTCCCCATCATCCATAGACTCCAGATCAGCTATATACAGGTTCTTGATCCTTTTGGCTTTGAGAATAATCATTCCACATTTCATGTTTGATACAGTGCATCCAGCAGATGAGAATTTTACCTTATTTTATTTTCCACATATTTGAGATACACTTAGAAGATTGTACTTTAGCCCAATCACATAATACGCATCTTCTATTACTTGATGAGGTGATATCTCAATCTTTCCAACACTTTGGATGTAATCTTTTTTGCCATTTCCAAATGTCACACCTCCCCCTTGGAGTTTCTTGAGAGAGAAAACAATCAACCCTCCCAGTGAAGTATCAAGAACAAGAACTATACATAAACCATTTTTTGTTGTCATCCCCCTTTTCTACCATATTTTCTTCCCTATTTTTAGCAGTGGCCATTAGAGAGCTAAAGGATCCTTATATTATTTTGTTCTCACCATGTTTCAGCATGAAATCATCTCCATCCTCCTTGTCTTTCTCATTTTTATTTAAGGAGTCTTCCTATGCAGTAAACATCTTCTTTATTATACAACTAGGTGTATCTTTTCTTTTTGATTTTTTAGGATTTCGATCAATATTTTTGCTACGCTGACCACCCTTTTAATATCTCAAACAATACTTGTTTCAAGAAGTGCAACATCAGCGTCTTCTTTACCTACGTCAGACTCTTGAGTTTTCAAAGATAGGAATTTCTACCTTTTTTATTCCTTTCTTTCCACCCCTAGTTCAGTTAAAGTAGCCTTGACAACCAGAACACTCTAGGTGTGAACCTATTAGACTAACTGTCTCTGATACCAATTTTTGGAACCCTTGGGGGTTTCACCACATAGTGAGAGACCAGGTCTCTCTAAATCGATTACAAGCAATAGAATAGTAAAGCAACTATGAGGTGCTTGAAAAATAAATGCAGTGGAGGAAGGTAAAAAAAAATCTTACGTGGAAATCCAGGAAGATAAATATCATGGCTTGACCTCACAAGAACCAAAGAAATCTACTATAATTAACCTCCTTATTATAATCTAGATTTTAGCCTACCTCTAGGATCTTTTCTCTTATAACAACTCTACTACAAGCTCATCTTGGTAACTCTACCAAGGACCTCTCTACTATTTACCTCTAATTAGCAATTGAATTAGGTAACTCTACCTAAGCACTCATAAGAGAAAACTACTCTTATAGCATGTGTAGTTTGATTACAAATTAGTACTCACTAAAGAACAATTTTACTTTAAGCTCGCATAAAAAGCAATAAACTTGAGCAGTGTTGAAATAAGTTTTTGCTACCTTTCTTCATTCTTTAGATTTGTGCAAAAAACTGCTTGATAATGAGGCCTCTCTTTCCTTTAATAGTTGATTATGATTAGGTCTAAAAGATCATTAGACCAACTGTTCTAACCAGTACAAAATAGCACCTACAAGTTTGTTACAAAAGATGACAACACTGTGCAGACTATGGGTGCCAACTGTACTATATCTTGCACATCCAGGGACTTGGTCCCTTATAGTTAGTTTCTCATCATCAATACTTCATATAGCATGGCCCTTACCTGGGGAGACATCCCTGGCCTGTCTACAAAATCTAGGTCATCCATGAATAATAATAGAATCCTAAGGATCAGTCTCGAGACCCTAATCTCGCATAGCAATAGCATGTGTCCTAGCCATCTGCAAAAGAGTGACCAAAAATTAATTACAAACCAACTCAGACTCTTGGAACAAAATAAGTGAAAGAATTGAAGAACTCCTAAGAGTGTCTCATATTCTCGTAAAGATAAGAAATAGTCATCAATATTCTAATTCATGAAGCACTACTAGACACTTGCTCTTATACAAATAATGTTGGTGAACTTAGACTCTGATACAATATGTCATAACATTTATGAGTTATGATGGCATATATTTTATCCCACCAGTAGGTAAGACAAACTGTAGCCCAGAGCTATAAACAATGGGCTAACTTTCTCGAAAATGGGCTTAAAAGCCTAAAATCAATAACTAAAGGCTAATAATAGCGATAAGAAAGTCATAATAGTCAAATAGATAGATAAAGCATCAAAAATCATCCCACGACCTAGTACTGTTAGTATAAGATCTACTATAAATTTAACATAAGTATTGAAATAGTCAAATATAATCTATCTCAGAAAATATACGATGAGACATAGATAATAAAATAAAAATGGGAAAACTCTAGCCTCAAGAGCTCACCATATCTCTAAAATCAACTTAGCATGAACGCCATGTCATTAAAAGCTACTAGTACTCAGATCTGCACCAAAAAGGTGTAAAATGTAGTATTAGTACCAAAACTATGGGTACTTTATGTGCCATAGAAATATAGAACTTTCAATGCTTAAAATCAGGAAAAGATAAAAGTTTCTGAGGTTATTTTCTTTGATATGATGCCTTTTGGGTATGTTTTGCATAAAACCATGTTTTAGATGATAATTTTATGAAAAGATGGAAAAAGGTGTTTTGGCTATTTTGCAGCAATTATGGTTATTTGGGATGTTTTTTAGCTTGATCGTGGTCAAAGTATGTTTTGAAATCAAAAAAGAGCTGAAAAGATGACTCTAAACACTTACCAAGTCATTATGTATCAACATGTAGGACCTACAGACCATTGGTACTACCTATACCTAGTGTCAGACCGCGAGTATGGACCATAAGTGGACACCAACCCCATTTTCTCTTATTTTATTCAGGCATTGGTTTTAAGGTTTGATTATGTACTGTAAATACCCTTTATGTGTCTTACCATTATGATTTAATCTATGCATTCAAATATTAATGTTATTGATCTCATCACAAGCATAATCATCTAAAACCCATAGCTAGAGTTGTGGAAACCCTGGAAAATTGACGAAGTAGAAAAAGTGCTTTTGTTGTTCTGAATTGATACCCATTCATGTATTGCTCTGTCTTTATTGTGTTTGTTTTCTTAATGGGGAAACACACTAAGATCTGGCCTAGATATTGCTGCTTACTCCAAAAGAGGAGCAGTGAGGAAAACATAAAGGCAACAGTAATTTGGAGTTCAACTGTCAATCCATGCTTCTGTGGTCTATCTTAGTAAGATAGTTAGGTATCATCCAGTAACTAGAGACTCAAAATTTAATAGATAAAATGGTATCAAGATAAGGTTTAGTAACATGATATCCTTAGAATCATAAATTAATTGGTAAAATCCTTCTACTCGTCCAAAAGACTGTAGAAGTAACATAACTTATCGATTTTACATGCAAAGTATCGGGTAGGTTCAGTGAAGCACGATAATCTTACAGAGTTGAGAATCCAGGAAGAACACAATCTTAGTATTCACTTGCACTAATTACAACTGAACTCAATATAGTTACTTGCTCAAGTTTACTATATCAAAACACCCCATTTACTTTTCTTGTTCTTCATGTTAACTACAACTACATAGATCTACAAAGCCACATGTTCCCTTGGGATTCGATCCTAAACTCTATTGGATAACAATATTTTTACAGTGACCATATAATCATCTAATAGGAAGTATTGTTTGGAATTTATAAAAAAATTATGTCACTGCCGGGGAAGGCAGTGTTGATTTGTGATTTGAAGTTGGTACAGTTTTTGGAGTTTTCTTTTTGTTCTTAGTTGGGCATATGTTGTTGTATTCCTAGAACAAGGAGTAGAGTCAATCCCTTCTTCCCACTAAATCAGAATCCAGAGAATCCTACAAACAACTGGTAGGATGTCTAAGCCTTAAAGAGATGAACTTTTTGAAGGGGTTTGTGATGTTGTACCTACCCTTCCTTCTGAAGGGGTACAGGATATCATTAATTGATAGACCGGTAAGCTATTATCTTATGTTAAATCCAAAAGGAGGGAAATGGAAGAAAATCAAAAGATAGCTAGAGACACCTTTTGGCGGTATTCTGGACATTCCCCCTTGTAACTCCTTTTGATACCATGACATAAAATACTTTTTGGGACTTCATTAACCTATTATTATAAATCAAACACAATTAAAATCCCTCCCAAAATCTCTCTCAAGTCAAAGGATAGGGTTTCATCAAGATAATCAATTAGGGGCTTTCAAGAGTTATTCTCTTCGCCTTCCATTGTGTCCAAGGCGTGTTACACCTCCCTCATTGTTATTTTACAAAGATCATGTGTTTTAGTGTTTGGTTTTGGTTAGGGGTGGAAAACGGGTGGATTGAATTGGATTTGGACGGGTTAAATATGGATCGAGTAAAAATGGTTTGTATTGCAATCCGCCCACATAAATATGGGTAAATATGGATTCGGTTAAATATGAATTGGGTAAAAATGGTTTCAACCCACATTAACTCCTAAGTCAAAAACTTAAAACTTCTATATCATATCAACTTGACTTTTTTCTATTTATTTTTTTTAGTTTTTTCTTTTTAGTTTTTTTTGTCTCTCTTCTATATGTAGCTTCTAGTTTCTTTTTTTTTTCTTTTTTCATTTATTTGTCATTTCTTTTTTTGTCTCTTCTACCTCTACCCTCTAACCTTTGTTTCTCTTTCTTTTTTCTTTTTTTCCTTTTCCTTTTTGGTCTTCTTTGTTTCTATTTTTTTATTTTTTATTTTTACTTCTTTCTCATTTTTTTCTTTTTTGGTTGTATTTTATGTTTTATATTTTTCTATTTTCGAAGAACATGGTTAAGTCGAGAACAAATTATGAATGATGACTAAAATATCATAACCACTCAGTATATTTGTTTTCACCATCATCTTTTTTCTTTTTCCTTTTCTCATTTTTCATTATTTTTTGTTTTTGATTTTTTTTTGTTTTTTTTCTTCAATTATTTGTTTATGCTTTTCTCTCTCTTCTATCTCTAACTTCTACCTCTCATTCTACTTTTTGTTTTTTTTTCTATTTTTGGTTTTCTTCTTTTTTTATGATAACGAAAATACCATAAGCGCATATTAATTTATATATCTCCCAACATTTATAATTTGAAGGCTATGTGGATCCTCAGCCATATATATTTTAGTCTCAAGAAAATATAATTAATTCATATACTTTTTTTTAGTTTTTCATCCGGTGTCCAGTGCCTGCATTGGAGTCCCGACTAATCTAGATAGGGCATTGCAGGGCCCATTAAGGTGGCAGCACTCCCAACAAAGTTTTCTCCATAACCAGGATCGTACACTCGACCTCTGATTAAGGGTGGAGTAGTCCCATCCAGTGCACCACAACCCATGTTGATTTTAATTCATATACTTATTTGTATATAAATACAAATAATAAATTACACATATTGACAACTAAACTTTTCAAATACAAATAATAAATTTATTTGAAATATATAGTATGATAAAAATAAATTTAAAGTAAAAAAATATAAAATGCAATGACAAAAAAAATGAGGAAAAGAATATAAAAAAATAAAAAAAATGACAAAAATGACGAACCAAGAATGAAAAAGGGGGAACGGAAATACAAAAAGATGCAAAGAAATTAAATTGAAAAAGAAAAAAATGATGAAAAAGAAGAAAGAAAAAATTGTAAGAAACGAGTAAAAAATAAGTGGAAAAAATGAAAAAGAAAAAAAAAGTAAATCAAAGGAAAAAAGAAAGAAAAAACAAAAAAAAAAGAAAGAGAAATAAAAAATAGAAAAAAAATAATAATAAAGGAGTGAGACTGTGAATTATATTTAATTGATAAGAGATGTTATGAATTATATAGGTTAAATGGGATAATTAGAAGCTTACATTTATTTACTCATGTAGGTCTCAAGTGAATACGAATGATGAAATAAGAATGAGAAAGGGGAAAGCAAAAAAACAGAAAAGAATACAAATAAAAAAGAAATAAAAATAAAAAAATAGATGAAAAAATGAGAAAGAAAAAAAGAAATTATAAGGAATGAGTAAAAAAAAATGAAAAAGAAAAAAAGTAAATTAAAGAAAAAAATAAAGAAAAAAAAAGAAGCAGAAAAGAAACTAGAAAAGAAAAAAAACTGAAACTTTAAGCATAGGTAGGTAATCTCTGTGTTTAAATATGTACCCATATTTTACCCGTATTGTCCATATTTGTATGAGCTTTTAAAATGAGTTGAATTCCATATTTACCCATTTGAATATGAGTGATCCAATTCACTAAATATGGGTTAAATAGACTCTTTTCACAAATTTGGGTTGAAATTGCCACCCCTACTTGTGTGGCTTATATGTTAGGGTTTTTGCCTGATTTTCTTATCAAAATTAAGTTTTAAATTTTTTTAGAAAGAAGATAAAGTAATAACATAATTACTTTTACTTTTCCTAAAAATGAAAATATAAAATTTTTTCATATTTGGCTAACCTCTTTCTAAGAGGAAAGGTTTTGGACTTCTATAAATAGGAAGGCCCTTCTCATACCATAACATAATAGCATCCACAATGTAGTCTTTTAAGAGTCAAGTTTAGGGGGAGATTTTCTCTCACATTAGTTTCTATGTTTTAAATTTTAGGTTTTATATGTAGGCCAATTGCCCAAATCATATAATAATATTGTGTTTTTAGTATTGTTTTATTTGTCTTCTGCATTGTCACCACGATGGTTTGCAACTAATAGCTTCCGCATGACGCCCTCCCAATTTCGAACCCAACAAATAGTATCAGAGCCTATGGTTCAATAGTCCAATGGTGTAGTGAGACGAGATTAAACAGGTTCAAAGTGGTTTCAAAATCAAAGTTGCAACAAATTTAATGATAATGAAGATATATATCCAAAAACTACATATGGAGAAAAGTTTAAAATAATTTTTCAACAATCCTGTTGTTAATCCATCTTTAAAACCAAATCAATTTTCAACCCATGTTTATGGGCTCCAACTTTCAACCCCTGTTTACTTTCAACGCTTGGCTCCTTTCAACTCGTGCATTTACTTTTAACGTATGAGCTTCACACTTAACCTGTGCTCACTTTCAATGCACAAGGCTCCACTTTCAACCCTGTTTACTTATAACATAGGGCTCCAATAATATTAACTCATGCATTTATTTTAAACGCATAGGGCTCCAATTTTCAACCCAGATCAACTTTTAATCATGGTAAGCGGCAGTGATATATGAAGATCGTAAAGAAGGATTAAGAATATCTTTCCAGAAAATTAAGCCAAAAAGGGGAGATTTGTTAGGATTTTTGCCCTGATTTTCTTACCAAAATTAAGTTTTACTTTTTTAAGAAGGAAAATAAAAGTAATAACATAATTACTTTTACTTTTCCTAAAAAGGAAAATATAAAAAATTTTCATATTTGGCTAACCTCATTCTAATGTGAAAGGTTTTAGAATCCTATAAATAGTAAATCATAACACAATATCATCTACAATGTAGTCATTTAAGAGTCAAGTTTAGGGGGAGATTTTCTCTCTCATTAGTTTCTATGTTTTAAATTTTAAGTTTTATATATAGTCCAATTGGCCAAATCATATAATAATATTGTGTTTTTAGTATTGTTTTATGTGTCTTCTGCATTGTCACCACATGGTTTATAACTAATAGCTTCCGCATGACGCTCTCTCGATGTCAAACCCAACATTATACACTAACACTTAATGAAAATCACAAAATTCTAAATTGTCTTTTAATTCTAGTTGTTTTATGGTTTTGTTTATCCAAATTAATCTTTCTTTTAATTGTTCTCTTCCTTTTCTAAGCTAATTTCTATAATTAATTTCGTCGTATAGCCAACTTTGTTTTTCTCTAACTCTTTGAATATATTCTAGCATTTCTTAATCTATATAATATCCATCTGAATAATTATCTAGGTAGTGATAGTGATTGTCATCACTTAAGTATATTTCTCCTAACTCGTCTTCTATCTGATTTATATCTAACTCTTCATCTTCAATATTAAATATTTTTTCCCATATTATTTATTTTACGTCTATAATTTCTATATCTCTAAGTATGTATAAAACTAATACTTCAAAATTATCTGTCATTTAGGTGGGTTAATTAAATATTTTTTTATAATTTTCTTTAGTTGTTTGTTTTAATATTATTAATTCCTCTATATTTTCATTAAGATATTCTATATATTTAATATCTTTAGTTCTCATATATTCGTCTAAATTTATTTTCATTAGTTTTTCTATTAATTGTATATTTTTCATATCCATTTTCCAATACTCTATATATACATAATTTATCATGGTTGATGTGTAGGTTTGGTATGTAAGTATTTATAACAGTAGTTAGGTAGGTGAGGTATGTAATTTATTCTAGTCATAAAATATTTATCAAATATTTTTTCCAATATGATTTTCCTTATTTCTACAATTTCTATATCCTTAAGTACATACAAACAAGTATTTTAAATTTATCTACCATTTCGTCAGATAAATAAGTATTCATTTTTCATATGATGCTTTTTCAAAATATTCTCTTCAATCATACATAACAAAATATGATTATTTGAAAAAGCATCATATGAAAAATGAATACTTATTTATCTGACGAAATGGTAGATAAATTTAAAATACTTGTTTGTATGTACTTAAGGATATAGAAATTGTAGATATAAGAAAAATCATATTGGAAAAAATATTTGATAAATATTTTATGACTAGA
>JAPEIP010000004.1:171562785-171578901 GCA_026120095.1 Capsicum chinense
TCCACTTTCATTGAAAGCGTAGTTAGGATTTTGAGTATTTTTTCTAAAGCATCATCTTCTATTATATCAGTCTGTGTAGCTTTGTCTTGATATGTAATCTATAATAACATTTTTGTTAGTACTAATTACTTCAATTGTAAATGTAAAATTTAATATATTCAATACTAGTCTCCGAATCTCTTTTGTTGTAACTGAATTTTGTATTTTCTTTGTTAGCCACCAACGAACCTGGGTATTATCTGTTCTCACAATAAATTTGTAATATACAATATATGGTTCAAATGATAATAAACATTTATATAACGAACATAATTCTTTTCTATTTATTTCCCATTTTATTTCTGTTTCATTAAACGTACCTGAGTAGTATCTGCAATGGTGTTTTAATTTTTCATTTTCTTACCTATATTTAAGTACTTCTGCATAACTATATTCACTTGCATCTGCTTCTACTGTATATATAAATTTTTTATCTTCGTTTGGGAATTGTAATTTTGGTAATTCTTTACTAAGTATTTTTATTTTCTGGACTTGTTTTTTATCTTCTTCGTTGTAATTATATTCTACGTCCTTTTTTAGTTTTTCTGTAAAGGCTTTAGGTTTTCTGCTAATTTTGGTATATATTCTCTTACTTGGTTTACTAATCCTAAAAATGATTGTAATTTCTTTTTTCTGTGAAGTCTGTTGATTCTTGTTCTTCCATTACTACTTTAGACTTTTTTCTTGAGTCGATAGTCTTGGAAACAGTATCTCTAGAGGTAGACGTAAGATTTGCGCACACTCTATCCTCCCCAGGCCCCACTTTATGGGAGTACACTGGGTGTATTGTTAATGTTGCAAGTTTGTTTTTTTTTTTTTTTTAAAAAAGTGATAAATAGTTACAAATTCCTATGTTGGGATTGGAGAAGTAAATTAGATTGAAGTTGTGCTTTTGTCTATCCCTTTTCTTTTAAATGTATTTGGAACTTTCGTTTTAATTATCTAAAAGGATCAGTAGAAAAGTAAAGTCACACTTTGGGGTGACAGATGGTTTGGCTCGGTATTTGCATAATGGAGGTCTCAAGTTCGAAACGCCTTGCTTGTGATACCAGGGGGTTTTCCTTTTGGGTTGAGCTCATCGCACTGTGTTGTTTGTGAGCTATTGCACAGGAGCAAATTTACCGTATATCACACCCAAAGGGTAGCAGTTGCGGGTCCCTCGTCATAAAAAAATTATATTCATTTACTTTTTTTGGAAAATTTTAATTCATTGATGAGTTTTGAAAAATATTGTAATCAGTAGTATTGCTGTGATTGATGAAATGCTTACTTTCTGAGTTGATAACTCTTTTTATCTTTTTGTCTAAATGCGCTCCTTTTATAGATTATAATTGTTTTAAGCAAATAACAGTAATACCACTAGAGATGGAGAGTTACAATGATATGTAGCAACAATGAATCAAGAATTGCCTATGTAAGGGGGACGAGATTAGATACATATTAAACACTATCCATGAATTAGAACCCCAAGAACTTCTACAGTTTTGAGACTCAGATTTAGCACTTTCTGAAAATTTTCATTAGCTAAACATTGGAATGATGAATGTCAATTTCGCTTAGGGGCACAAGGACCGAAACTTACAAATCCTCTACTATTATTGATTTTGGTCAACCAATTGCTCAGGACTGAACATTTAGTCTAAAACGGAAGTTAGACTTCAGTCTGCAAGTCATTTAGTTAGTGATTTTTCAACCCCATCTCTTATGGGCTTAGAAATGAGGAAGGGTTTTAGAGGTTCTACCATCAAAATTTTACTTAAATGTGTAAGTAAATTATGTGGGTGGGGCAGATATGGTTAATTTGTTGAATGGTGGTATAGCAAATATATTTTTTTAGTCCTTATATGATTTGAAAATTGATAAAGATTACGACAACAACAATAGAATATATGCAAATCTTACCAATATATTGTGGAGGTAGAGAGATTGCTTCTGAAAGACCCTCAGCTTAAGAGCAGCGAATCCAAGTAATTATGGAAAAAGGAAATATGGCAGGGAAGAAAACAAGTCAAACAATACAAAAAACAATATAGCACATCCATAAAAAGACAGTAATGAGTCACGTTTTTCTACCTACAATCATATCCTAACATCTATATCTAACAGGTAACATATATAAAACACCATCTCAAGAGAAGAGTAGACAGAATCCTACCTCAATGCCGAATTAAAATCCTTGAATCATCCACAAATCGTCTTTCTTTATTCCATGATCCTGAAGTATTGTCACGCTATTAAAATAGTAATTTACATGTCATTAGGAGTAATCTACATGTCGGGTCAAATTTTGAGTCAAGAACGAACTCATGGGGCCTGCGAACATAATCCAAAACTGAACCAGTCACGAGGTCCCTTGAAGGACAAGAAAGTTGCGCTCAAAAGTTGAGTACAAACTGAGCACAATTCGGGTCTCAAATCAACCCTCAAAGTTTAAGAATTCAAGCCTTAATTTCTAAGAATTTTACTAAGAATTAGGCTGGAAATTGAAGGAAAAATTAATGGAAAACGACCAAGAAGAGTTAGGTTAGCTTACCTTAACTTATATGGATGATTTATCACTTTTTTTCTCTCTTTGAGCTCCCAATTTGGTGTAAAAAGGGTGGAAGAAGTGATAGAAAATCGAGTGAAGAAAAAGAATTAAATAGTGTCAGGTGTCTCTTAAGTGATAACCCTGTTGCTTACACGGCAGTTGCTTAAGCAGCTTACCTATTGCTTAGACGATCTGTCAGCAAGGTCGGGTACCACTTCGCAAACCATAGGCTGCTTACACAATGTTGCTTAAGCGGACAAAGCATCCATATGTGGCCAGAGACCAGATCGATGATCAATGTCGTTTACAAAACACATAGTCGCATACGTGATGACCACAGTAGCCATCATATTATTGCTTAATCAGTCAAATTAGTGACCTAATGCACCAAATTTTGCTAAGTTAGGAATGGACTTCGACCGAGTGTTCGAGATTCGTTTGAAATCCTGGGTGTGCAAATAAAATATGCTATCATACCAAATTCGACATTCTGTACTCAATTAAATCATCAAAAATTTCATCCAAGATTGTTCGATTGAGTGTAGGGTCCATACCTATAGTTTCATTTTTCTCATAGCTCGTCCAATAATCCAAAACGAGTCTAAAATTCTTGGGACCTAAACCAAGGGTCCCCCTAGCCTAGAATTAACATTCCAGAGCTGATGCCACTGTCAGAATTATCATTCGAGGTCTTATACTAGTAGTTTGAGTCTGATACCAAATTCTAAACAGTGAAAGCTCCAAAACAGAAAAATGAGCCTAAAATCCAAACGAACTGTCTGATAATCGAACCGACTGTTTCATCAAATCATAAATGACCTGTAGCCACTGTGGGAAGACTTAAATGCCGAAAATACACATAAATTAAGGAAATGACGTGGAGGGTCATTACACATATGGCATTTTCTAAAAGGGGTATTTGCGCACTTCAACCATTGATAACATTCAAAAAAGGGTATTTGTGCCATTGACGACATCCAAATCTTCATAACTTTTGGACCCAAATTTAAGGACGAAGTACATAAATATCTGTTTTAGGATCGTTATCTAATTTATGTCCGGTTTTATAATTTATTTTTTTAAAATATAAATTCATCTACCTCTGGGAACAATTTAGACATACGTGGTTAAGGTTGAAAATTCACGTCTAAAATGCATGTTAAATTGTTTTAAAATCTAATATTTTGCTTGAAGGCTATCTAATATTGAGTGTTCATGCCAAAAAAATATAGGATCATTATATGAATAGCTGAGTTGATAAAGTAGTTATTTTTTCAAGTTAGTATACGTAAATTATACACTCATTATATATGGTTATACACATAGTATATATGAATTATACATATATTATACCTTCGTCAAATATTTTTAATTTGATCAATTAGGTGACTGCTATTTTGATTAATGACTATTTAGGTTGATTATTCAAAAATTTTACTAAACAGATACTAGTTAAATGGGCGACTAAAATTGAATTCCCCTCATTTTTTTGACGAAATTTAAAGCCATAGTATTAAAATGTATCCACAAGTGGCTAGCCCATGTGTCTGTTCTTCATTCTCCGGGTTAAGTTCATAATAGCCTTCATAACGATTTGTTTTTATTTTTTGACTCCATAAGTTGCTCCCAACTATCGATTGACTCAGGCTCTAAATCTTTTTTTCTTTTTGATAAAAAATTTAAAATATAGTCTTCGCTATAGAAGATTTCTAAGCTAAGTTTTGTTATCAATCGAGCATAAGTTCAGGGTTTAAATTAGTTTTGTTTATAAGATTGAAATTTAGGATATTTTAAGACAGAGAGCATATATTGACCACAAGTTTTGATTCATAAAAAAAGTTAGAACATATACTTAATTGAAGCAACAAAAGTTCTTCCCGATGAATATTTTCAAGTTAAATTCATTTTAAAAAGTTTTATAAAATGAAAATAAAACACAATACACATGGGTGTTGATGCATTTTGTCCACATGTTTTCAATTGATAGATTATGAATCCACCCTGATACAATTGAGTGATACAATTAATATCCCCTCCCTTCATTTGTCTGAATATTCGTGGATACAATTGATACTCGTTACTGTTTGAATACAGATCTTTCATTAATATAATTAATATAATCTAATATAACTTTTTAATCTGATACAAAAACTATAACTACGTTTCATAATAACGTTTTAAATTATAGCGATTTATGAAACTTGAGAAACCACTATTTTATAGGATTTTAAGTATACTATTTTAAAGTTCAACTCGACAAGAAGTTGCAACAAGTCAACATGCACAATTTTCTTATATTATTATAGAAAGTTAGTACGTGAAAATAAAAACGTTTTGTTTCATATTATTTGTGACAAACACATCTATCATATTAGTTAATACTTTGCATGAAATGACTAGTAGACATATCAAGTATACAGATTATTCTTGTCATATTATACACCCGAACCTCATATTTTAACACTTCACGTTGAGAAACTTTCAAATAAAAATTGTTTGAAATAATATGTGTTATTATAGTTAATTAAATTGTATGAATTTTGACCAAATCCCTTCACAATAATAATGCTATGATTAGCTATTTATTCAGATCAATTGAACCAGATCAAAAGTAAAGAGAAACAGAAATAAAAAGAGGATTAATACATTAATTGATTAGTTAATAAAGCAAATTATCAAATACTATTGTATATTTAGGATACAAATTTATGTGAATCCTAATGGGATTTATATATTTATTTATTTGACAATCTGACAATGTACCTCTTTTCATATCGTTCTGAGTTTATAAATTACTTCAATGTTATGCTCAGAGAAAATAATTTTTATATGAAAATGAATTAAAAGATTATAAAGAATGACATTTATTATTTATGTTAAGTTAGTAGGATGCTTGAGAATCCAACAGCTAATACCTAAATCTTATTGTTAAACAGTGGATCTTGAAAATCATCTGAACAAACAGGTAATTGGAAAGAAAACAAACAAAGTACAAACAAGTAATTGTAAAAAAAACAATGTTTGTTATATAATATGGATGTCATGTGATGTTTATATCTGTGAAATATTAGAGATAATAGTTAGTAGTCAATTTGAATTTAAAGACGAAATATTACTTGTTCAATTTGGATTTGAATACCTCAATAGTTGGCCAACTTGCCAACTTGAAGTCAAGTTTGGCAAGCTTAGAAGCTAAATTTGGTGTCTATAAATAGCCACCATTTGTAAATCTTATAGATAGATCAAAGTAGTAACAAATGTACTACTAAATTCTCTAAAGTTCTCTCATTTCTGTAAGTTTGATATTGATATTTTATCTTTATTTTATAACACGTTATCAGCACGAGACTCTAGCGTCTCAAAATTTGAAGGCTAAGAAAAGAAAATTGAATCAAAAGGTGGAGAAGGCAAGACCGCAAGAACTATGTGATCATCACAACTTAGGTTTTAGTTTTCTACTATTTATAATAAGATAATTAAGTATATTATTTACTCATGTTCTTTAATTAATTTTAAAAATAATATTGATAATCACAAAGTGGTGATATTGTTATAGACTCAAGTTTGAGTTTATTATACTTTGGCCTAATATGTTATTGGTCGAGGGTGTGATGAAGGATTTAAATCTCATGCCATTAAGAGGGTAATACATCGGGTTAAGAGTCCCGATGCACCACGATGATAAGATGTTGGGTTTAAGTTCCATTGATTTTGGCCTAAGACATTTTTATATGGATAAGACGTTGAATTTGAATCTCAATGCACCATATTAATGATATGATAATGACTAAAGCAAATGTTGTTGAAAAGTCATGAAATATGTCTCATTGAATATGCTTTATTCCTTGAAGTGAATGTGATAGCATGCAGTGCATAGTATGTCTGAAAGAAGACATGTGATTGAATTTATGAATATGAATATAAGTGTAAGAAGGACAAAATAATTTGTTACAGTATATGTATGCCTCAATTTTCTCATGAAGGAGCAATATCTTGAAAAATATTCTAAGCTATCATAATTTCATAGGCTTAAGACATCATTATATTTCATTCCTGGGGATTGAGAATTTTGATTGTTAAAACTACAGATCCATTCTCTGGGGTGAATGTGATAAGAGTAATACCTCCATAAGAGGTAGAATAATTAAGAAGAAATATTATGAAGTATACTCCAAAATAGCAAACTTACAAATTATTCATGTTCTAGTAAATTTGAAATATACTAAGTAAAATTCATATGTCATGGTAAACTTGGAGTTTACTAGTACAAATAAGTTCATAAGTTGAGTATTACATAACATATATGTTAAAGAATTAGAAGGTTATATTCTTCGAAGAACATTATGAGTTCTCAAATGATCCTTCAAAATATGAAGGTAATTTTTGCCACTAATGGGCATGGTGTGAAAGGTCATTGCACACGTGATTGTCGTGTGCCCTAATTTGATATAAGTTTTATAAATTCTCCATCAAAACAAAGGAACATAAAGTGATGGCGTACTTGTCCTTTCAAAGTGATGTTGAGGTCTATCATGTAAATATAATAAATTTCATGGCGTGAGAATGGGCGTCTAATGAAAATTTATGAAGCATGCACATATGATTATAATTCATTCCTTGAAAAGAATGAGACTTGTGATAAGCATCCTTGATGATCGATCATTCTTTAAATGAATGTGTCAAAATATAATAAAAATTATGAACACTGACATGCTCGTGCATGATTGAAAAAATGTCATATCTCACCTCTATGGAAGGTTTGAGAAAAATAAAGAAAATTTTATTTTGTCATAAACGATCATTGATCATGTACTTGTAGTATGGAATAAATATTTTTAACATGTTTATCATGGATTACCAAAGAGTAAAAACAAGAAACAAATCTTGCCTATATAATGTTTTAAGATTATGATCGTACGTATATGATTTTCTCCTTGAAGGAGATGTTCACCATATGAATGGTGTATGAAATATGTGTAGTACACAAAATTAATTGAGAGCTCCAAAAGAGCTTAAGTGTTACTATCTGGAGAAATGAAATTGTTCATAATATAAGGATTGTAATAAGTCTTGAAAGAAACTTATTAAGTTTCAAAGATTCTTCAAGAATTCTTTTGTGCTGTTTGTTCTCACAATGAATTGATCATTGTACCAGCTAAGGTTGGGATGCATTCCCTAAATTTTTTGAAACATATAAAAGAGTGAATATAGGCCCGTTTGCCTGCGATGTGGACCGACTACTATCATATAGTTTTAATAGATGCACTTATGATATGGTCACATGTGTTTTTCTATTAACTTGTAATTGATTTTTGCACAGTTGTTTGCTCAAATTATTAAATTAAGAGCACAGTTCCAAACTATAAATTATGTTGACAATGCTGGTTGGTTTAGTAGAAATTGTATGCCTCAAATTCTAGCTAAATCATTGATTATGAGAACAAATCTCCCAAAAGAAATTTGATATGAGATATGCTATTCAAAATATAGCAGCATTCATATGCATCAAGCCAACAAGGCTCCCCTATTACTATTGGTTCAAGGTCAAGAACCAGATAAATTTCATCTTAAAAAACTTCGGTGCGCGGCATATAATGCAATTGCTTTATCATAATACACAAATATAAATCCCAAGATAAGGTTGGGGATAAATGTTAGATTTTCAAACATTAGGGGGGAGAGTTGATTAATAGTTGAAAATTATGCATGAAATGAATTATCTAGATCCTCATTAAAAAATGTAAATATGTAAACTTGAAGTTCAAGAGATAATTCATTTGTAAAATGTTGCAAACTAATTGTCAGATATGTTTGCTAACTCTATATGATAATTCAACTGAAAAATGCTCCAATAAAAAGTCCGTAAAAGAACAGAGTCTATGACACGCCTGAAGCGTGATAAACCAATCGTTCCAAAGGTAAAATTCCTTGAAGAAGAAAAGGAGCAAATGATCAGAATGGTCATGATAATGAGGCAAGTGCTTTAGCACCGACATAATAATTCATAAAACCTTGGCAAAGGTTCAGGTACCTAAATAAGTAATAAATATGAAGAGATCTTCATTAAGTTATGTCTTATTGAAATCGATATCAAATAATCGTCGATGATATCTTTGATATAATATAGTGCTCAACATTATAAATAGTAGCGAGGATCTTGGATACAAATTTGCCAATGATTATGGAGAGATAAATTATTGGCCAAATAAAAGTATGTAATTCAAGTGGTTTGTTTCACTTGCAAAGTAAATATTTAGACTCATAATTCAAAGACCAAAGGTATATAATGCCAGTAGGATACAAATAATTTACTATGCAAAAGTAAAATTCGTAAGGTATAAAGTATGACTTGTGCCTTGGGGCATAAAGATTTCACGAAGTTCCTAGTATTATTATAGGAGAATTGTTCTCCTGTGGTGGATGAAATGAGGTTTGTTTCAACCTGACAATGTCGAAAAGCTTGAATATGTATAATGAATTATTGTCATGTCTAGCTAGATGACAAATTTATATGAAAATCCTTGAAGGATTTAAAATGTTATAAAGCAATTCTATTGAATACCTTATAATTATAAAGATCGCTTAACTTAAAAACAAATCAATTTTGATCTCATGATAAATGATTACGTAAGTACCATATTTTAGTGTAGATGGTGCACTTATGAATTGCGGAGCATCATTTATGAAGTGGTATTTTAAATGATACGATTATAATACGTGCACTGCATTCTTTTTTCTTTAGCCGAGGTTTTATCCCACATGGTTTTCCTGGCAAGGTTTATAATGAGGCAGCTAATAATGCGTAATATTGGATGTATACTCGGAGTATTTGACAAATGAAATATTTGTCCATTGATGAACATATATTGAAAAGGTATTTATCTGATCCACAAAAATGACGAACCAAGAATGAAAAAGGGGAAAATGGAATACAAAAAAAAATAAAATGCGAAGAAAAAAAATAAAATTGAAAAAGAAAAAAATTGATGAAATAGAAGAAAGAAAAGAGTGTAAGAAACGAGTAAAAAATAAGTAGAAAAAAATAAAAAAAATGAAAAATGAAAAAAATTCATTCAAAAGAAAAAAGAAAGAAAAAATAGTAAATTAAAGGAAAAATAAAGAAAAAAACAAAAAAAAATAGAAATAAAAGATAGAAAAAAATAATAATAAAGGAGTGAGACTATGGATTATATTTAATTGATAAGACATGCTATAAATTGTATAGCCTAAATGGAATAATTAGAAGCGTAAGTTAATTAACCCATGTAGGTCTCAAGCGAATATGAATGATCAAATAAGAATGAGAAAGGGGAAAACTAAAAAAATATAAAGAAAAAAGAAAAAAATAGATGAAAAAATGAGAAAGAAAAAAATAAATTATCAGAACCGAGTAAAAAATGAAAAAGCAAAAAAAGTAAATTAAAATAAAACAGAAAGAAAAACAAAAAAAAGAAGAAGAAAATAAACTAGAAAAGAAAAAAAATAATATTTTAAACATAGGTGGGTGATCTCTGTGTTTAAATGGGTACCCATATTTTACCCATTTTGTCCATATTTGTGTGAACTTTTAAAATGAGTTGAAGTCCATATTTATCCATTTGAAATATGATTGATCCAATTCAATAAATATGAGTTAAATGGACTCTTTTGACAAATATGGGCTAAAATTGCCAGCCCTAGTTTTGATAGTATTGATATGATTTTGACTTAATGGTTGGGGCTTTTGGAAATTCATGGTTGAATAATGTTTATAATGGTTTAATGATGTTTATTATATGCTTTTAATAGGATTTTGATATTGTTGAATGTATGGTAATGGAAAATAAATTTAGGGGTACATTGGATTCCTCAAATTACTTGGTTAAGGTTTTGAAACTTATGCGCCCTCAACCTGTTTGTTAAAATACCAATGAAAATGATTTTGTCATATAGTTTGACTATTCTTGAAATCTTTGCATTGCATAAAGTTAATGGAACTTAAATTGGTTTGGTTGGTCTAAAATGATTTAGGAAGGCCTTGGTGACCATGGTCTTGGTTTGATTGGAATCTTTGAATTCAACCTGTTTTAATGGATTTGGTATGGCATAAATGGATCGACTTGCAAGATGTAGTTTTGGTATGATGATACCGATGGATAATGCCTAGTAAAATACTCTTTGGTAAATGGTTGGAATGTGTAAATGGTTTTAATATAGGCTTAAAGAAGGAGTGTATCAAATCCGTGTAAGGTAGAAGTTACACGGGGACTAATACTTGAAACTCTATCACGATATAAACTAAGGCTTGGCCATGACGGGTGTCTCAAGTCCCATGTGGACCAGAGATCACCTTCTTCACCTTACCTAGTCATCAAATTAACCTCAAATGTTGGATGAATTTTGAACATATAACAAGATAAATCTAAATATGACAAATGAGAGCTCATAATATGTCTAAGCCAGTCCACCAAACAATACTCTAAACAAAGACACACAAGTTAACAGTAATCTAGTAAAGCCTCTACGCCATTCAAAATTAATAAGATGTCAGGACATGCCCCTAATAATAGCCTAAAACTCAAGTCTAAATAAAGTCTAAGACATAGAATATAAATACCATGAAATGAATGCCTTCAAAACTATGGAAGCTCACCACTTTAATGTTAACTCACAAACCACTCGAACACCTGGCCACTATACAGGATAAGAAGAAGAAGCTTCGGTCCCTATATCACATGGAGAGCAGTTGAAGTGCTAGCATGTAACTCAAGGATAGAGGAATAAAATAATTCCATCAATAAAACCAAGTCAAATCATCATATGCAATCACATGTATACATATTTATATATATATATATTTATACATATATATCATGCTGGGATCGGAACAAGGCTTATATGAACTTTGAAAATATTAACCTGGGTTATTTAGCATAACTGTCATAATACAAGGCACTCACGGGCTATATGGGCTCAACTCTTCCCTAGCTGGAAGGGCCCAGTGCGTGTAGCTACACAAAGCATAAATATTCATAATCGTATATGCTTTTATGGGAGACTCGAACATCTCAGAATAATCATGATAACTTAATAACTAATGTATACAATATGGGAGACTCAAACCTCCCATTCATATATTTATTTGGGGGACTCAAACCTCCCAGTCATATAGACACCCGCACCGACTAGCGCGGTTTCTAGTGTTAGTCCTTTGAACTCTACTTTTATGACTTGACTACATATCCCACTTTAAATCCCATTAAAAACATTCTTTACACATACACACAACTATTGTTCCACATATATACCAAAGGCATCCCATTGATATCGTCATACCAGCCCCACTTCCAGACGTATAACATGCCATAACCATTTTCATTTAATATTTGGACTAAAACCTATTGTGTTTACAAAGATATCAACTTAATTCAACATTTAGTGACTCTAACCCATTGTAGACAATTAAACCACCGCAGTTACAATTCAAAACCATTTACAACCCATAAAGTCTTCAGTAATAATTTACCAACCATTTACATTATTCTACCAATGCCTCAGTTCAAATCACCATTCAATTCAATTTATGGCCATCAAAACCTTTACAAAACCATTCATCCTTAATTAAAATTCTTATGCCAAGAATTAGGTCAAAACAAAACTCATCATGTGATAAAATTTTTCTAATAGACATTTTCATAAATGGGTTGAGGGCATACCATTATCAAACCATTATTCAATTCCAAAACCATCATGATAGGGTTAATCCTGACCATTTGGTTTAAATCACAATTCTTAAGCATCCACATATCCAAAAACATTATTAAATCATTCATAAACACAAGTTAAGACATGAGAGACCAATACTCAATAATATGCATACAAAATCTCAACTATGGATTTCAAAACCATCATTTATGATTCAAGAACAATGTTTAAAACATATGATACTTGTGAACCAACAATTAAGGAAGTTACATGCCTAATTTATGAAGATTCACGAAGAGATTTTGATCTGTAATCCTCTAGATGGCCACCTTGATGCAACCCTAGCCTAATTACTTTAAGAGATTTCTAGAGAGTTTTTTTTAGAGTGTTTTGATCTTCCAAAGTGAAGAATAAGGGACCAAATAGTGTTATAAGAGAACCAAATAGTTTTATAAGATATGGGGTCTCAAAAATACCCTCATCATAAAAGTTGTAAAAGACTTGCAGAAGGGTACAATTGGACCCCTCTACTAATACCCAATAATAAAAGCGGTACCTTCCACTCGTACCTTAGTTAGAATACTGGAAATCATATTCCGTCTAATATATAAATCCTTAGCCTAAATCATACCCCAACCATATGACTAGTACCCTCAAATCGTACCTTAGAAAGAACATCAAGGTTAGACTCTAAACAACATATAGTTTGACATTATACTTCTTACACCATATAAATATGAATCATATGGAGCCTTTTCATATTAAGAAAATAACTTGCCCAATGTGATGATGAACAATATATGACTTGGGTCCTTTACCCATATCCATAACATATAAGTAGTATAGTGTGAGTCATGATGCACAGAAAGTTCAAGGCTTAGAAAATTTTGCAATAGCCAAAGTTTGGGGTGTTTAGAACTTATGGCTACCAATGTGAGGTTTGGTAATGGTGACTATGTGCATGGTGCCATACTTTATATTTTGGGAGATGTACTAGTCATCTAGGTTCTTTTCTCTGGTCATGCGGCTAACACATACTGGGGTCCTTTTAGCAGGGAAGATGAACCCATATAGCTCGTGGGTGGTTTTAGGATGGAAAGGCTACACAATCCAAGTAAAGGTTTTAAATGAATGCTAAACCCAATTCCCTATCCCGACATAATATATATATATATATATGTGATTGCATATGGTTATTTACTTTGGATTTAAATTACTGGCATTGTTTTATCTTATCCTTGAGTGTATGCTAGCATTTACTTTGCTAACCATATGTGAGTATTGTATCCCCATGTGATGCTGGAACTAGACAAACTACCATTTCTTCTGCTCAGTGACTTGAATTTGGGGATATTTTTGAGTCAGACTGAATTGGTGAGCTTCCATACTTCGAAAGTATCCATTTCATGCTATGGAATTATTTTATTTTTATAATTTCTTTGGTTTGTTTTAGTCCATGTTTGGGGGCATATCCTAACCAGATGTTATTGATTTTGGTTAGAGGATTTGTCAGAATACTATAGACATAGGCGATTTTGGTATTGGTGTCAGCCTTGGTATTGGTATTAGCATTAGGGTTAACACTGGTTGGATAATTGGTTGAGGGTTTTAGATTTCTTTAAAATATTTTCATTTTATCTTGTTATATGTTTAAAATTAATCCGGCATAAGGTGCAATACGATTATAGTTGGGTATTGGGGGTTAACTCCTGCCTGGTTAGACTTAACATGTCTGACACGGCTAGGCCCTTGTACGGGTCATGTCAGATTGTTATTAGACCCCTAGGTTTATGGTTAATTGGATTTTTGACAAATCCATGTCAAGTAGAGTTTCTTTTAAGAGTGTAGCATGCCACAATCATAAGGAAGAGGCTACAAAACATTTAGAAATATTTCTCCTTCTTATGATTCTATTTTTAAACTACAGAATCTGAGGTCCTAAAATCTTCTCTAATTCCCATTTGTTCACTTTTCAAATCATACCTCATCGAAAATATAAAGTCCATAAAAACTTCTCTGTCCTACCCAAGGACAAAATTAATGGGACCCATTCTACTTTTAGGGCACATACATGATCTAGGGGCCTAGTTTCTGATTTTCTTTATGGATTCCAACCAATTCCCTCCACCCCTTCTTGATCCCTTCAAGTTGATGTGATGAATACTATATTTCATCAGTCTATCTATATGTTGGCACAGTTAGTAGCTTCAAGTTGATAAAGGTACTTATGTTACTCCATCTTCTAGATCCATAAGGGTTAGCCAGTTCATGAGGTTGAGTCCTCTAACCTTTATCGGTGTTAAGGTAGAGAAAGATCCTCAAGGTTTTCTGAATTAGATGGAAAACATCTTCTATGTTATGCATACATAAATGTGGAGGGCGTGGAGTTTACCACCTACTAATTAAAAGATATAGTGTACCAATGGCACATGAATGGGATCATTCAAAGGGAGAAAATGTTGAGTTAGCTTTGTGAGAGGATTTTTCTAATGCTTTCCTAGATCACTATTTTCCTTAAGAGTTGAGGGAATTGAAGGAGGAAGAGTTAGTAAATCTAAACCAAGATAATATGTCAGTCAAGGTCGGTATGATCTGGAGTTGGTTTATAGCATGAGGGTGAGAATGAAGAAGTTCACTTTTGAGTTTTCTTGAGATATGATTTTGGAGAGTAAGGATGCTTTGTTGAATAAGTACATAGATATCTCTAGGTTGGTTGTCAAAATGTAGCAGGTAGAGCTAAATAAAAATAAGCAGGTTGATGTAGCGGAGAGATAGAGTAAGAAGTTTAGATTTTTGAGTAGGGTGGTGAAACAACCTAAGAATAGGACCCTTGTAAAATTTCTCAAGTTTTGGACCTTTTTGACTTAATATGACTCAAGGATACTAATTGTACCCTTGAATATGACTCATAGGCTATCTTGAGGGTTTACTCATACCCTAGGCAGTACGGTTGGCTTGGCTACTACCCCAAGATATGACTCACTAGTGTATGAGTCATATTGGAGAATATGAGTGGTGTAGGGCAAGCTGTATGGTGCATGATTGTCTTGGTCTTGTAGAGTCTTCCCTAGATAGGATTGGTGGATACTATTGGGGGTATCTCTCATACCCTTATTTATAAGTTAGGGAGGTGGAGTCGTATATAAACCAGTAGGTAAGGTCATGGAAAGGTTTGTGTTCAAGTTGGGTACCACTCGTACCCTAGGGTACAAGTGGTAATGGGGAGTCGTACCCCTAGATGTGACTTATTTTAATTTTTAAGTCAAGGGTAGTTTGGAAATTTTCTACTACTAAACCCTTATATCCTCATATGACATATCCCTTGGTGGCCTTCCATAACACTTTTAAAGGATTAAAAAACTTCAATTACTCTCTTAAACTTACTCATGGTGATTGGAGGCGAGGGTTTCTTCATGTGTTCTTTAAAGGGCTCAAAGGTTGAAATTTCTTTTATCAATATTAATGTATAAGACATATTCTCTTCATGCATTGTTAATTTTACTTAAAGGCATGGTTCATATAATTATGTTCATGGTTTTACAATTAGATGATTTTGGATTTCAAATATGATAAGAGAGTTTTGATATTAAATGTTTGGTTATGGTATCCCATGGTTTTATTTATAATTTTATATGCATCAATGGTGATTTTGGATAGTTGGATTGAATAGGAATGGTTTAATGGTAATTTGAATTGGTTTTGCTCATATTATGCCCCCAATGTGTTTGACAAAATGCTTATAAAGATATGTTTACTGCATTGAGTATTTTAATGGAACTCTTACATGTTTTAAACTTGGTAAAGGAATTATGCATGGTTTAAATTACTTGGAATGGTAAAACGCTAGTTTTTTATGCCTGTAG
>JAPEIP010000004.1:171584430-171611427 GCA_026120095.1 Capsicum chinense
GAAGGCATCTATTTTATGTCATGGTTTACCATACATACTTCTTTTCTTAAATAGACTTTGGTTTTTCTATGGTCCAAGCATTCCCAACTAGGTACTCTTTGGTTGGTCTAGAGGCTTTGTTTGGATAATTGTAGACTTGGGTATGGTATGGATGGCTTATGTTATATATATATATATATATATATTCATACATTGCCTTATTTTAATGATATTGGCTTATGGTTTCCGTATTGGTTTGGGTTTGTTAATAGTGGTTGGACTTGGTTGGGTTTGTTTAGGATATAGACTTATCCTTGAGTCACCTGATTGGTGAATACACTATCTTGTTATATGTTCAGACTTCAACTGACTCATGGTATGCAAATTATGGTCGGGTTAGGTAATAGTTGTAGTTCCCAGTCCTAGCTAGGCTTAGGATTTCCCATTACGATAAGGCCCTAGTTCGGGTCGTGTCATGTTAGTATCAGATATTTAGGTTTTGGTGTCATGGGGTGTCCACAAAGCTATGTCAAGTAGAGTATTACTTATGGGTGTGTTATGTATCATACTTCTAATCAGGAGGTTGTGATGCATTTAAGATGTTTCACTTTTTCTTGTTACTCTACTTTTGGGCTATAGATTCTAAGTTCTAGAACTCTTTAATGGTTAATCTTATGGATCATTCCGTCTCAACAATTTAAAGTTTATGAAAACTTACCTATTTTACTAAAAAACAACATGGATGGAACTAGTTTAAATCATGGGGCTCAAACTCAATCAAGGGTCGCAGATTCTGGTTATCCTTATAAAATATCACCAGTCTCCACAAACCCTATTTTGGAAGGTGGCAACTCTATCATGCCAGTTCGATTCTATTAGTACGGGAAGGAATGAGGTAAGGTTGGGAATAGGCAAGGTGAGGTATCTCAATTTCCTAAGACAAAGGAGAGGCCAATGGTATGGTGGTAAATGACCCAAGAGAAAGAGTTGGGTAGTCCTTACTCTGTGCTATGGCTTGTACTTCCCACCAAAATATGTTGGGAGGTCGGTATTTTTAGATTAATAATTCTTTTAGGGCACAAGGTGCCTAATCTCAAGCCAATAGGTCCAATTCTACATCATCTCATTTTTCATTATGAATTTTGTGGTTGGCCATACCGTGGTTGTAGCGATGGAGGAAGGAATCAGAATTTTGGTTGTGGTCAGTTGGGTCACGAGTGGTGGGGATGTCCTATAAAGGTTGCCACTTGGGCAAATAGCGTATTGGCTACTACCTCTAGTTCATAAAAGTAGATAGTATTATCTCAATAGTCTTACTATTCATCAAGAGTCTGAGGCATCTTTCGATGCCGATAATGGTATGTTGAGAACTCTTTTCTTTGTGGTGTGTATAATTTACTTGGCTCAGGCTCCTCTATCTTTTATGGCCTTATTTATGGTTGTGCATTATGGATGTGGTCCCAAGGTTATTTTAGACTCTTTTCTTCTTCTATTTCTACCCCCGGTAGGTGACTTTTGAATTTCTATAAGAGTCTATAGGGGTATATGGCATTTGTTGGTAATAATGGATTCATGCTGGATTTTTTTGACTCGGATATGGTGAATTTCGATGACATTTGGGGGATGGATTGGTTTCTCTCTATTTTTCATTAATTATACTGTTAGACTTATTAGGCTTGCTGGTGAGTCAACTTTTGAATAGGATAATGGTTTCGTTCCCTAGATAATAAGGAAAATTTTATAATATAACTTAGAACTCAAAGGTTGATCTCTAATGGGTCTCTTTATTATTTGGTCTGGGTTAAAGATTCTAACCTAGAAGGACTTTTTTTGGTTCGGTTTTGGTGGTGGATGATTTTCCTAGGGTCCTTTTTGATTACCCTCATGGTGTGTTTCTAATGGAGAGGCTGGTTTGGGGTTGGTCTAGTTTCAAACATTTGTATAAATTTTTATTCCTTCTTTATGTAATTGTTTTAGAGGAGTTGAAGAGCTTATGGAGATATTAAGGGATCTTTTAGATAGAAGTTTCATCTATTCTACTATCTCTTTGTGGAATGTTTTGTTCTTGCATGCATAAGGGGAATGGTTCTCAAAAAATGAATAGGTTTTTGGTAAGTGAATAAGGGTTTTGGAGTGTCCTCCTTATGGGGTGGACCATGCTATGTATATTTTATAAGGGTACTTTACTAGTAGTATATGGTGGTTGGTATATCCTAGGATTGAATCAAGATGCTTGATTTTTTATAAAAGGAAGTATGATGAGGTTGGGAGTAATAATGCAGGAGTTGTAGAGGTAAACTTTTAGGTTGAATGAGGTTGATGACTTGGGAATTATAATAATGAGAGAGCTGTGACTTATAGGTTTGAAGTTTGGGTTGAACGTAAGGATTAGGGATCTAGTTATTCGATAGGTTAGATCATGGATCTTGCATGTATATTTGTCCCTATACATGTACTTTACTATTGGTATGAAATCTATTATTAAATTCATGGTTTTAAATATGTATTTTGACACAATTGAGGGTTTTCATATGATTACTCACCTAATCAATTCTTTCATAAATTGTGATGCATCATTCTTGTTTTATTAATGTTTATGAACATTGTGGGATGCATGGGAATGAAAAATGGATTTTAGGGTACTATGGATTCCCAAATTTCTTGGTTTTGAACTTGGAAAATATATTCCCTAAAAATGTTTTTTAAATTTCTCTTGAATAAAATTTTGTCATATGGTTTGGCTATTCTTGAATCTTTGCATTGTATAAATGGTTAAGGGGAATATAATGGTTGGATCCAAATGCCTTTTAAAAGGCCTTAGTGGCCATGAATTTATTTAAATGGTTTTGGATTAATTAAAAACCTCAGTGTTAATTAGTCTTATGGTTTTTGCATATCTATGTCAGGATCTAGGTAGAATTTGGTTGAATGAGGTTTAGGGTATAGGAAAACCAAGGGTCCTTAGTGTACGCCCTCGGTGACACCCATTAGGGTGGGGTGTTGTGCTGGTAGATGTAATGGGGTAAAGGTTGATGGTTAATGTTAAATTTTTCTTTTAGTGGTGAACTTAAATGAAAGGTCAGGTCGCATATTTTAGTGACACTATTCTATCTCGGTAAAGAGAGTACTTTACTTGTGTTATATGTATTGTTATAACACTTATGCTTAAGGTTCACATCTTGCATTTGCCTTATCCCCTAGATTTGAGTCTTTACCTTGTGTTAAGTTACTCATGGTATGTGTGATTGTGTTTCTGTTACTGTCAAATCTTAAGGACTCCTCTTATGGTATGGTTTGGTCGGGATGTTTCTTTATTATGGTTTAGGTGGTTGTTGTGAAGTACTTTATGCCTATAGTGCCATGTCTTATCTCTGGGATTTTTCCTTAGGATCCATGGATAAGTCTTGTAATTCAGTTTCTTAAATGACACTTCTTATGATAGGATAGTAGTAGTTTTAAAAGTATGGTGATGCATTGAAATGGGGAATGCAAAAGTCCCTAAGTGGGGGAGAGTCTAGGGTGACTACCAGAGTTAAGGTTTTTGAAGCTAAGGTAAGGTTGTTGTCATGGGAGATGGTTAGGAAAGGAATAGGTAGTGAAAATCCTTTGTGAAATATTAAATGGTGTTAGATATCTAGAAGGATAGATCATACCGCGGGTATATAATTTGTAGGCTTGAATGTGATGATTAGTAGATATACCTATAGTTGTTTTGGGTACTAAGAGGTTTTGTAAGGCATGGTCTTATGAACTATCTTCATGGCATAGTGGGTGCATGGCTTTTATATTTTGTGAGTTTTAGTTACAATGGTTAGATATGGTTTGTCTATGTCCTTTACTCATGATTTGCATGTTATAATGATGATGAAAATGGAGTAGTGTTTTGGGATAGAGGTAAGAAGTAGAACCTAGTGGCCTAAGTTTTCTTTTAGCTTGAGCTAGGATTGAATATGAAAATGGTGGTGTACAGTTAGGCTTAAGCTTTCGTGGTGGCGTGTGTTGGTAAATTCTAAATAGAATTTGACTTGCCCTGTAGCATGAGTCCATTTATCTTGTAATCTATGTGTTGTATTGGGGTATGGTGTAGATATTCCTAGGTTGTTGGTTCCTTGGGGTGGTATTGGTATCTTGGGTTCTTTGTTCTTTTGGGGAGGTCCCGATGAGGATCTTGTATTGGTAAGTTCACTGGTTGCGAACAAATAAGGTATGGCTTCAGTAAAGGTCCCGTGGTGGAACTAAAAGTCTGAGAAAGACATTTGGAATGCGGAAGGGGACATGGAGTCCAAGTGTTTGTGTTGGTTCTTGGTTCCGGAAAATCGTGTGTAAAGTGTGTGCTCTTCAACACGACTTTTGTTTTCTAACATGGTTAAAGGTGAGGATTGGTTCCTCGCACATATTTGTTTTCTAAATTTGTTAGAGGTTTGAATGAAGGTGTTGGGGTGTAACTCGTGTCTAGATTATGCAGTGATCTTCTCACCTTGGTTTTGTATTCTTCCTTCCTATTTTGATTGAGGAAAATTTTTTTGGGTGTTAATGTGTTATCTCGTGCTTGTCCCTTACCCTTACACATCATTTGAGGATGAATGATCCTAGTGGGGGAGACTGACACACCCTAGGGATAGGACCTTTGCAAAATTTCTCAAGTTTTGGACCTTTTGACTTGGTACGACCCAAGTGTACCTATTGTACCCTTGAATACAACTCGTAGGATGGCTTTAGGGTTCACTCGCACCCTACGCAGTGTGGTTGTCTTGGCTATTGCCCAAGATACGGCTCACTAGTGTACGAGTCATAAATGAGCATATGAGTGGTATAGGGCAAGTCGTATTGTGCATGATTATCTTGTTTTTATGGAGTCTTCCTTAGGTACTACTAGTGGATATGATTGGGTGTATCACTTGTGCCCTTAGGTACGAGTTGGGGTACCTCTCATACCCTAGGGTACGGGCGGTAAGGGGAATAATAGAGGGAGGTGTAGCTAAGCCATGAAAGGTGGAGGTCCTGGGGGGACCAAAACTGGAACCTTATTTTTGCCGAAATAAGGTTGGTCTTATTGACCGTGTGCATGATGTCACACTTTATTTGGGGGGTGTACTAGTCATCCCTAGGGTTTCTTCTCTGGTCGTACGGCTACACACACTGGGGCCCTTTTTGTAGGGGGAGATGAGCCCATATATTCCATGGGCTTTTTAGGATGGCAAAGCTCCACAACCTAGGTAAAGGTTTTAGAGGCATACTAAACTTGGTTCCCTTTCTCAACATAGTTATATATATCTGTATGTATGGTTGTATGAATTAAGGATGGTTTTAATTGGCATTGTAAATGGAATTATTTTATCCTTATCCTGAGTACAAGCTAGTGTTCACTAATCCGTCTACTGGAGGATGTATACCCACACTATGAATGGACCTGCCATTCTACTTCTCCTGCTTAGTGATAGGATTCGGGGCAGTCAATGTTGATTGAAGTGGTGAGATTCCATAGCTTGGATGGCATCTATTTCATGTCATGGTTTACTTTACATACCTCTTGCCTTTCATAGATTTTGGTTTTGGCTATAGTCGAGGGAATGACCCGACTAGGTACTCTTTGGTTGGTCTAGAGGCTTTGTATGGACAACTGTGGACCTGGGTATGATATGGATGGTTTATGTTATATATATATATATATATATATTCATACAGTGTCTTATTGTCATGATATTGGCTTATGGTTTCAACATTGGTGTGGGTTGCTTATTGGTGGTTGGACTTGGTTGGGTTGGTCTCGGACATAGACTTATCCCAGAGTCACCACGTTGGTTAATACACAATCTTATTATATGTTCAGACTTCAATCGAGTTAAGGTATGCAATTAGTGGTCGGGTTGGGTAACGAGGGCGGTTCCTAATCCTGGTGGCCTTGGGATTGCCCATTACAACAAGGCCCTGGTTCAGGTCGTCTCAGGTGATGGCTAAAAGCATAGTGGCAGGGATGGTGGGAAGTTGCCTCAGATGAAGTGAGGCAATTCTGGGTCTTACTCGACGACTAATGCTCCCTACCCAAACCCGTCGGGTGATATGTATTTCCAACGTTGCGACAATTATAGGGCAAAGGGTGCCTAATATCAGGCTAGCTGATAACATACAATCTACGAACACTAAAATCAGCCACGAACATAACAAAACAAACCGTGACTAGAAAACCACAAGGCTAAGAACAAGATGGAATCCACGCTACGGCAGAAACACAACAACAATAATACAAAAACAAACAAGTGTTAAAATAAAGGGATTGCAAGATGAGATAAGATCTTACGAAAAAAAGGAGAAAGAAAATGTGTATCGAATGTAAAAACCCACAAAGTCGCAATATCAAACACCAATCTTAATATGGTGACCGTTAAGGGAATCAACTTCGCTTACAACCACCATTTCTAAGCAATGTAAGTATTGAATTTTCCAAGCCCTAAACTAAACTACTTGGCTTTTCCAAGCCCTACACTACATGGAACACTCCAAATAGAGCTCTACACTATGTCTTCACATATATCATTCAAAAACTAACTAAAATAAGACTAATAAGAGTCTATTTATAGTATAACTTATTACATAACAAAATGACCAAAGAACCCTTAATGAAGGGGCGTCCATGGTGTGTTTGGAGAGATATGTGTAATCCCCAAAATACCCTTAATGAAGGGTGGCCGTAGAGTGTTTGGGACTTCAATGAAGGGGCAGCCTTGTGGTATTGAGACTCTTCTTCATACGTCAACATGTGTAATCCTTTGGAGCCCTCAGGTAGTCATCAAGGTAATCCTCCAAGCAATCTTTCACACATGGCCTTGCTTAATGGTATTCTCAAAACAGGTCCTCCATGCATGTTCTTGTGTCCTCGAGATGACAAAGTCATAAGTCTCTATGTGTTAGCCTCAAAAGAAGTCATCAAAATCAAAGATGGTCATTTGACTCGTATCATCCTCTCCTTCTTGAAAAGGATTCGACCTCGAATACACACCTTGTAAAACTAAAGAAAGGACAAACAAACACAACATCCTTATGGCATGAGGGATAGGATTAGCATAAACAATCATTTCATCATGTCAAGGTTACACATACTTGAAATATAACCAAGGATCCTTTAAATTGAATATTAAAAACTCAATGAAATATGCACAAAGGATTTGGTTATGGGAATAACCAAGAGATAAGGAAACTACAAGGGTCCTAATGGCATCATACGGTCCCAAAGGTAGAATTAGGATCTTATTAGCCGTAAGACACAATTGCCTTTTTATCTCTTAAAGAGACCACACCAAGGGTGATGTTTTAATTGGTTCTTAAGTCCACAAGATCAATATAGCCTTATCACTCACACAAGTGGACAGACCATCAAATTTTCTACCTTTACATAAAACAAATTCAAGATTTGCATGGATATCATCATAAGCAATGAGGTACTATAGAAAGGAATCAAGTGTAAACGTATACAAGGCCAAAGACAAAGTATTTAAGCACATACACATTCCTTCTTTCAAACAAATAGACAACTTGGCATCCACAAGTTTGGATTCATGTAACTTAAGCACAAGTGTGTCAAGCAAGGATGCACATTTAGAAACATTACCCCAAGGAGACAATGGAATCTTTGCCCTCAGGTTTTTATGAGTGACACTTGGCTTATGATATAGACAAAGTAACAAGATAGGTGCACCAACTTCACCATTTCCATTTTTGGGTTCGGGGTCAAATGAGAAGAGGCCATAGACACGGGTCTAGACAACACTCCTTTTTCGCATAGGCTTTACCTAAGCTACACGACATACTCTCTACAATATCATACATATCATAAAAAGCAAATAATGAGTAAAGGAAGGTGTAACTCAAGTAAAATTCTACTAATGTTTCCTCATGTATGTACTCATTACTAGTTCCCCAATCATCACCATGAGTACTTTCAATAATAAAGTCACACAAAGTAGAAGAAGAGGTAATTTCCATGACTACATATTCCTTACCCTTAAGAGTACTCTCATCTTTCAAAATAAGATTTCCATATTTAGGTGGAATGTTGTCACACCATAGTAGGTTGGCATATAGGATTTAGTCTTTAAGGAAAGCTATACTGTCAACATCATTTTCACTACTAGATTTATTAGGAGTGATTATATCATCTTCAAACATGATATTATACCCAAAGATAGAATGATCTAACCCGCGGACAGATTCAAAACAAGTCCACTCTCTAAAGGATCATTATTAAGTTTCAAAGATGTTTCAAGAACATGATTAACCTGATGAGCCAAGCAAACATTAGAATCTATATCACAAGATAAGCTCACGGATTCAATCCTATTTTGTTGCCCAACATTTTCAAATTCTTCACTTACCTAAGTTCTATTAATTACAACATATATAAGCTCAATTAGTGGTCAATTTCCACACACAAGTTGATCAACACAAATTTCACAAGACGATGTACTATTATTTAACATAATGGCCTTAACACTAGGTTGAAACGAATCGATCTTACAAGAAGATTCAATTCGGTCATCAATAGATCAACTAGCGTATCCACACTCACAACATGTACATCAGCATCAAGAGGCAAAGAATCAATAGACTCATAAATAGGTAAGCTACTACCCACACTTAATGGACTACTAGTCATACAGTCATCATTCACATGCAGACAAGTGTAAGAGTTAGCTATTTACCTTGATGTTCTTGAGTATATTATTCTTTACCATGGTGTGAAGGTCCCCCACAAGCTTTAGCAGCAACTAAGACTTCCCTTGTTAAATCTTTGAAGGGAATCATCTTCTTTATCACCTATTTTCCTCTGCTTTCCATGTTGGTACCAACATAAATATGCTTGGAAATAGAAGGAAAAACATAGTAAGGACGGTTTGGTGGCAATTCCCTCACTTCGCTCCACACAACTCTCTCTTTTTCACTCTCAGGTTAAAACTTGCATACCCTTACTTCTCTCAATCTTTTGTCTCTCATAATTATTCAAATTGGAGTAGGTGAACACTTCTCTTTGGGACTTGGGAAGAATGGATGTCATGGGATCATTTCCCTATCGATCTCTTCCAATATTAGGCTATTTTTGCACATGTGTAACTTTATATTATGAAAACGAATTGGAACCCTATCTTACATGATAGTATGTCAAGGGGAAAATATTAGACCACACCTCCTAGTGCTATTAAAATTGGGAAAAAACAACCTTCACCCTCTCGGTAACCTTAAACCCGTCCAAGGAATATGGAACAAATAGAGGCTCTTGAAACAACCCCAAATAATCAACCATGGATGGAACAATATAGTTTCTATAGAACCTATCATCTAGCACAATGAGGCTGCCCAAAACCCCATAAATGATCACCTTTTTGGAGTGAACACTCCTTCTTGGATCAACATTGTAAAACACATGAGTACCCTTCGGCTTTTGAGATGCATTCCTTCTTCTTCTTATGGGACAACCTCCACCATAGATAGTATAACCATTCACACCATGTCTACCTTGATAAGAAGTACTACAAGGTATATAATATGATTTTCACACTGTAACGCTCTGAATCTGGTACCCGGAATGCTACACGGTGCTCATGACCTCGAAGGACCACAAGCTAACCCATAATTGATATCTGTAACTGAGCACTGAATAATATACTATAAATATGAGAAATATAAGCTGTAAGGCCATAAGGTTCAAAGCTAAACTAATACTAAATGTAAAATAATATCTGTAATGGGGGGTAACAATGCCCAAAACTAAAATAAATTATCTGAAACATGCTGTAGTCTTAAAGCCTTTAAACTGTCTAAAATCTGTGGATTTGATGGAATATGTCCCCAACTAACTCCAAACTACTGAAATATTAAAGTAATAAAATAATTAAGCTATCCTCGAATGATGATGACTCACTGCTAGTCTGGCTATTGAATGTATGATGTACTAAGGATGCTCGAGAGCTCGTGCTTATAAACCTATAGTATAAAACACCATAGCACAAATGCGTTAGTACATTGAATGTACTAGTATGCAAGTGAGGTAGGCTAAATACAAAGGGTTCATATGCATAAACATTACTAGCTGACTAAATAACACAAATGTGAGAATGCATGCATGAATACGTAACTGTAACTGAATTTGTAATAGTATTAAGTACTAAATTCTGACTACTGAGTCTACTAATAACATGGATTTACTGACATCTAGATTTACTAATACTAGGATACTGAGTAACTGAGTCTACTAAATACTGAGGGGCTGATATTATCTTACTGATAAATGAATAACTATTTCTGACAGTTCTGATTATGAAAAACTAGTCTGATTGACTATATTTCGCAGTCCTAAAACTGAATACTGATAACATGAGTTACTAATAATTGATATAGCTGATACTGAATGACTGTATCTGACAATCTAGATTCTGATGGAACTAGCTAAGTTTCATATTGTACTGAGTTGACTGTATCTGACAGTCCTAAAATCTAAAGAACTATCTGAGTTCTATTACTTAGACTGAGACTAAAACTATAACTGTGGAAAGTAGTCATCTAACCGACATACCCCTAATACGCCATATTGGCTGAGTTGAGGTCCAATCTGTAACCCCAATGGAAGGGTTTCAATACCACGCCACTGGTAAGGAAAAACTGTGAGTGACCCTCATATAATAGGTTACTTTAATAGGAATGGTGGGACCCTCATATAACAGGTTAAGCCATCTCATCTACCCTCATATAAAAGGTTATGATGTCTCAACCTATGCTGGCTACGTAGTTCTTGAGCGCAAAGATTTCTTCTAAGAATCACACCCTCTAATCACAGGTGAGTTACCATCCTTGGGCTCACTCGATGCTAACTCTTACTCCCATATGAATAGACACTGAACATGATTAACTGAATTGAACTGGACTGAGTTCATTGAGTTTTGTTGACTGACGGAATACTACTGAGACTACTAAAGTACTGAGCTATCTAAGATTATTGGGATTACTAAGTTTACTGAGTTTTCTTGAGTTACCTGACTTACTGAATTCTACTGAACATGGCTTGACTGAGGATATCATAAAAATATGAAACTGGCTTAGGCACACAACTAAATTTTTGAGTACAAGTACCCCCAAGACTCGATAGCATGAAACTGACAATACATGAAAACACTTGCATACTTGATAATAGTAAACAACTGACAATACAATCAATAAGGCATTTTATCAAACATTTAAGAGTCATGAATTCGTACATGGATAGGAATGAACATTAGTATACCATAATTCATTCACTAAAACCTTTTATCAAGCACATAAAATGCATTAACTTATACCTAAATGGAGATTTCTTGTCAACATACTATAACAACACTATTTCATTCACATAGGTATTTTGTCAAACACGTGGGGAGCGTACTTCGGTTATACCATCATCAATGCATCTAATTATCATGGTTGCATAAATCAATTTGCAAGTTTTGAAGGGTTTATAATGAATATTATGCAAATCATCACATACTAGGATCAATCATTGGAACATGTAATTTAAAATATGAATAAAAACCCAACAACAACATGAACATAAATTTCAATTCAACTAAATCATGAATATTCACAAATACATAAATCTTGGGATTTTGAAAAGAGATTCTTGAGCTTCATGGGTGTAAGGGACCCATGAATCAACACTTGACATACTTGGAAATATAAATTCTTGGAGTTCTTGGAAAGATTCTTGGAATTAATCTTGATTTCTTGAGCTAGGGTTTTTGCCTCTTGAGGGAGAATGATTTTGTTCTTGAGAGAGAGTGAGGAAAGTGATATCATAGGGTTTTTAGGACATAATTTTGTGGTTAAAGGCTGATCTGGGCTATGAAAAAAGACCCAATTTCCCTTAGAAGGTTTTTATTTTTTGTCACTAAAAATTTGATTTGGGCACCTGGAACGACACGATGCTATCGCGTCGTGCCACTAGAAATTGCCAACTAGGACCTGGGCTGATAGTGCAACACGGTGAAATCACACTGCAATACTGTATGGGACTTGGAATCTTACCGCGATGCGATGGTATCGCACTGAAACACTAGAAAAAAAGATAATTCTAAATTTGACCCTTGGCACGACATAATCGCAGAGGCCAACTGGATTTTGATGATTGCTATTTTGGCATGCTCCGCAACGCGTTGATGGCTCAGGTGGCATACTTTCTTACTAAAATGGCTGTAACTCTTTGCCCGGTTGTTGGATTTGGGCGAATTTGATATCTATGGAAAGCTTATTCAATTTTCCACACAACAATAAGTGAAAATCTTGAAAATTCCACATATATAAAAGTGGATTCATCTTTTAAAGAAAGCCTTTAACATTTTAAGGATGATTTTAAACTAGATAGAAGTACGAGGTATTACACACACTCCCCACATGCACTCTCATAATAGCTCTCATAACCTTTGTAAATGAAAGTATTATACCTTACACCAATTCTAGTATCGGCTTAGGATATGTAAGACTCCCCATATATCCCAACATCATAAGGACCATCACAGCAGTATTCATAATCTCCATTTTTAATATAAGCACTAGGCACTTCATTCACCTCATTTTCCCCCACAAACTCATAACCCTCAATTCTTCCTATCCTTGATCATGGCTATTTTTATTTCCCCCATAATCTCCAACAACTTTGTAGCCATAAAATCCCTCACTGCAATCATTGTCTCCCATGTCATAGTCACGATAATCCACGGCTATCAAACACATATTTCCTTATAACACTTTGTACCTACAAAATAAAAAAATAAGATTAGTGGTAAAAGCTCCTCACTAACACTCGTATGCACTCGCCTTTGTGATCCTCACAATTATAGTGGCTACTATTGAAAGTTTCTTATACTCTTCTAGTCAGTAAAGTGCAAATCACTACTTATAGGCTAAAATAGATTCTTCTTTGATCAACTCAAGACGCAAAAGAAAAAATTCTACTTAAGAACTTGAAACAAAAAGTTACGACAAATTAAGAATGATAAAAGCACACAAATAATGAAGACACGATGAAAATTGATTCAAAACTAATTCACAATCTAGTAGGTGATTACTCATTGCTAATTAGTACGAGAATCAAGAAATGAAACTAATGAAACAAAGAAAGGAAACTTAGAATCTAAATTTGAGTTACAAGGTTTTCCGAACTTTGATGATCTGGCACTTTGGTGATGTGGTAGTTTGAAATTTGGATTGGTCAAATTTTAATTTGGGAGAGTGGAAAAATCTATTTTAGTAGGGACAAACAAGACTTTGGAGCCCTTTTCAAAATTTCAAGAGATTTCACTTTTTCCTTGCACATTTTTGGCTAGACAACTTTTAAAAGTATTTTTTCCTTTCCTTTTTTGTCAGCCTTGGAATATCCCTCTTTCTCCTTTTTGGCAACAAGACTTTTGAAAGCCTTTTGCTCCCTTTCTTCTTTAGTGTTGTCTTAGAAATGTTTTCAAGACAAACAAAGACTCACTCTCTTTTCACTTAAATTTTTAGAATCAAACTACAATTTTTAATGTTCTTGTTCAATAACTTATGAAGATCATGAAGAACATAAAGAACACTAAACAATGGTACCTAACCTAAATAAGATCAAAATTGGATGATTTTTGGCTTCTTTTGCACACGTTGAGCTCCTCAACAATAATACCATAATTTTAAGACCAAACCTTAACCACAAATATCAATAACATACAGCTTAAGCTCAATCCCTCAATAATAATCTTCCAAAATTTGAAAACAACTCAGAAATAACTCAAAATTTTAGATTTCGAATCTGTAAGTGTTAGTAAAGAAGATTCTAACACTAGAAGCAACAAAACACACAAAATACTCCTATATCTAAGTTCAAAATTTTGGCCAAACACCAAAAATGGGACTAATTACTATTTTGAGATTTTTGATTTTCAACATTTTTTTTATTTGCAACAATCCTAAGATTGATTCCGTAGGAAAAAAATCAATCCTTGGCCTAATACAAAATGATAATGGATGATCTACAAACACCAAAATCAGCCAAGAACATAATAAGAAAAATCAAGACTTGATAACCACTAGGCTGAGAACAAGATGGAATCTAGGCTACGACAGCAACACAACAACAATGATACAAAAACAAACAAGTGTATAAAACAAAAGGATAGGCAAGATGACATATGATCTTATGAAAACAAGGGGAACCAAAATGTGTATCAAATTTAAAGACCCTCAAAGTTGCAATATCAAACACAAATCTTCTTATGGTGACCACAAAAGGGAATAAACTCCTACAACCATCATTTCTAAGCAATTTTAATATTGACTTTTCCATGCCCTACACTAAACTACTTCATTTTTCAAAGCCCTACACTACATAGAACATTCCCAATAGAACTCAAGACTATGTCTTCTCAATACATCATTCAAAAACTAACTAAAATAAGACTAATATGAATCTATTTATAGTCTAACTTATTACATAACAAAATGACCAAAGCACCTTAATAAAGAAGAGACCATGGCATGTTAGGAGGGACATGTGTAATCCCCAAAATAATCTTAATAAAGAAAGGCCATGGAGTTTTTTGGACTTCAATGAAGGGGAAGCCTTGTGGTATTAAGACTCTTCTTCATACGTCAACATGTGTAATCCTTTGGAGCCCTTAAGTAGTCATCAAGGTAAGCCTTCAAGAAATCCTCGACACACATCATTGCTTAATGGTATGCTCAAAATGAGTCCTCTATGCATTTTATTGTGTCCTCAAGGTAACCAAGTCTTGAGTCTCTATGTGTTGGCCTTCAAAGATTTCATCAAAACCTAAGATGGTCATTTGGATCATATCACTAGTGGGGCATACTCAGCTCTGTCATATCATCCCAATAAATTTTATGGTTGATTGCATTGGGGTTACTATGATAAAGGAAAGGACAAGTGCTTTAACTATGCTCAACCAGAAAAAATGGTTAGAAGCTCTCTAGTGGCCAGGGTTGCTTATGAGTAAAACAAGGTTCTTGTTTCCTCTTCTTTATATCCATTATGAAAGGGTGCACCATCTGGCTCCATTACTTGTCAAAATAAGCTCTATGCTCTTACTACCCTTTAGGAGTTTGAGGCATCACCTGATGTTGTGACTGGTATGTTGAAATTTTTTTCCCATGATGTGTACTATTAACTTGATTCGGGGTCCAATCTCTCTTATGTGACCCTATTTGTGGCTATGCATTTTGGTTTTGATCCTGAGTGTATTTCAAACCCTTTTTCTATTTCTACCCTGGTGGGCGACTCTATGGTGGCTAGAAGAGTCTATAGTGGTTATGTGGTATCAGTTGTTGGTTGGGAGACTTTGGTGGATCTATATGAATTAGATATGGTTGATTTTGATGTCATATTAGGGATGGATTGGTTGTACTCGTGCTATGCTTCTCTAGACTATCAGGCCTGCAAGGTTTTCTTTAAATCCCTTAATGAGCTAGTTATTGAGTGAATACCCTAGGTCCTAAGAGGAAGCTCATATCTTATCTTAGATCTTAAAGATTAATCTCCAAAGGGTGTCTCTATCATCTGGTCTGAGTTAAAGATTCTAACTTTGAGGGTCCTTCTTTGAATTCTTTCTTGGTGGTAAATGAATTTCCTAAGGTCTTCCCCAATGACCTTCTTGGTATCCCTTTAAATAGGGAGATTAAGTTTGGGGTTGATCTTATTTCAAACACTAATTCAATTTTTATTTCTCCATCTAATTTAAACAAGCTTAAGGAGCAACTAAATAATTATTTATACAATGTTTTCATTTGTCCTAGTGTTTTCTAGTAGGGTGTACCTATTTTTTTCATACATAATAAGGATGGTTCCCTTTGGATATGTATTGACTATCGATAGTTGAATAAGGTAATAGTAAAGAATAAATATAATCTTCCAAGGATAAGTGATTTTCTTTATCAACTATAGGGTGCTAAAGTTTTCTCCAAGATTGATCTTTGATTCGGGTACAATCAGTTAAAGATTAGGGAGGTGGATATCCCTAAGATTGCTTTCCATACTAGATATGGGCATTTTGAGTTACTGGTTTTTCTTTTTGGGTTAACCAATGCCCCGATGATATTCATGGATTTGATAAATAGAGTCTTCTATCAGTTTTTAGATTTTTTTGTAATTGTGTTCATAGACGATATTCTTGTGTACTCTAAAATAAGAGCGAGATGGATCATGCATGTCACCTCCAGGTTGTGTCACAGACATTAAAAGAGCAACAGTTTTATGTCAAGTTATTGAAATGTAAATTCTAGTTAAACGTGGTCACTTTTTTGGTCATATTATTTCTAGTAAAGGGATCATAGTAGACCCACAGAAGGTTGTAGTAGTTAAGACGTGGTCTATACTCATGACTCAAACTGATATTCAAAGCTTCTTGGGTTTTGCTAGCTTCTATATAAGGTTTGTAAAGAGTTTTTCTTCAATAGCTGACCCATTGACTAAGTTGACTTAGAAGAAGGTAAAGTTCTTGGGTCTGATACTTGTGATAGTAGTTTCGAGAAGCTGAAGGATAAACTAACTTTGGCTCTAGTTTTGAATTTTCTTAAAGGCATTAATGGATTTGTGGTCTACTGCAATACATCCTATATGGTTCATAGGTGTGTTCTAATATGGTAAGGTGATAGCTTATGCCTATAGGTAGTTGAAGGTGCATGAGAGAAGATTGTTTCCTATGGTATTTGAGTTAAAAATTTGGTGTCCCTTTTTATATAGGGTAGATATGGATATATTTTCTGAATATTAGAGCCTGTATATGTGTTTACTCAAAAAGAGCTTAACCTCAGGCAAATGAGATAGCTTGAGCTGCACAAGGATTAAGACATGAGTCTTTAATACCTTCCAGGTAAAGCTAATATGGTTGTTGATTATCTTAGGAGGTTATACATAGGTAGTCTAACTCATGTTGATAAGGAGAAGCGAGAGTTAGTGAAGGACATTTACCATTTGGCTAACCTTGGATTTTTCCTCTTACACTCTAAGGATGGTGATGTATTTATTCAGATAGTGGTATAGTCATCTCTTGGCATTGAAATTAAGGAGAAAAAAGTATTTGATCTTGTATTGATGAGGATCAAGGGTGACATTGGTGGGCAGAAGGTGATGGCCTTTGAGATTAGTGGCAATGGTACTGTGAGGTGCAAAGAGAGATTATGCATTCTCGATGTTGATTATTTATGAGAAAGGATCTTTGTTGAGGTGAATGAGTCATACAATGTTGTTCATCCCGATTTGACAAAAATGTATTTGACCTTAGGAGATATATTAGTTGAACAATATAAAATGGGATGTGGCAAATTTTGTAGCCAAGTGCATGGTGATCCAACAAGTGAAAGTTTAGCATGTGAGGCCTTGAAAGATTGTATCAGGTGATTGAGTTGCCTGCATGGAAATGGAAGTTATCAACATGAATTTCGTTACCGATCTTTCTCTTTCTCAGAAATAGTTTGATTCGATTTGGGTTATTGTGGATAGGATGACAAAGCCTGCTCGCTTCTTGTTAGTGTGGATTAATATTTTAGTAGAGGATTATGCAAGGTTGTACCTCCAAGAGATTGTGAAGTTTCATGGGGTTCCTATTTCTATCATCTCGGATCTTGGTATACAATTTTCATCTCTCTTTTGGTGGTTGTCTCAAAATGGTTTAGGGACCAAGGTGTGTCTTAGTACTGCTTTTCACCTATAGTCGAATGGGCAAGTAGAGAAAACTATTAAGACATTGGAGATATACTTCGAGCTTACATTATTGACTATGGTGGTAGTTGGGTAGATCATTTTCCTCTTATAGAGTTTGCCTATAATAATAGCACCACTCTAGCATTGGAATAGCTCTATTTGAGGCATCGAATAGTAGAAGGTGTAGATCTCCTATTGGGTGGTTCAAGGTTGGTGAGGTGAGGATATTTGGCCCAAATTTTATTCACCAAGCCATGGAGAAGATAAAGGTGATTTGGGATAGACTTAAGGCTTCCCAAAGTCCCTAAAATTCCTATGTGGATGTGAAGTGAAAGAAGTTGAAGTTTGAGGTTGGGGATAAATATTCTTGAAGGTGTTTCCTATGAAGAGAGTGATGCGGTTTGGGAAGAAGGGGAAGCTTAGTCCCCGGTATGTTGGTCCGTACTTTGTTTTAAGAAGGGTTGGTAATATTGAATATGAATATGAGTTCCTTCTATTTCGAGCTCCATTCACCCAGTATTTCCTGTTTCTATATTGAGGTAGTGTATGGCTGATCCGCCAAGAATTGTTCCTATCAATTATAATGGTATTTTGGATTCTCTATCTTATGAGGAGTTCCCAATTAATATCTTGGATCAGAAGGTTTGTCAGTTGTGGACCAAGGATGTGGCCTCGATAAAGGTTCTATGGAGGAACCACAAGATGGAAGAGGCTACAAGGTAAATGAAAAGGACATCGAGTCTAAGTATCCATTCCATTTTTTCACTTTAGGAATTCGTGCGTAAGGTATGTGTTTTTATTAACATCTTCTTCTTATAACTTAGTTAAAAGAAAAATTGATTTTCTTGGCATCTTTGTCTTCTAACTTAGTTAAAGGTAAGAGTAGAGATATGTGGAGTCCAAATCATGCTTATACTGTCTTATCCCATCACTCGAGGACAAATGATCAAAGTGAGGGAGAATTTAAACACCCTAAGTTTTGGTCCTTGGAAATTTTCTAATCTTTGAGCTTACGATTCTTGTAACGACTCTTCATACAATTCGTATGATGTATGTATGGGTCAGGTGACCCAACTCGTAAGGTGTCCAGTGATAGTTGGGTTTCTATTGTGGTTACCATTTGGTGGTATCGATTATTAGGTATGGGGATAGGTTGTTAGGGTGATCCTTTACTTAGTCAAAAACTTAGTAACTTGACTTGGCTATGAGTACGAGTGGTTCACTAAAATCCATAAGGGTAATTTTGAAGTTTTTGTGTGAATTCGTATGTTGTCTATTTAAATTCTTGTGGATTTTGTTGGGTACAACTGGACCATATGAGTCGTATGTTCTGGTCATGAGTGGGGGTTTGGGATTCGCATGGTGGACAGTGTGTGGTTATCCAACACACTGTCTTGCTGATGACTCGATGGTACGAGTTGTATATTGTGGTCACAAGTCACAGGGTTGACTCATAATCACCTGCGCAATTTTATAATTTAAAGTTAGGGTATTCTGGACATTTCCCTTTTGTAACTCCTTTTGATATCATAACATAAAACACCTTTTGGTAATTCATTACTCTATTATTCTCAATCAAACACACTTAAAATCTCTCTAAAGCAAAAGGCTAGGGTTTTATCAAGATAATCAATTGGCGGGTTTAAGAAGTGATTCTCTATGTCTTCCTTAGTTTCTAAGGAACGTTACTCCTCCCTCATTGTTATTTTACAAAGAGCATGTGTTTTAATGTTTTGTTTTCATGGTATGGTTATTATTTTGACTTAATGGTTGGGGGTTTTGGATGTTCATGGTTGAACAATGTATCTAATGGTTTAATGATGTTTCTTTATTCTTCTAATACTATTTTGACATTGTGGAATGCATGGTATTGGTACATGGATTGAGGGATACTTTGGATTCCCCAAATTACTTAGTTATGGCTTTGAAACTTTTGTGCCCTCAATCTGTTTGTTAAAATTCCAATGAGAATGATTTTGTCACATAGCTTGGCTATTTTTGAAATCTTTGCATTGCATTAAAGGTAATGGAACTTACATTGGTTTGATTGGTTTTAAATGGTCTAGAAAGGCCTTGGAGACCATGGTCTTGGTTTAATTAGAAACTTTGGAGACAACTTGGTTTTAATGGATTTGGTATGACATTAATGGATAGTATTGCAAGATCTAGATTTTGTATGATGATACCGATGGATAATGCCTAATAAAAGACTCCTTGGTAAATGGTTAGAATGTCTAAAGAGTTATAATATGGGCTTAAAGGGGGGGGGTGTAGCAAATCTGTGGAAGGTGGAGGTCCTGGGGGGCCGATACTAGAAACTTATGTTTGCCGATGTGAAGTTTGGTCATGGTGATCGTGTGCATGGTGTCACACTTTATATTTTGGGAGATGTACTAGTCAACTCAGGTTCTTTTCTCTGGTCGTGCGGCTAACACGCACTTGGGCCCTTTTCATATGAGATGTTGAATCCATATAGCCCGTGGGTGGTTGTAGGATGGAAAAGATACTCAACCCAGGTAAAGGTTTTAAATGAATGCTAAACTCGATTCCTTATCCCAACATGGTATATATGTATATATGTGATTGCATATGGTTATTTACTTTGGTTTTTAATTATTGGCATTATTTTATCTTATACCTGAGTACATGCTAGCATTCACTCTGCTAACCATCTTCGAGCATTGAATCCCCATGCGATGCAGGAACCGACCATACTACCATTCCTCTAGCTCAGTGACTTGGATTCGGAGATAGCTTTGAGTCAGACTGAAGTGGTGAGCTTCTATACTCTTGAAGGCTTTCATGTTGTGGACTTCTTTTAATTTTGGTTATTTCTTTGGTTTGGTTTTGGCTATGGTCGGGGTCATGTCCCTACCGAATACTATTGATTCTAGTTAGAGGCTTTGTCAGGCTATTATGGGCATGGGCTGTGTTGGTATTGATGTCAGCCTTGGTATTGGTATAGCATTAGGGTTGGCATCGATTGGATAGTTGGTTGAGGTTATTGTATTTTTTTATTATAGAATTTATTTAATATCTATAAATAACTATTGTTTTATCTTTTTTATATGTTTGAAATTCATCAGATATAGGGTTTAGGGCAGTTATGGTTGGATATTAGGGGTGGTCTCTGGTCCTGATTGGACTTAAAATGCCCAGCACGACTAGTCCCTTCTTCATTTCATATCACCTTCTGATCAACAAATGCAAAATCCTAAAAACGATGATCACATACTTGGTATTACCATGAGGAGTGGTATCACTACAATGGATCCTCGATGACCTGCTAGATAAGCTATTAATGATGAGACACCTATTATTGAGTTTGAGAAGGTAACATATGATAAAGGTAAAGCTGTTGAAGATAAAAGTAGGGGATTGGTCATTGAGCCAAAAATTAGACTGATTTCGAGGTCGCTCCACCTTTTACTCATGGATTAAGACAAAATAAAAAGAAAGGTAAGTTCAAGCAATTCTGTAATATGCTAAAAGAATTGATCATTAACAAACCTTTTCCAGTGGCATTGGAGTAGATGCCTGGATACGCAGGTTTTATGAAACAGTTGGTCATAAGAAAGAAAGGAGTGACATTTGAGGATGTTGATGATATGCACCACTGGAGTGCATTCACGACTAGGTCTTTGGCACAAAAATAGGGCAAACCCAGTGCATTCACTATATCATGAACTAGTGGGGAATCCCGATTTTCCTGATCCTTGTGTGATTTAAGGGCCAACATTAATTTGACATTACTGTCCATATTCATGAAGTCAAGTTTGAACCCTCCAAAAATGACTTCATTAACGCTATTGATGGTTGATCGTACAGTGGAAAAGTCTGTTGGAATCTCTTTTGATGTTATCGTGAGGGTAGATAATTTCATATTTCCAGCCGACTTTGTCATCCTAGACTGTGAGGTTGACACTGAAATGCCTATTATATTGGGAAAACCATTTATGGCCACAGGTAGATAAATGGTTGACATGGAGAAAGGTGAGCTAAAATTCCTAGTCAATAGTGAGGAGGATACATTCAACATCTGAAAGTCAATGAAACAGCCTATCGATATGAGAGTAGTATCGATGCTTGATTCTATTGATAACCCTGGAGGATATTCCTATGGTTATCATTATTAATTCTGAGTAGTCATGATATCAACGTTATGCCTCGACGTTAAATCAAGTATTGAATGGGAGTCAACCCATGGGATTGTTGGTGAAGTGTGAGTAACCAACATAGACACGTCATGCCGAGACTTAAAATCAAGCGTTGAGTGGGAGGCAATCCACAATTTTTAGTGTTCACATTTTTGTTTTTTTCTTTTTTTATCGGGGTTTTATCGTATGGACTTACCCAGAATATGGTAAAAACTTTCTACATTCATCTATTTCAAGGTAAGGGGGAGATGTGATCAACCCATCATGGTTATAATTCCTATACGGTAAGTTGAGTAATAATTTGAAAAGTTGAAATAATAAGGATGAAAAGTGGTAAGTTATTGATGTTGGAATGTAATTTTAATTTTGGGACTTAAAACATAGGTTGTGGGACCATAAGTATCAAGAAAAATATCAAAATGCCAAGTCCAGGTTGCAGAAAAGTGGGCAAAATTTTTTATCCTAGCACCTGCACCTAGCACCTGCTGGCCGTAGGTGGTACCTACATACAGAGCCAAACTGTGGGTAGTTGTCGCACGTATAAGCTGCAGCTAGGTCAAGTTTTGGGCCCAATTTTTAATTAAAATTTTGGGCTCACCAACACTTAAATATGACCTAAAATAGGGCCCCACCTATATAAAAACATTCTTACCCTCATTATAACTTATTCAAATCCTCAAAACTTCACTTTTCTCTTTGAATTCAAACTTCCCCTTTAAAACACAAAATAACCCCACTCTTATTTAAAGGCTAAATTGTCACTTGTTTGAGATACCAACTTGTTCCAACACTCTAAAATGCGTTCCAACCTTGGTTTGGTTGATGTCTTCATTATTCTCGTTTGGTTCTACATTTAAAAGACAACTTTCTCAGCTCCTAATGGTTATATATTTGTTTATCTATTTTTTAAACAAGTTTATATGTGTATTTCATTGACAAATATATAGAAACTATCATTATTGAATGTAGGAGCCTTGAAGTAGACTAAAAATATAATGTAGGGCCTTGTTTTGAACAAAAAACTAAAGTTAGGCCTCAACCGGAAGTTGAACATGAATGAATAGAAGTAATACCAATAGTTGAGCATATTTGTTTTCTTTGAAATATGTGATTTATGATAAGTGTGTGTACATTGGACTTGTTCGAATCTCAAATGGGTTATAGGGGTGCAAAAATTGAGGAAAAATTTGAACTTTTCAAATTTTGAGTTTTTCTTCGACTTTTGCTATCCATTAATTTTGTTAGAAAATAACAATTGGGTTTTCAAATAAATATGGAACCTAAAGAAGTGAAGAAAATAATGGCCAGTACTTCTAGTAGACAGGCAGAGTCTCCCGAGCCTAGCGGTTCAGAGGAGGAGTACCCGAGGCAGCATTGTATAGGCACTGCAGTTATGGTGAAATGCAGAGTCATGCGAGGACAGACTCTCTAGGATGCTAAGTCAACTACAACCCAACCGAGGATAAACTAAGCAAGGATATCACTAACACATACTCCTCCAGCTAATAATAATGAGGAGAGTGAGGCAGAGTCTAAGTCTACTTCACAGGTTACAGCTTAGGACCCCTAGTTTGAAGAAGGGTCCAAAGAATTATCTGATGAGGTTGGGCAGGAAAAGTCATTTATGATACCCTAGTCTGAGGAGGCTAAGGCTACTCATGTACAACAGGTAGAGAAACCCTATTCTGGTGAGGGTATTGAGCAACCTTCCCATGATGCATAAGTATAGCAAAGTCCTACAATTATAAACACCCCAAAGGTACCTCCTGAGGAGGCCACGTTTTGGTGGTTGTTGATTAGATGTCGATTGATACCCACTGCTTCAGATAATACATTCATGTGGGAGGGAGCAGTACTGGTCTCTTGTCTGATGGCTAGATATGAGGTATATTTTGCTTTTATTCTTTGCCGTAAGTTACATGATAGAGAATTTCAGAAGTTTAATAATCTACCTTTCCCTTACATAATTCAGAGGTTATGTGAGAAGGCTGGTGTGACTGAGATACCAGGTGTAGATGAGAGGGTACCTACGACAGTGACTGCACTGACGAGGAACATGAAGGGTCTGGCATGACCAGGCACTTCTACGAGATAGAGATAGCAGGCAGAAGTACCATGGGCCCAGTTTGAGGGCCCAACAATTTCAATAGATCCTACTGAGGCACATCAAGATAATATGGTTGTTAGTTTTGATAAGGATATAGGGGAGTTGAGAGAGGCTCCAAACTCTAGTACGTAGGTTGAGGGGACACAGGCTACTTTTTCAGCCCCATCTTTAACCTCAGAGTAGTTGGTGCTACTACAGAGCCTACTCACCCATCCACTAAAACTTCTAGGATAGGTATGATAACTAAATATTGTGAGGTTTTGCAGAGCTTAGTCGATTGAGAAAGGGCCACCGATGCTAAAGTGAGGGTGTTTGAGACTGAGATAACTACTTTCTACAAGTAGATGAGACTAGAAGTTAGGACTAGATATGATAAGGCACAGGCCCGGTCGGAGGCTGCACGGAGTACTTCACTCTATGAGAAATGTGCCAACTTCCAGACATGGCTCAATGAGTTTTAGAGGGGTTATAACCCGATATACAAAGAAATTTGCACCAAATCTAGCCCAGATGTGGGAGGAGTTAGATGTATTACGAGAAAATATATGATTTTTCATGAAGAGCCATATTGTAGCCACTCCATCAGTTATACCATAGGTGGTCTAGATATCATCGTCGCGCGCATTGAGATAGTTTGATTTTCTCATGGATAGTTATGAGGACGTCCCAGAAGATTTGGATAAGAGAGGTGCCATAAACAAATTGCAGGAATTTGATTTACCATATGAACAAGTTTTTAAAAAGGCCAGACATGATTCGATGGAGTCAGCATTCATCAATAGTTAGAGGCATACATCTATAAAAGCGGGTGCAACATCCAGTAGTACACCACCGCCTCCGCCAGTTGATATGCACTATCTAGTATGCACTTGATTTGAGTGCCTAGTGCATCCTAAGTATGTTCTCATTTCCCTCTATTTTTACTTTGTTTTAGTATATTGAGGATTGCACGTAGTTTTTCTTTGGAGGTGGGCATACCATGCTGCTATGGGTTTTTGTTGTCGTGCTTCTTTTTCCATTGATTGTGGTATGGTTCTAGAACCGATATGTCTAGGATAATTTTGTGTCATATTGTCTTTTTCTTCATATGGTGTTGCTTTTGTGTAATAAGTAGATTTTTAAGTATCTTCACAAGATCAAAATTAAGATTTAAATATCATTGTGATTCAATATTCCCTTTTTGATGATATAAGACAAAGAAACTTCAAAATACCTCATTTTCACCATGTAGTATCTTCAATTTTCATAAGCTCTTGAAGTGCATCTTCCCCCTTAATATTGGATTTTATGTTGACAATCTTATTTTTTTATAACTAGTTTCTCTATTTTTCAACAACTTACAACTGCATGTCAATACACTTGGCTCAATACACAAGTTTTGTAAGATTGATGTAATTTACTATTGATCTCAATTAGGTTTTTAGGCTCCATGAGTTGATAGACATTTAGCAATATTTTCATATTATAACTTGTACAACTAGCTAGATTGCATGACTAAGAAATTTCAATGATCTTCATTATCCTATGAAATGATTATCTTTTCAATTCACCTCAGCCCATTAGATTGATCGGTTTGCAGGAATAAAAAAAACTTATTGTTGTCTTAATATAATTACATCCCTCTTGGCATTAATTTGTTGATTCACTACCTTGATAATGAAAATTTATAGTATATTCTATTGCCATATAGTTTTGAAGATTTTTCAGAGAATTTTATAACATCAGCTTGCTTATGTGGTATATGCTCCAACTGACAAATCATCTATAAGGACTTGCTTTTCATTTATTGTAACCAAATTTAGAGCCTAATCATAACCATACACATTTTAAGGAAATATTCTTTGGTATATCTCATATAAAAAATATTTTTTTGATCTTTGATCGGGTTGTTCCATTAGAGGACTAATTCTTTTATAATTAACAACCAGTTCCTTTATCCAAAACCACACTGAATGTAATGCCAAACCATGTGTTGCCAATCATTAAGCTCCAACGAGATTTATTAACACTATCGAGCATTATGAACGTCACTTTTATGGGACTCTACCTCATGACACAACATACTATACCTACTAAGCTGGGATCAAATCACAAAAGTTAAAAGTAAGGGGGGATTAGGAATCCAAAGATTTTGAACGAAAAGTGACTCAATCCTAGCAGCTACTTCTTGGTGATAGATCAAAAATCTGAATTCTCTTTGTGCTTCTTCTTTACGTTTTGTAAGACCCCCTAAAAATCGCATGTCAAATTCAGCTCGTAAAGCTCCATGAGAGATTCCAACACTTAGAAATTTTTTCTTGCTAAGTGTTCAAGTTCAACACTTACTCTCATTTTAGACCTCCTAACTGCGGAGATTTATTTGATGACCTTCATGACCATCGTTTTTAGATTTCCAAGTTGTGTTGTGATGGAAAAAGTCCCTAGTACGTATTGGACACATTCTGAGCACATTTTGGACGCATTTCAGTGGCTAACTCACTGGTTTGAAATGCTCCCGCATTCCAGGCGCATTGCAGGTCAAAAATTTCAGTCAACTTCAAACTATCATAACTTCCTACATATAATGAAACGTAAGAGCTGCTATATATCATTAGAAATATCTTTGAGTCTTGTTTCCAATGCAATTGGTTTTATCCCATTTGGATATCTAAATAAAAAGTTATGATCAATTTACTTCAGCCTATCAGACAGTCAATTAGGGATAGATTTGACCTTAATTGTTCCTTAGGGGTATTTTGGTCATATTCCACCCCTATATATACCCCAAACACGGGATTAGGGATTATTTGTAGCAAAATATACTACTCTTCTAAAAATCCTCTCAAGAACTCAAGCTAGGGTTTCAATTTGAAGACCCAAATCCCATTAATGGAAGAACATAACTCCTCATTTATCTTCAACATCAAAAGAAGGGTTTCTGTCAAGATTAAAACCTATAACAAGAATCAAATCCTTCTTCAAGAATATATGATATTCAAGTTTTTCAAACTCAAGAGCCAATTTATTTTCTCTCAAAGGAACAAGAACCCTAGTCAAGGAATCAAGAACAT
>JAPEIP010000004.1:171611527-171649528 GCA_026120095.1 Capsicum chinense
CTATAACAAGAATCAAATCCTTCTTCAAGAATATATGATATTCAAGTTTTTCAAACTCAAGAGCCAATTTATTTTCTCTCAAAGGAACAAGAACCCTAGTCAAGGAATCAAGAACATGTCTAAGAATTTCTTCAAGAATCTTCCACATAAGGTATGCATAGTATTCATCCACGAATTCCTTTCATCCGTACGATTCCAAGAACCATGCTTTAAATACTATATTATGATTGTCTTGTTGAGATATGATCATGTACATGTTGATGGTTGTTGTTTATGCTTCAAGATGTTAATTTAGGGTGATTCTAATGAAGTATGTGTGCTTGTAGTTAAAACCCATGAAATTGGATGGTTTAATATGAGTAAATTATTAAGAACACCTATGCCATAAAGTGTGCATGCAAGGTGTTTGACGAAATGCCTAGAATAGGCATAATCATGTTTTCATGATTTAAGAGTGCTCAATTAACAAGTCTTTACTCCATATTTTATGATTTCACGTGAATTCCATGTTGTGTGAATAAAGTTTGAATCTTTACATGTTGTTCATGATACCATGATATTTTGTGGATTCAATTGGTGGAATTGAGTTGAATTATGGTGTCATGGTGTATAAAATTAATTATTAGGCCTATTCCCTAAATAGTGCATGCAAGGTGTTTGTTAAAATGCCTAAATGAAGAAGAATTGAGCACTTTGACCTATTTGTGATCTAAATGATGAATCCATGCCATATCCATGTTCTTAAGTTGACTCCCATGCTACACCTATGCCTATCATGTGTTTGATAATGTGCCTCAACGAATAAATGATGATCAAGTACCTAGTTTTCATGCTCCAAGATTTTGTCATGTCTCTTAAGTTGTGCTATGTCTACTTACTTGATCAAGATGATTTCTGTGCTATTAATGTGCTATGAATATGTTGTTGTCTTGTCATGATTTTAGAATTGACCATGATGTTATCTATATGAAAAGGTTATGAAAACCACATGATTTATGAATTCCCCGTAGATGCTATATTATGGATTGTTAATGTTGGTCAAGTACTTTTGTATGTCAAGTCATGTCGGTTTCCTTCCATTGAGTCCTGGGGGTATTTGTACCTAAAAAATATAGCTGTGTGCCTAGAGCCATATCATATTTTCATGATACTCTTAGTCAAGCCATGTTCAGTAGACTTCAGTCAGCTAACAGAACTCAGTAGCATTTAGTCAGTTAATCGAATTCAGTAGTGTTTCGCTAGACATCGAAACTTAATAAACTTAGTCTATGTTTAGTTCAATTAAATAGAGCAATCAGTAATAGTTTAGTTAATTCTAGTATGAACTAGGAAATCAGTTTAGTATAATCAGTTCAGTGTCATTCAGTTGGGAGTAGGATTCAGCACCGAGTGAACCCAAGGATGGGAACTCACCTGCCAGTAGAGGGTGTGATTCTTAGAAGAAGTACTTGCATTCCAGAACTATGTAGCCAGCATAGGTTGAGACATTAATACCTGTCAGTTGAGGGTAGATGAGGTGGCTTAACCTATCAGATGAAGGTTCCTACTGTTCTTATTAGAGTACCTTCCAGATAAGGGTCACTCACAACTTGTCCTTAGCAGTGGCACAGTATTGACACCCTACCAATCAGGGTAGATATTAGACCCCAGCTTAGCTATTATAGCGTATTTGGGATATGTCGGTTGGATAACTACTTTCCACAGTTTCAATATCAGTCTCAGTAAAAGAACTCAGATAGTTCTTCAGGATATCAGGACTGTCAAATACAGTCAACTCAGATATAGTATGGAATCAGCTAGTTCCATCAGATTTAGGACTATCAGATACAGTCATTCATGCTATTAATTATTAGAACTCATATTATCAGATAAATCAGTTATCAAAATTTAGTTATCATTCATGATATGTTATCAGTAAATATATGTCATAAGTATTCATACTCAGTAGTCATGTTATCATGAGCTCAGTTTCAGGACTATTAGATACGGTCAATCAAATTAGTTCTTCATAATCAGAACTATTAGAAACAATCATTCCTTTATCAGTAATATAGTATCTGTCTCCCAGTATTCAGTAATATAGTATCAGTTCCTCACTTATTAGTGAATTACATAGCAATATCAGTAAACTCAGTTATTTAGTATCTCAAGATCAGTAAACTCAGTCATTTAGTATCTCAGCATCAGTAAACTCATGTTGTTAGTATTTAGACACAGTAGTTAGTATCACTACGAGTTTAGTTGCAGTTACTTATGTATGTATGTATTCTCACGTTCATATCAGTCAGCATTGTTCATGCATATAAAACCCTTTGCATTTACCCTACCTCACTCGTATACTCAGTACATTCATTCGTACTGACACATTTGTGCTATGGTGTTTTATTTGATGCCATAGGTACAGAGTCACGGGTTTTAGAGCAGCAGTAGCATTGTATATTTCAGCAGTCAGTGCTCCTCTTCATTCAAGGACAATATTATTATTAATTTATTACAGTATTTCAGATTAGTTTTTCAGTTCATGGAGTTAGTTGGAGACATGTTCCTTCAACTCCTTATTCAGTTTAGTTATAGGTTTTCAGAGTAGATGTCAAATTAGATGTTCATACTTCAATACCATGTTTTTCAGATATGTATCAGTATTGAACCTTATAGCCTTACAGTTCATGTTTCCACATATTTTAAGAGATATTATGCAGTTTATAGGTATAGATATCAGTCATAGGTTAGCTTGTGGTCCTTCGAGGTCATGAGCACTGTGTATTATTTTGGTTCAGAAAATCTGGGCATTACAAACTTGGTATCAGAGCCTAAGGTTCAACAGTGTCCTAAGAAGTTTGAAAGTTGCATCAAGTAGAGTCTTGTACATGGGCGTGTTGTGCACCACACTTATGTACAGGAGGCTATGAGATATTTAGGAACAGTTTCCCTTCTTTCATGTCTTAAGATCGTGCTATAGCAAGTTTCTCTAAGGAACCCATATAGATTCACATCAGGCTCCCCTCATGTCAACCTTACCTTACTTTCAAGGTAACAGAAATAGTGAAGCTCAAGTCCAAAAGATAGGGCTTTCTCATGCAGTCCCTGGAGACAGTTATGGGATATGCCACATGCTCAGACAATATCCCCTCAGTTCAGTCATGTTCCAAAGTTGTATAAATTTTATTTATGATCATGAGAACTCCTTTGTAAACTCAAATCTAATTTTTGATATGCCGTTAGATCCCTTCTCAGAATCCTATGACAGTATAGACCTAGAATTTTATGCATGGACCCAAGAGTTTAGCAGTAAATGAGTTGGGATAGTATTATCTAGTCTGATTAGATTATGTATTCATTGGGATATTTGTACCAAGGTAAATCAGGAGGCTTGAACAGTGTAAGATAGAATTTAAGTTTATTTACTTGAAATTAAGCATGGAGGTGTAGATGTGATATTAGTAGTATATGAGGAAACAAAAGAAGCTGATGTGTTTAGTAGGATGGGCAGGTGTCGAACAGAGTATAAGTATGTGATATAGATTAAGTGACCAAGTCAGATTCTCAGATTCCAGTAGTAGTGCCAGTATGTATAGAAAAGCAGTAAGGGAAGACAATTCCCAACCCATACTCTTCTCAGTACAAAGATTTGTAGTTCAGCTATCATGAGATCTACTCAGGTCTTAAATATCAAATCTATGGTCATGAACCACGATCATGCACTTTTCCATAAATCATGTACGATTTTAGTTCCTAATATAAAAAATCTCAATTTACCCCACAGAATGAATTAACTCTATGAACACGGCTTATGTTCACACATTTTCCATAGAATCGTGTGCGCTTTCAGTTCCCAGCATAGGGAGTCAGATCTAAATCACTCAGTGTCACAAATCATGTCTCACGAATACAAAAAACTTGAAACTTAGGTCATGTAGCTCATAACTCATGTACACGTGTCATGCTTTATAGTATACTCAGCTTTCATAACTCATGCTATGCCCCTACAGATTAGATAAATTCATACCACGTAATGTATAGCCTCAGTTTAAACCTTTATGGTAAATCCATGCTTAGCTACCTCATGTTAGTCAGTCAATCCCTTCTCGTATGCATAATACTCTATGGTCTCAGTCCAGCTATTCAGACTAAGTACAATTCTGTCTTGCATACCCAGTATTCAGTTACTAGTTATTTAGTTAATCAGATAAGTAAGTATATTTATGCACTCATAATCGGTTAAGTTCATGCAACATGTTTCAATAGATCCTAGCTATTAAGTCACAATTCTGTTTGTAAGTGCCTTGTACACCGCCTAATTTTCCTTAGTATCTCAGCTAAATCAGTATTCTTCAAGGGACCTAGAGTCCCAATGGGGAGATACCCTTTATCTCCCGACCTTACATGATTTAAATATGCCATTTTCTTTTCTCTAGATGAATCCAGCTGGAGGAAATCCAGCTGGAGGAAGGGTTACTTATAAGCTGACCCTCTAGCTCCAAATTACAGTTGTAATCTATGTTCATAATGGCTCAGTTTAGCCCACGATACTCTGTCCATGTCACATATTACAGACTCATTTAAACTCATGTATTATGTTCCAGACTCAGTTATGTTCTTATGTTTTCGCTTATGTATATTGAGTGATTAATCTCAGACTCATCGGTATTTTCAGTTCAACATAACAGTCTTCCTTGAGCTCAATTATTCTCATGTTAATATTTTAGTACCAAACTTGGTACCATTACCATTGCATGTTCAGTCGTATATTCATGAGTCAGTTCAGTCATGTATTCACGCATCAGATATGTGTGGTCAACTTATAAATACTTTCATTAATGCATTCACGTATTACGTCAGTCATATAATCATGCATCAGATATGCATGGACTCAACTTATCAGTTATGCATCAGATAAGCATTCTTCTTTTGAGAAAACTTTGTTCATCAGAACACTCAGTCCTTCATTCATAAATCAGTTATGCATGCATGAGATATGCATGTTCAGTATGATATATTCAGCTTGTCAGTCATGTTAGCCATGAAATCATATTCAGTCATTCATGCTCAGTACTCACGCCAGTTTTCTTTTTCCCCTCTCAGTCAGTATTATTCGAGGACGAATGTTCCCAAGGGGAAGATATTGTAAGACCCCATGAAAATCGCATGTCAAATTCAGCTCGTAAAGCTCCATGAGAGATTCCAACACTTAGAATTTTTTTTTTTGCTAAGTGTTCAAGTTCAACACTTACTCTCATTTTAGACCTCCAAACTTTGGGTATATATTTGATGACCTTCCCGACCTCCGTTTTTAGATTTTCAAGTTGATTTGTGATGGGGAAAGTCCCTAGTACGTATTGGACACATTCCGAGCACATTTTGCGTGCATTTCAATGGCTAACTCACTGGTTTCAAAAATTTCAGTCAACTTCAAACTATCATAAATTCTTTCTTATAATGAAATGTGAGAGCTGCTGTATATCAATATAAAAATCTTTGAATATTCTTTCCAATGCAATTGGTTTTATCCCATTTGAACATCTAAATGAAAAGTTATGATCAATTTACTTCAGCCTATTAGACAGTCAATTAGGGACAGATTTGACCTTAATTGTTCCTTATGGGCATTTTGGTCATCTTTCACCCCTATATATATACCCCAAACATTGGATTAAGGCTTATTTTCAGTAAAATATACTCCTCCTCTCAAAATCCTCTCAAGAACTCAAGCTAGGGTTTCAATTTGAAGACTCAAATTCCATCAATTGAAGAATATAACTTCTCATTTATCTTCAACATCAAAAGAAGGGTTTCTCTCAAGATCATAACCTATAACAAGAATCAAATCCTTCTTTAAGAATATATGATATTCAAGTTTTTCAAACTCAAGAGCCAATTTATTTTCTCTCAAAGGAACAAGAACCCTAGTCAAGGAATCAAGAACATGTCTAAGAATTTCTTCAAGAATCTTCCACCTAAGATATGTGTAGTGTTCATCCACGGATTCCTTTTATCCATAGGAGTCTAAGAACCATGCTTTAAATACTATATTATCATTGTCTTGTTGAGATATGATCATGTACATGTTGATGGTTGTTGTTTATGCTTCAAGATGTCAATTTAGTGTGATTCTCATGAAGTATGTGTGCTTGTAGTTAAAACCCATGAAATTGGGTGGTTTAATATGAGTAAATTATTAAGAATACCTATGCCATAAAGTGTGCATGCAAGGTGCTTGACGAAATGCCTAGAATAGGCATAATCATGTTTTCATGATTTAAGAGTGCTCAACTAACAAGTCCTTATCCCATGTTTTATGATTTCACGTGAATTCCATGTTGTGTGAATAAAGTTTGAATCTTTACATGTTGTTCATGAAACCATGATATTTTGTAGATTAAATTGGTGGAATTGAGTTGAATTATGGTGTTATGGTGTATAAAATTGATCATTAGGCCTATTCCCTAAATAGTGCATGCAAGGTGTTTGTTAAAATGCCTAAATGAAGAAGAATTGAGCACTTTGACCTATTTGTGATCTAAATGATGATTCCATGCCATATCCATTTGATTAAGTTGACTCCCATGCTAAAGCTATGCCTACCATGTGTTTGATAATGTGCCTCAACAAATAAATGATGATCAAGTACCTAATCTTCATGCTCCAAGATTTTGCCATGTCTCTTAAGTTATGCCATGACTACTTGATCAAGATGATTTCTATGCTATTAATATGCTATGAATATGTTGTTGGCTTGTCATGATATTAGAATTGACCATGATGTTAGCTATATGAAAAGGTTATGAAAACCACATGATTTATGAATTCCCCATAGATGCTATATTATGGATTGTTAATGTTGGTCAAGTACTCTTGTATGTTAAGTTATGTCAGTTTTCTTCCATCGAGTCTTGGGGGTATTCGTACCCAAAAATATAGCTGTGTGCCTAGATCCATGTCATGTTTTGATGATACTCTCAGTCAAGCCATATTTAGTAGACTTCAGTCAGCTGACAGAAATCAGTAGCATTTAGTCAATTAACAGAATTCAGTAGTGTTTCGTTAGTCATCAGAACTCAATAAACTCAGTCCCTGTTCAGTTTAGTTAAACAGAACAATCAGTAACAGTTTAGTTAATTCTAGTATAAACTAGGAAATCAGTTTAGTATAATCAGTTCAGTGTCATTTAGTTGGGAGTAGGATTCAGCACCGAGCAAACCCAAGGATGGGAACTCACCTGCCAGTAGAGGGTGTGATTCTTAGAAGTAGTCCTTGTGTTCCAGAACTATGTAGCTAGCATAGGTTACGATATCAATGCCTGTTAGTTAAGGGTAGATGAGGTAGCTTAACCTGTTAGATGAGGGTTCCCACCATTCCCATTAGAGTACTTGCCAGATGAGGGTCACTCACAACTTATCCTTACCAGTGGCACGGTATTGACACCCTTCCAATCATGGAAAATATTGGACCCCAGCTTAGCTATTATAGTATATTTGGGACGTGTTGGTTAGATAACTACTTCCCACAGTTTCAGTATAAGTCTCAGTAAAAGAACTCAGATAGTTCTTCAGGATATCAGGACTGTCAGATACAGTCAACTCAGATACAGTACGAAACTCAGCTAGTTCCATTAAATTTAGGACTATCAGATACAGTCATTCATGCTATCAGTTATTAGAACTCATGTAATCAGATATATCAGTTATCAAAATTCAGTTATCATTGATGATATGTTATTAGTAAATATATGTCATCAGTATTCATACTCAGTAGTCATGTTATCATGAGCTCAATTTTAGGACTTTTATATACGATCAATCAAATCAGTTCTTCATAATCAGAACTATTAGAAACAATCATTCCTTTATCAGTAATATAGTATCTGTCTCCCAGTATTTAGTAATACAATATTAGTTTCTCACTTATTAGTTAATTACATATCAATATCAGTAAACTCAATCATTCAGTATCTCAATATCAGTAAACTCAGTCATTTAGTATCTCAGCATCAGTAAACTCATGTTGTCAGTATTCAGACTCAGTAGTCAATATCACCACGAGTTTAGTTATAGTTATGTATGTATGTATGTATTCTCACGTTCATATCAGTCAGCATTATTCATGCATATAAAACCCTTTGCATTTAGCATACCTCACTTGTATACTCAGTACATTTAGTTGTACTGATGTATTCATGCTATGGTGTTTTATTTGATGCCATAGGTACAGAGGCACGAGTTCAGAACAACAGTAGTATTGCAGATTTCAGTAGTCAGTGCTACTCTTCATTCGAGGACAATATTATTATTACTTTATTATAGTATTTCAGATTAGTTTTTCAGTTCATGGAGTTAGTTGGTGACAGTTCCTTCAACTCCTTATTTAGTTCAGTTAGAGGTTTTCAGACTAGATGTCAGATTAGATGTTCAGACTTCAGTATTTATGTTTCTTTTTTGGTATCGTTATACCATGTTTTTCAGATATGTATCAGTATTGAACCTTATGGCTTTACAGTTCATGCTTCCACATATTTTATGAGATATTATGCAGTTTATAGGAATAGATATCAGTCATGGGTTAGCTTGTGGTCCTTCGGGGTCATGAGCACCATGTAGTATTTCGGTTCAGAAAATCGGGGCGTTACATGTTTAAAGTACATTCCTTTATTAGGATCCCGTAATCCAACCATCCCCTATGCAATTTGGAAATCTCACATTCGGCAATGAAATATCTTTCAGGAGGGTCTTGTTTGGCAAATCTATATTGGTTCTAATGTCATGATTTGGGCAGATCCCTGGCTCGATCCAAAAATCCTTACGCAGATTTTTATCTCAAGTCCTCTTACTCCCACTGATGAAATACAGACCGTCAAATCTTGCCTACACGATCATACCCCACCCTTTTTTTTACCTCATGCCTCATATTAGATGCTTGTTTAATACATATTATACTTGTCTAACTTTTGATAGTGGCAGTAGATGTTATCAAAATTTTTGGGGCCTAACTCTCACATGGAGATTAATGTCTAAGTTATGTTACACACTTCTTACCAAAACTCCCATAAATAAGGATATCTACTCATGGATCTGGAAGCTTAAGCTACCCCTAAATCTTCGTACATTCCTTTGTCTTGTCATTCACCAATGATTTTTAACTAATGAATATTTTCATCATATTAATTTCCTTCGGTCACCCATTTGCACTTTGTGCCAGGAAATCCAGAATTCATCAACCATATTTTATTTTGTTGTTTTGGAACATCTACTTTTTAGCATCAACTCCAATTACTTTACCACATACCATCTCTTCTAGGCTCCATTCCCACAATATATTTTAACTATCTTAGATGATTACTTTACTAGTGCCACTAACCTGCAAATAAACTAGTCTTACCACAACCAATTTTTTATGCCTTACTTTGGCATTTATGGATGACTAAAAAAAATACCTTTATGAAAATAAAACTCCAACGGTCACTTCACACAATCCTTACTCTAGGTTGTGATGTCTATCAAGAACTACATTTTTGATCTCTTCTCCTATTTCCCGCGACTATTCTATTCTTTGACCACTACCCAGTACTAATCCTGACACTATCTTCCTCCATATTGATGTTGCATTACCGACAAATTCTGAGTTGGTATGTATTGGTGGTGTCCTCAGAACTAGCTTTGGTAATTGGTTTCTCGGATTCGTAGATTCTACTACTGAAACATCCTCTATTATGTGCAAGCTTCTATCATAACTAAGAGGGCTTCAATAGGCACACTGAAATAAATATACTTATCTCTTTCATAGTTGTGGAATCGGTAGAAGGCACAAACATTATATTTAATCAACATCCTATCTACTAACACATAATCAATCATTGCACATCCATCCTAAAGCTACTCCATGATTTGCCTGCCGACCACATGTACAGGTAGTTTAAAATGGTAGCTAATAGTTTGACCAATTTTGGTTCCTCAATTACAGAAAGTGACATCAACATTTTTTTTTCAAATCTCCCCCCTTTGTACTAAAGCTCCTAGAAAAAGTTAGGGGTGAATTTTGTACCAACAAGATCAATCCCACTTCTTAGGGTTGTAATACCCTGTACTAGTCCTACCTTTTTTCTCTTATTTACATGCTTAAGGGGTTTAAGGCTTAAAATATTCACTAAGTGTTGGGGACTTAGTCATTTTCAAGACCCGTAAATTTCAAGGATTTTTATTTTGGTCTTCTTGACTCTGAGATGTTAGTTTTTGAGTTAATTTAGGTTCAAGGAGGTAATAAGTATGTCTCGAGAGAGTTTTGGATTTTTGGAAAAGTTTTGGGTCACATTTGGATTATGAATCCATCAAGTCACCGCAATAGGGCTTCATCGCGATGACATTTCCTTTAGCACATATATCACATCGCGATGAAGGTTTTTTTATCCAGTTCTTGATTTATAATTGAATGCATGTTTCAAGATATTTATCCTAGTGTGTGAAGTGCTTATGAGGTGAAGAATGTTCATATGAATCACTTAGAATAATATTGAGCTAAGAGCCTTTGATTCGTCAAAAGTTTTGCATTCCATTCTATAAGGGTCAACTTTGAATGTGTATAACTTTTTATATACGTGGAATTTTTAAGCTCAATACCTATAAAATTGTAGATAATTTAATTATCTTCGCAATGATACAAAGTCACCTTAATTCGATACCTGAACGTAAAGTTATGATCATTTTCGTCAGAAACAGAAAGCCACTGTGGTCAGACCACAACATGGTGACCTATAAACCGCATTCTAGTTGTGAATTTAATTTCTTGAGGGGCAATTATGTCTTTTCCCCACAACCCCATAGTCCATAGCATAATTTGGGGTATATTTTAGGTCGTAATTGATCTTCTTCTCCAATTCTCCTCTCAAAGAAACCCTAATTCTCTCTCAAGAACCTCAATTTCATTACTTTCTCTCCAAGAAAACTAAGAATTCAAGTTTCCCAATTTCAAGAAGCTTCAAGAAAGCTTCAAGAATGGTGATTACTTCATAATATTAAGGGTTTAAGGTATGTGGGAGTTCATCCATGGGTTCCCTTTAACCCATGGAGCCCAAAAAGCTATTCTTTAATTAAAGATATGAGCTTTCTCTTTTGTTTATGAAGTAACATGTGTTCAAGATGAATATAAATTATGATTTCCCTAGTAATTTGACTAAATTCATGTCCAAGGATGTTTTCATGAAAAGTTATCTCATGCTTTAAGTTTCGATTCCTATGACGTATCTAATTGAATTTCTTGTTATAATATCGAATTATGAACTTTGCCATGTCTACAAGTTTTTCCAAGTGAACTAATCTATTCAAGCTTTGAATTACAAGTTTCTAGGTCCTATTCCATTGATTTTATGTTAAATCTCCAACTTATGAAATTAGTCATGCACCCATGTTGCTTTCATATGTACATCATATTCCCATGTTCAAGTTCATGATCCCTATGTATTTGATGAATTCCAAATATTAGGGCCTTTGAACCAAAATCACTTATTTTAGTGTTTCAATATTGATATCGTATTTTGTACTCATTCAGTGTTGGTGGGTTATAACACCCGATACCTATTTGTTTTTTATGATTTTTGTTTTCAAGTAACAAGTAAGACATAATCATGATTTTATTCTTATACTGAAATTATCATATTTATTACGAAAGTTCCAATTTTATTTCATGTTAAAGACATTAGTTTACTTGTTTACAATTACTTTAGAATCTTTATGCACGATTGTTTTTGAAATACCATGAGCTGTGCTTATTAGTTAACAATGTATGAACTAGTTAGTATTCTCGTTTTATTCAGTTGGGAGTAGGATTTAGAACCAAGCAAACCTAGGGATGGGGGATCGCCTGCCAGTAGAGGGTGTGACTATTAGTAGCAGCCATTATGTTCCAGAACTACTTAGCCATCCTAGGTTTGAGATATCTACTTGCTAGTTGAGGGTTGATAAAGGGTTGACCTACCAGTTGAGGGTAACACAAATCTCATTAGAGAACCTGCCATTTGAGGGTGACTCATTAGTCTTTCGATACATAAGTTTAGTGGATCTAGACAGCCATGTGTTAGTATTCGTGGCATGGTACTGACACCCTTCCAACTAAGATTATAGGTTAGACTTGAATGGCTTATATTGGGGCATATCTTTTAGATGATACCTCCCACAGTCTCAGTTAAATATTCAGTACAGAATTTAGTTCAGGTTTGTTTGACCATAGCATTCAGTATATCAAGTATTCAGTTACTGAATTTTAGTATTTCAGTTTACAAAATATTTTAGAATTATGTTGTATTCTTGGTCATGCATTTTCAGATATTACAGCTTCAGTATTTTATATTTCATATTTATCTTAATGGCATATGAAATATGCACTTACTCTTGCATTCTCAGATATGATAATTTTATGCATTCATGCTCAGTATATTCGTATATTTAGATCCTTAAGTTATGTCAATTTTCAATCCATAGTTTAAGACCCAGTATTCATATAGTAAACATATTTTATTTTTTTCCAGCTTCAGTTCTACTTATATTATAAAGTATTGTTTTAAGAAACTAAGTGTAGTAATTCACCAGCTTATTAGATTATGTTTGTTACTCATGTTTTAAGATTTATTAGATTATGTTTGTTACTCATGTTTTAAGATATTTCAAATTTCAGTTTATTTCAGTCTCTTGGTGAGTCTACTTACACTTAGCATGCATGTTTTAACATTACATATGAAATTAGTTTTTACCTATTGCATTCACCCTCGTTTACACAATACATTCCAAAAGTACTAATCTATATATATGTCTGTGTGGTTATATTGTTTCATAATATAGGTACCAGTTGTAGCCCACGCATCATGATCAGACAATTGTAGTTTCCATCCAGAAGATGATGAGTCCTTCTATTTTGAGTACTGTAGTTAGATATTGTTTATGTACTCTATTTTTTTATTCATATGTATTGATTAGTCATAACTAGAGGTATGCCCCATCTATATATAGTCAGTATAGTAGAGATTTCATAGATAGTCAGTGAGAGTCATAAGATGTAAATTTTTGTTTTCACTTCAGTTTCATTAGATTGTAAATTTTATCAGTATCATGTTTACCCAAATTTTGTCATGATTATTTTTTGCTCAAAAAATCAAATTATTTAATATATTTTAAATCAGTAGCTCAAGTATCATGCCATTGGGGTAGCTTGGGATCACTTGTAGTTTCAGGTATCATGTTAGGACTAGGGGGTAGTCTCGGGTCATGACAAACTTAGTATCAGAGCACAAGGTTCAAGTGTCCTAGGGTGTCTATTAAGCCATGTCTAGTAGAATCTTGTAGAACGGTACGTATATGTTTGTATTTTTATTTGAGATGCTACAGGGCATTTCAGAAATTTTTCCCTTTTTTCCTATCTCAGATCGTGCCTTAGAAGCGTTCTCTAAGGAACTCATGCAGATTCTCACGTTACTCCCTTCATGCCAACTCTGCCTTACTCTTGAGCCAACAGAAATAGTCAAGCTCAGATCCTTATAGATAGAGTTTTCTCAGATAGTCCCCATATATATTTATGGGATTTCCTGCAGGCTAAAAAATATCCTATCAGTGACCTTATTTTCAAAAGTTTTAAAGATTTTATTCATGATCATGAAAACTCGTGTACCAAGCCCAAGTCAGATGTGCTTTCAGATCCCTCCTCAGAATCCTATGATAGTATATGATCTATAGTTAGAAGTATGAACCCAGAAGTTTAGCAGTAGGATAGGGATAGTGTTATCTGAATTTAGTAGATTATGTATCCATAGGTCTAGTTGTATGGAAGGTGAGATAGTAGTCTTGAAACAGTGTATGCAAGAATTTAAGTTTGTTGATTAATTATATAATATTGATGTCTAATGTTCAAGTGTGTGTATAATTTTCATGGTTTAGGAAAAATATAAATTTAGAGATATGATATTTGTAGACTATGGTGGAAGTAGTATGGTTAATTACAGTTTGGGAATATCAATGTTTAGTGTTAGAATCTAAGTTTGAATTTTTGAAGATTAAGCAAATAGAAAGAAGAATTGAAAATATAGATATTATGAACTCAGGGTATGGTGATACTCATAGATATTCTAAGTTAGTAAGTGTTTAAGTTAATATATGATGGCTATTGGACTATAGAAATTTAAGAATTGTATCATAGAAGGAAGTACTAGCAGCGGGTTTTGTACTTTCAGATGTAGTCTTTCAGGTTGAGTTTATTATTTATGTGTGTTGTTATATCTCGGGCTCTATAATAAAATGGTTGCAGTTTAGTTTAGAGTTTATTTAAAAGGGCCTATAGACTTAGAATGATGGCTTAAATCTAAGGGGGAGATGATAGAGAAAATATCCAAGTCAGGCTTTCTGATTTTAGTAATGGTGCCAGTATATTGTAGAATAACAGTAAGGGAGGAAGATGCCCGACCCATTATTATCTCAGTGTAATGAGTTGTACTTTATTCATCACGATATCTATGCATGCCTTATATGTAATTTCCATGATCATAGCTTATATTCACACACTTTCCATTTAATCATGTACACTTCAAGTTCCTAGTAAGAGGAGTTCTAGTTCACTCAGCAGTATGAATTATATTCCACAAAATTTATGAACTCAAAACTCAGGTCATGGATCTCATGACTCATCTACTCATGCTTTACAGTATGTTCAATTTCAGGTACTCATGATACACTCTTAATGATCAGCAAAATTCAGTTTATGTCATGTATATCCTATGTTTTGATCTCTGTAATGAATCCATATCTTGGATACTCTATTCCTCATGCTCTTAAGATGTGACCTTGTTATGCATAGTATTCTTTTATGCTTCAGGACCTCATATTCTAACCTTTCGATCACCTTTCCTTAGGTCAAGATGGTAATGATGAATAATTTTTTAGATGGGAGAGAGTAAATATTTCTTATTGATGATAGATTTTTGTATTCTTATTTTTAGTTAAGGCTGTTAGTGATCTATTTTTTCTCTCCTGCATATACGTATCATACCATTGTCATCATGAGGGACCTGTGGGAAAAAAGTGAAGCAAAAACATAAGTTCTTTATATATAATCATTCTTTAAATTGTTATCTTAAATAGTTTATAGAAATTGAATTTTGAAACAATCTTTCTAAATCCACCTATCTTCAATAGTGAGAATTATCAAGCTTTGGCAATTAGAATGATGGTTTATCTTGATGCAATGGATCTCTTGGAAGCAGTAGAAGAGGACTATGAAGTAACACCTCTTGGAGCTAATCCAAAATTGAATAAGATGAAACATCACACGGAGAGAAAGACAAGAAAAGACAAAGCCAAAGCATGCCTTTTCTCTATAGTATCCCCTTCAATTATTACAAGAAAAATGAAGTCCGCTGCAGAAATTTGGGAGTATCTCAAAATGGAATATTAAGGAAATAAAAGAGTGCAAAATATACAAGTGATGAATCTGATTTGGGAATTTGAAATGAAGAGAATGAAAGAATTAGAAACTATACAAGATTATACAGATCGGCTACTCGACTTAGCCAATAAGGCAAGATTGTTTGGTAAGGATTTTACTTATCAAAGAATTGATCAAAAAGTTTTTGTCACACTTCCTGAGAAATATGAAGCCATAATCTCCTCTTTAGAGAATTCTAAGGATTTGTCAATCATTACCTTGGAAAATTTTGTTAAAGCATTGCAGGCATTGGAGCAAAGGAGAATGATAAGGAAAGAAGGTTCTATTAAAAGTTCTTTTCATAATAAATCGCAGAAAAAGTCATACAAGGGAAATAAAAAGAACCAGAATTAATGGCAAGGTAATAATTACAACAATCCGGGAGGAAGTGATCCACCCTACCCTCATTACGAAAAGACAAACAAATCTCAAAAAAAATATTAGTGGAGACCATATGTCATGTGCAACAAATACTTTCAATTAGTCCATATGTACAGGGTATGGAAGTCACAAACACATCAAAAAGAAGCCAAGGTTACTGTAAATCAATATTAAGTAGAGCAATTATTTCTAGCAACTTGTTTTTCTAGCAAAAGCACACCTAAAAATTGGTTGATTGATACTGGGTGCACAAATCATATGACTAGTTATAAAAATCTCTTTGATGAGCTAGATAGATCTGTTAATTCTAAAGTCAAAATTAGAAATAGAGATATCTTGACACAAAAGTGAAGGAACAATTGCAATTCAAAGCCCTACAGGTTTGAAACTTATAGCTGATGATTTCTTTGTTCCTAATATTGATCAAAATATCTTAAGTGTTAGGCTGCTACTCGAAATGGTTTAAAAGAGTTGTTTGAATAAAAAGCACATGTCATCAAGGATTCTGATAATAAGGAGATGTTCAAGGTTAAGATAAAATCTATTGGAGAAGGAACAAACTTTTGAAGCTTACTTTTGAAGCTTGTCGGTATGGAAAGAAAACAATGATTCTTTTTCAGAATTCATCTGCAGGGCAAAGAATAAACTGCAACTTGTTCACACGAATGTAGGTGAACCTTAGAAATCACCATCTTTAAGGAGTTTTAAGTACTATATTGACTTTATAGATGATTGTTCTAGATATTATTGGATTTATTTTTTGAATTTTAAATTTGAGGTTGTTGATGTATTCTGGAAATATAAGGGTTTTGTGCAAAATTAGAGTGGTTAAAGAATTCAGGTGATAAGTACAAATAATAAAATTGAATATAATTCAAAAAAAGTTTAAAAACTTTTTTCATAAAGTGGGAATCGACGATCAGACAATGGAACCCTATATGCCTCAACAAAACGGAGTGGTGGAAGGAAAAATAGGATGCTAATGGAGATGACAAGATTTTTTCTCCTTGAGATAGGGTTGCCAAAGAAATTTTGGGTTGAAACTACAATACCATAGTATTTCTACTAAAAATACTAGCAACTAAGGCTCTACAAAAGAAGAGAACATTTGAGGCTTGGTTTGGTTACAAACCTTTGATAAAAAATCTGAAAATATTTGGTTGTCTTTGTTTTTCACATGTACCTTAGATGAAAAGATATAAACTAGATAAGAAGGCTAAACCTGAAATTTTTGTAGGATAAAGTAGTCTGCCAAAAGCTTACAGGATCTATCAACCCTAAAATAACAAACTAATTATTAGCTGGGATGTCATGTTTGTGAAGAATGACACCTGGAGTTAGAAAGATGGTGAAAAGTAAAATAATCTAGAATATCTAGATGATGATGTTGAAGATGTACCTGTTAGATGCATAAGAGCACTTTATAATATATATCAAAGGTGTAATGTTGAAGTTTTAGGACCTGGAGGATTTATAGAGGCTGCGAAAAAGGAGAAATAGAGATATGCAATACAAGGGAGCTCAAAATGATAAAAAGAGCAACATATGCAAGCTGGTTGACAAACCATCACACAAGAAGGCTATTGAAGTCATGTGGATTTAAAGAACTAAGCTCAATCCATGTGGTTTTATAAAAAGTACAAGTCCAGGCTAGTTGCAAAAGTGTATACACTAATGTTTGGAATAGATTCTTTAGAAATTTTTTCTCCTATCACCCATTTGGATACAATAAGGATGTTGTTAGCGTTATATGCTCAACAGGGATGAAAGATCCACCATCTTGATATGAAATCAGTTTTTCTAAATGGCTACCTTTAATAAGAAATCTTTCTAGAACAACCTGAAGATTTTTTTATCAAAGGCAAAGAAGACAAAGTGTACCTACTAAAGAAGGCATTGTATGGTTTGAAACAAGCTCCTAGGTCTTGGAATATTAGAATTGATGCTCATCTTCTTAGCTTAGGTATTCAAAAAAGCCATAGCAATTGTATGTTCTATATTAGAAAATAAGATTTTAAGTTAACTATTTTCTCTTTGTATGTAGATGACATTCTAGTTACAAGTAGCAATTTGGACTTGATCAATCTGTTTATGACTGAAATAATGAATGTTTTTTAGATAACAGACCTTGGTGAAATTTTCTGTTTCATTAGAATGGAAATTCAACCAAAAAGAAATGAGATCTTCATATGCCAGCAAAAATATGCAAAAGAAATTCTCAAAAATTAAAAATGGAAGATTGCAAGTCTATCATAACTCCTATGAATCAAAAGGAGAAGTTTTGCAAAGAAGATGGAGCTGAAAAGCTTGACGAATGAGTTTACAAGAGTTTGATGGTTGCCTAATGTACTTGATTGCAACGATGTTGGATATTTTTTATGGTGTGATTTTACTTTAAAGATATATGCATTATGCTAGAAAAATTCATTTTTAAGAAGATAAACGTGTGACTAGATATGTCAAAGGTACTATTAACTTTGGCATAATGTTCAAAAAGACATCAAATTTTTATTTTGTGGATTTTCTTATAGTGATTGGGTTGGTTTCTCATATGATATGAGACACACCTCAGGTTACTATTTTACTTTTGATTCTGGAATATTCTCTTGGTTTTCAAAGAAGCAAGATATTGAGGCTTAATCTATAGTTGAAGATGAATACATTGTAGCTGCTTTAGCTTAGCATCAAGCCCTTTGGATTAGGAAGTTGCTAGAAAATTTGTACAGAGAACAAAAGAAGAGCATTAAGATCCTTGTGGATAATAAAGCTCTAATTTAAATTACAAATAATCCTGTTTCTCATGTAAAGACAAAATATTTCAAGATCAAATTTTATTTCTTGAGAAAGGTGTAAAAGAATAGAGACATAAACATGGTGTACTACCAAACTGATTTCTAGAATGCTGATATTTTAACTAAGTCTCTACCTAGAGAAAGATTAAAGTTTCTCAGAGAATGACTTGGTGTTACAGCTCTTGAGTCAAGGAGGAGTGTTAAGACTAGTGCCTCAAAAGCTGGAGATTAGTTGTTCGTGTTGCTATAATTAAAAATACAACTTTAAATTTTGATGAAGTTTAGCTAAATAAGGCTGCAATCACGCAGAATCTAGTTTTATTGCAATTGTTGCTGTTCTTTAGGCTATAATTGTTAGAGATAATTATAGATTATTTTACTCCTTTTATTGAGCAGTTTCAGTTATGATATTATGAATAAATGTGGCAGTGATCAATGAAAAATCAACTAAGATTTCTTCTCTTTCTTTTCTTTGACAAAGATCCGCTTTTTCTTTCCTATAGCTTTGATTACCACTTGTACCCACCATATCTACAGAGCCTGTATAATTATCCTCAAAATTCTTCTCTACGTATAATAAAGGAAGAAGGGAGTCCACCCTTGATAATAGAAAATATTTTAAAGGTATTTTGTACGTAGTTTATTTATTATTGAGGAGTCTAGTACATTTTCTAGTATGATTCATTTGAAGAGAAGCATGTTCCTATTTATAAACATATCTTGTTCTCCTCATAAGAAATAAGTATATTTAAGTTTAAAGAAAAGTGTTTGACAATACACAGAAGAAGGAAATGTCCAGATTGAAGAAAGCTTCCAATACACCATAACATTAAGCACTTAAAGAAAAGTTGTATTTTTATTGAACTTGACCGTTAAGCAAATAATGAATAGGCGGTTTTGATAGGAGCCAAATGAGAATGTTTCTTTGAGAAGACACACCATTATGAAGTCATGACTAGAAATGGGGTCAACACGGCACTATTATAACCACCAAGAAGTAAGCCAAAATCAATAGCTAGTTTTTAAAATTAATAAGCGAATGAGTAGTTAAAGAAATTCAATTAGGATGAACTGGAAAAATATATATACACATACCAAAATAGGACCCAAAATTTATCTATACATATATATGTTTATATTAAGAATTGATGAATCCTTCAACTATGGCTAAAAAATCCACAATTCGCGCTATTAAAGAATTAGAATGAAATGAACTAAAATGAGCAAGATCAGTCCAATGATCATTGCACAAGTAGAGAATCCAATGCATGTGTTTGGTCTTCCACTAGAGAAGAATCCACTCCAAGTAATAGGCTCTATAGGAGCTAGAAGGATTCCATAGGTGTGAATCCATAAAGGAAAGGAAGGGTTATAGGCCCCACATCACAGGAACAACACCATCTCTGCAAGATCGCCCATCCAAGTCACGTTCTACCTTTGCTAGTACAACTTGCCCATAAAAGAAATTTTTTTATAGGAGTGAGCCAAGCACTGAAGGTATGGCTGTAATAGTTATAGCTACTTTAGCAAACACTTTAAGTAGACCAAGTACTGAATAGACCCTCCAAATTTGTATGGAACCTATGAGTACAAATGAAGATTTTACTCAACAAGAAATATCATTCAGGACCTAATAAATTCATCCAATAACATATTTTCATGGCCTAAAAACCAAGGGTCAAGATGGCACATGTCGCAACCAGCCTTGACAAGTAAGCCTATCATCAAAATTGATATAAAAAGACAAAATATTTACATATTACAAGGGAACACTCCTAGAACGAAGTCAAACTACACATATCCAATAAATAGAAAGAAAACATAACCCAAGATAGCATATAATATCCCAAAACCTGGTGTCATAGTGTATGAACTACTAAATACATATCGAATGTCAGAAACATACAACTGATAGTGCAAAAGGATCACAATTTTTCTCAAAATATGAAATCAAGATAAAATCTAAACAAGAAGAGGTTGTAGATCAACTCTAGAAGTATATACCGACCACCACCTCAAAAGTACTCCAAATATAGCCTAAATAAGTTATGATGCGGTACACTCGTGTCTAGATATACACAAAATAGCACAATAGTTATGAGCACAGTCTAGTTGTACTAAGTAGGCATCATAGGCTGACTGAGCAAAGTAGTAAATAAAGGATATAAAATACATAATATGGGCACATCACCTCTAATAAGAAAATGTCCCAAAAGGTAGCCCACATCGTCGTCACGAACAGTTCTATAATATAAGTATATACCATACATAAATATGAGAAAGATGCACAAATATAAACATATACCAAATACATGAATACGAAAGAAGTACAAATAGAAAGATTTCATATCAAGGACAATAGTAAAACATAGAATAAGCATAATATATGTTATGCAGTATAGAAGTTGATAATGATGATGTGATATGATTCATGAGGTTGTCGCACAAACTTTGTATAAACCTACCAAGGTATTTTTAATGCCCCGAGAGTACACCCTGAGAGTCACATAATGCTTACAGTCCCGAGGGACCACAAGCTAACCCATGATGGATATCTGTTGTGAGCACTGAATAACAATACAAAAATAAATATGGAATTAAGCTAAATTTCCATAAGGTTCAAAATCTAAATAATGATAAATAATAACATCTGGTAGAAACATCTAAAAACTAAACATTTTATGAATTGGTCTTGTCTGAAAGCCTCTAACTGAACTGTCTGAATATGGAGTTGATGGGACAAGCCCTTAACTAACTATAACTACTTAACTACTGATAAACTAACATACTAAAATAAAAGCAAATCCTCGATAGATGAGGAATCACTACTAAATTAGTAACTGCTGACTGGATCTACCTAAGCACAGTCAGGAACCTGAGCATCCAAACCTATGATATGAGAATCATAGCATAAAGAAAGAGTATGCATTAGTATGTGGAAAGTACTGGTATGATAGATGTGGTAAGGATGAATGTAAGAGTTCATATGTATGAACAATAAATGACTGAATGATAAAGAGTAACTGAATATGCGGGTACATGGATAATTGAAACTACTATAAATACTGAGTAGGTAATACTGTGCCTATATGTATATTATAACTGAGCTTTTTTGAAACTTAGTACTTAGTTCTGATAACTGAGTAACTGATATCTGAAGTTACTAATAACTGAATTATTGATAATGAGTGACTGTGTCTAATAGTCTTAATTCTGTAGAATTGAATTGAATTCTTAATTGAGATTGAAACTGAGACTGTGGGACGTAATCATGTAACCTACATGCCCTAAATTTGAGCTGATAGGGGTCCAACCTGTGACCCTAGTTAGAATGGTGCTAATACTGTGCCACGACAACCTGTGACCCTAGTTAGAATGGTGCTAATACTGTGCCACGGGTACTAACACTGGAAACTAAGATGCTAAGCCTAAATAATGGGTGACACCTGGGCTGAGCCAAGCCAAATCTAACGAGTGACCCCTGGGAGGCAGTCAAGCCTAGTCTGACGAGTGACTCCTCATCCTGTGCTGGCTATTAAATTTTATAGTACAAGGACTGTTAGTAACAACTCTGCCTCTCTGATGAGGAAGCTGTCATCCCTGCACTCGCTCAGTTCTAAATCCTACTCCCAACTGAAAGACACTAAATTGAGTATATGGAATGGGACTGGACTGATACTAAGTTTTTTGAATTTTCCTGAGTTTTGTAATTGACTGAGTTCTACTATGTTCTGCAGCTGACTAAATTCTACTGACATGACATGACTGATACTATTCTATAACTAACATTGGCTTTAGGTAAACAACTAGATTGTCGGGTATTAAATACCCCCAAGACTCAATAACAAAAAAAGAAAGACAAAACATGATCATAAAGGAATAACAATACTTGCTTGCTAACAATGCACTCATTTAGACATTTTGTCAAACATTTGATATACATGAACTTGTGCATGAATGGGATCATATAATAACATGTCATGCTTTCACTAGTCAATGCACATAAGCATTTCATAAAATAGTTGTAGGGCATAAGCTTGTACATGATTGGGACCACATAATAACATGTCATTATTCCACTATTTACTTCATATAGGAAATTTAGCAAACACATAGGGAGCATGGATTATTTACATGATAATGGCCAATACATGAACATCATGATAACTTGATATCAAGATAATCACATATTCATCACACATGCTATTTAATTTTCATGAAACTTGAAATTAAATCATGGATTGAAACCCAACTAGTATCATGAACATGAATTCAATCTAATTCAAACATGGAAATCATAAATCTGAGATCTTGTATGTTTAAAAAGGGTTCTTTGACATCATGGGTGAAAGAAACCCATGAATGAACACCTAACATACCTTAGAAGAAGAGTTCTTGAAGGTTCTTGGAGGATTTCTTAAGGAGTGACCTTGATTCTTAAAGCTAGGGTTTTAGCCTCTTGAGAGAGAATGTTTTAAATCTTGAGAAAAGTGAGTGAATAATGTGACATTAGGTTATTTAGGGTATAAATCCCGTGTTTAGGCTAATAAGGGGTTTTGAGAATTGACCAAACAGCCCCTAAAATTAAATAATGGAAGCTGGAAATCCTAATTTTTCACCCTGGCGCAATGCTGTATAATCGTGCTGGCTCACTGGAAAGTGGACAACTGGGAACTGGGTTGGTGGTGCAATGCAGCACCATAGCGGTATTTCACTAGATGGGAAACTTGGCCTTACCACGATGCGCCATTATCGTGGAGCAATACTGGAAAAGTGATAATTGGGAAATTGGCTGGCGGTGCGATGCAGTGGTATCACGTTAGCTCACTTGAAAATGACAATTGCCATTTTAACTGCTTCCGTGATGCGCTGAAGTACTAGGTGGTACACTGTTTCACAAAAATGGCTCTAACTCTTCACCTGGGTATCAAATTTTGGTGAATTTTATATCGTTGGAAAGCTAATTTAATTTCCTACGCAATGACAGGCTCTAAATTAAAAAAATACTAAGTATTTCAAAAATTTTACATTGGAAGATTCATGGATTGAGAGTTAATTTTACCTAGGGAAATATGGGGTATTACAATATCTCCTCCTTAGGAACATTTATCCTCGAATGAGACTGATTAAGCTTAGAAACACTGATAGACTAAGTTTACACATTGATTATGAACGACTGAAGCATTACTACCAAACTGAAACTACGCATACACTAAGTTTACATACTGACTATGCATATCTAATGTATGAAATACATAACTGAACTAATTTTTGAATGCATGACTGAACGTGTAAAGATAGGGAATACCAAGTTTACAACTGTAATTGAATCATGGAACTGAGTTAATCTAATGAAGGCTGCTACCTTAGGCTAAGAATCCTAATGAACCTAAGATCATTTACTGAACATGCATGAACGAGAATATGAGAACGTGAGAACATGACTAAATCTGAAGCATGATATATGAACTGAATACCATGAGCTAAACTAATTTCTTGAATCATGTCATGCCATAGAATGGTCATATGGCTGAGATTAGAATGAGAGAGTCAACTTATGAGTACTCGTTACATCAAACTGTATCTTATTATGTGAAGAGAAAATGGAATATTTAGGACATAAAAGCTTTTGGGTTATAGTGCATCTTCCCCTTGGGACATTATGTCCCCCGAAGAATGTTGACTTGGCTTGGCTTCTGAGGAAAGCTGAGACAATGCATGGGGCACCTACAAACTAATTCGTGACTGAATACCTGAGATCTGAAATTGAGGTATGATACATGAACTGGGATGAACTCATTACTACTAGGATGATCCATCTTGGAATATTCATATTCACAAAAATTTGGATAGTATGATTGGGTGGAAAGATAGGGAAATCGTATGAACTTGACCACCAGACTGCTAAATTGAATTCCTAGCTTTACGAAGTAACTCATACTGAAAACTTATACTCAACTGGAGCATCTATTGACGCTCTTCTATAAAGTTCTACTGGCTTTAGGGAGCAAGGAAATCTTGGAATGATCTGAATGATACATCTAAAAAAGAAACCACAACATGGTAAAAATTCTATAATATGGGAACTAATAACTCTACCTACTGAGGTCTGAGCTAGACTGAATTCTCTCACTATGTTCAGCCCTACTCAAATCTCCAAAGTGAATTTAGCCACTTACACATTAACATGACATTCAAGCCTATCTTTATAACTATAGCCTCGTGTAAAACTAGCATGCAACAACCTTTTCTTAACATGAAACATCTACTCTCTCCTTTCTAAGCAACTGCTTATCACTATATCATTTCATAAGGAGAGTTCAGTGAAGGTTAAAATATGAGGACCTGAAGCATAAATGGACACTATACTCAACTTGACACTTAATTGAGGCCTGCAGAATAGAATATCAACCTCATGGATTTATCAATATATCTAGACTGAGGATATACATAACATAAATCTAAATTTCACTGATCATTAGAAGTATAACATAAGTTATGGAAACTGAGAACACTGTAGGGCATGAGTACATGAGTCATGAGCTACATGACCTATGTTTAGAGTTCTATATTCATGGAACATGATTCATAATACTGGGGAACCTGGAACTCCTTATACTAAAAACTTTAAATGTACATGATTTTCAATAATGTGTATGAATAAGAACTATGATCATAGAGCTGACATGTAAGGCATGAGTGGATATCGTGATAGCTGAAGTGCAAAACTTTCCACTAAGGTAAGGATGGTTTGGGTATTAACCTCTCCCACTGCTTCTCTACACATACTGACATTACTAATAAAATCTGAAATTCTCACTTGGCTACTTCTTCTACCATCTCCCCCTTAGCTTAAAGATGTTATTCTAAGTCTGTGAACCCCCTAATAAACTCTAAATCAAGCTGAGACCACTTTACTATAGAGTTTTAGATATGACGATGCTTATAAATACTAAAATTATTCTGAAGGACTGCTCCTAATAATGTAAGGTCCACTGCTAGTAATTCTTTATGATCCATGATTCTTATCTTTCTATTGCCCCAATAATCATCATATAGCAACCTCAACACTGACTAAATTAGAATTCTCAACTTCTCTTTCTACTAGTTCAATCTAGAGATTCAAACTTAAATCAATTGAAACTGAGCTACTACCTCTTCATTCAATGACTGGTTTATCAGGAACTGAAATGCAATGACTCTTTTACAGAATTTAATTGAAGGGATTTCCTGAAATACTGTGACCGAGCATTTTCTGTATACTTGTCTGGTTGGAATAGATTTACCTACTAAGGTAAGCACTAATAAAGGTTCTGTTCAAATTTCTAGTCTGACTTAAAGTTGACTGCTATGGAAGGAGTTACAAAAGACAAAGGAGCTCCTAGATCTAATAAGGCATGAATATGCAAATAGAAGATCTATAATGTACCAGTAACTATGTCAGGAGAACTTTCCTGGTCTTGTCCAGATTGAATTGCATAAAGCCTATTTGGACGTTGCCTATTGGTGCCACTGAAAGTGGTACCTTGCTGATTTGGGCGACCAAACTGAGCTAAAGGACGATTGGACTGACCTTGTTGGGGAAAATCACTTCCCCTCTAAGCCAGTACTCTACACTCCTGCATCCTGTGGCCTAGCTTACTGTATCCAAAACATACATTACTGCAACCTCTACATGAACCTAGGTGATGTATTCCACATTCTTCCAAAGCAGATGGATATGACCACTGCTCACACTACCCTGGGTTTTGGAGCTTGGCGCCCCATCATGACTATCATTCCTAAACTTTGGTACTGGTATACTAGCTGAGGATAGAGATGGAACTGAAGACTTTGGATGAAACTGGAAAAGGTTATCGCTCTCTAACTTAGGCTGATAGAAATTAAAACTACCTGCTCTAGCTCTCTTATTCCCTCTCGCTTTTTTCTTAAGATTCTGCTCCTCAATCTGTTGAGCATGGACCATAAGCCTAGAGATATCCATCTCCTTAATCAATAACATTATTCTGCACTCTTTAACCACACTATCTGACACCCCAGACACGAACTTTCTCATTTTAGACCTACTATCTACGACTGCATGGGGAGCATACTTGGCAAAATGAGTAAACTTAAGGGAATACTCTTTCACACTCAAATACCCTGATTGATATTGATGAACTCTAAAACCTTGGCTTTTCTCAGCTCTAAGGGAAAGAATCTCTCTAGAAAAGCAGTAGCAAACTCTTCCCTCTCTATGGGCTCTACATCCGTGCCCCTATCTACCTTTCACTACTTAAACCACATATAAGCAACATCTTTTAGCTAATAGGCAGATAACTAGCACTCTCACTGAAAGTTACATCCATTATATCCGTGACTTTCTGAACCTGATTGAGGAACTTCTGTGGATTCTCTTCTAACTTAGATCCTGAGAATAGGGGATGATTCATTGAGGTGAAGTCCTGAATCCTGGCTACAGCAGTATTATCCACTGGGTTGGTTTGAGTAGAAGCTTGTCGTTCATTTTGGACTATTACAAAATATTCTAGAGTAGTGAATGTAGCTCTGAATTCTGTATGGGAGACATGCTCGTCTAGGGGATCTGCCTGAACGGGCTGAGGTGCTGACTGATTTCCAGTTCTTTTTCCATTAGTCTTATTAGGAGGCATGTTCTGTAACTGAAACAAATAAAAGAATTACACTAAGAATTTAGCTTCAGCCCATGCTCTCTCACACGACATGAACACTGAAAGAAGGGAAACTTTTCCTAAAGCATCTCATAGCCTCTTGACCACAAGTGTGGCGCGCTATACACCCATGCAAAAAATTCTACTTGATGCGACTTTTATACTCCCTAGGACTCTGTTAAACCTTAGGCTCTGATACCAAGTTTGTAACGCCCCGAGAGTATATCATGGGCATCATACGGTGCTTACAGTCTCAAGGGACAATAAGCTAACCCATGACTGATATCTGCTATGAGCACTGAATAATAATACTGGAATAAATGCAAAATTAAGTTGAATTACCATTAGGTTCAAAATCCAAATATTAATAAATAATAACATCTGGTAGAAACATCTAAAAACTAAACACTATTTGAACTGGTCTAGTCTAAAAGCCTCTAACTGAACTGTCTGAATATAGAGTTGATGGGATAATCCCCCAAATAACTCTAACTACTGAACTAATTATAAACTGAAATAATGAAATAAAATCACATCCTCGATAGATGAGGACTCACTACAAAATCTGTGAATGCTGACAAGATCTGCCTAAGCACAGTCTGAAACCTGAGCGTCCAAACCTATGATATGAGACATCATAGATCAAAGAAAGAGTATGCGTCAGTACGTGGAATGTATTGGAATCCTAGATGAGGTAAGGATGAATGCAAGGGTTCATATGCATGAACAGTATCTCACTGAATGATATAGAGTAACTGAATATGTGGATACGTAGATAACTGAAACTACTATAAATACTGAGTAGGTAATACTGTGCATATCTGTGTACTATAACTGAACTTTCCTAAAGCTTAGTACTGAGTTATGATAGCTGAGTAACTAATATAGGAAGTTACTGATAACTAAATTACTGATACTGAGTGACTATGTTTGATAGTCCTAATTCTGTAGAACTAAACTAAATTCTAAACTGAGATTAAAACTGAGACTGTGAGAGGTAATCATCTAACCGACATGCACTAAATCTGAGCTGATAGGGGTCCAACCTATGACCCCAATTGGAAGGGTACTAATACCGTGCTATGGGTACTAATACTGGAAAACCAGGATGCCAAGCCTAATAAATGAGTGACACTTGGGCGGAGCCAAGCCTAATCTAACGGGTGACCCTTGGAGGTAGTCAAGCTTAGTATTATAGGTAACCCTCATCCTGCACTGGATACACAGTTCTAGAGTACAAGGACTGCTACTAATGACTCTATCTCTCTATGGGAAAGCCGTCAGCCCTATTCTCGCTCGGTGCTAAATCCTGCTCCTAACCAAAAGACATTAAATTGAGTATACAGAATGGGACTTGACTGATACTGATTTTTCTTAGTTTTCTTGAGTTCTGTACCTGGTTGAGTTCTACTGAGTTGTGTAGCTGACTAAATTCTATTGATCATTACATGACTGATACTATTCTATTACTGACACTGGCTCTAGGTAGATAACTAGATTGTTGGGTATTAAATACCCCAGGACTCGATAACATGAAAAGAAAGATATAACATGATAATAAAGACATAACAATACTTGCTTGCTAACAATGCACTCATTTAGACATTTTATAAAACACTTGATATGTATGAACTTGTGCATAAATGGGATCACATAATAACATGTCATGCTTTCACTAGTCAATTCACATAAGAATTTATCAAACACTTGTTGGGCATAAGATTGTACATAATTGGGACCACATAATAACATGTAATGATTCTACTATTTACTTCACATAGGCAATTTAGCAAACACTTAGGGAGCATTCATTATTTACATGATAATGGCCAACACATGAACATCATGATACATTAATCAATTTGTAAATTCAAGGGTTTATCAAGATAATCACATATTCATCACACATGCTATTCAATTTTCATGAAACATGTAATTAAATCATGGATTTAAACCCAACTAATATCATGAACATGAATTCAATCTAATTCAAACATGAAAATCATGAATCTAAGATCTTGTATATTTAAAAAGGGTTCTTGAACTTCATGGGTGAAAGAAACCCATGAATGAACACCTAACATACCTGAGAAGAAGAGTTCTTGAAGGTTCTTGGAGGATCTCTTGAGGATAGAGCTAGATTCTTGAAGCTAGGGTTTTTGCCTCTTGACAGAGAATGTTTTATATCTTGAGAAAAGTGAGTGAATAATGAGATATTAGGTTATTTAGGGTATAAATCCCGTATTTTGGTTGATTAGGGGTTTGGAGAATTAACCAAACAGGCCCTAAAATTAAATAACGAAAACTAGAAATCTCGATTTTCACCTCAGCGCAATGCGGTACAATTGCACCGGCTTACTAGAAAATGGACAACTGGGAACTAGGCTGGTGGTGCGACACGGCGCCATTGCGGTGCCTCACTGGATAGGAAAATAGGCCTTGGTGCGATGTACTATTATCACTGAGAAACACTAGAAAAGTGACAATTGGGAAATTGGCTGGAGGCACAATGCGGTGGTATCGTATTGGCTCACTGGAAAATGACAATTGCTATTTGGACTGCCTCCGCGATGTGCAGAAGTACCAAGTGGTACACTTTTTCAAAAAAATGGCTTTAACTCTTCACCTAGGTATTAGATTTGGGAGAATTTGGCATCGTTTGAAAGCTAATTGAATTTCCTACACAATGGCAGACTCTAAACTGAAAAACACTAAGTATTTCAAAAATTTTATATTGGATAACTCATGGACTGAGTGTTAATTTTAGCTAGGAAAATATGGGGTATTACAGTGTTCTCTTGAGTTAGGACCCATGAAGGGTTTATCAACCCATATACAATCCTATATCCAATGTCAATATTCATAACTCCTTTCTGAAATATACATCGGCAGAGGATTTTTAAAGATATAGTATTTCTTTTAGAAAAAGCTAGTGGATCCATTAGTTCTACGATGGTACCATTGTTTCATGAATATATATGATATGAGCATGTAATGTTTATAGCCAACCAGAATGATAATTTCCTAATCTAACCAATATACTAACCATGTGAGCAAAAATCCACTTAATATGCCAAAAATCTATAAACCTAATGTAATCCATATGTCACAGAGTAAAATACACCAAAAAAGTCATTAATACCACATAAATTCAAACTTAGGATTTTTCATCAGAAAAGATACAACCAAATATACATGCACAAGGCCAAAAAACTCATATAAGACCCCAAATGATCACACATAGCAAGTAATGTCATAAAACCACCAAATAATAACAACATAAGCCCTTGCACGGGCACAGTAAAAATAATAAAGCTATTTTCATGATTGGTTCCCACACCCATATCATGATTTATACCAATATTAACTACCCTACCCAGTGTAAAGAACGTTAAGTCATAATCTTCCTTGAAGGCCAAAAACCAGTCCAAAAAGCCTTTACCATGGAGCTTTCTCCTCACAAACTATCCTAAATCAACTATCATTTAATAATATAGAATCTATGCACTAAAAGTAAGCCAATGCAGCCTTATTGCCCGTTTTTATGCCAGGGTCAAAATGGATCCCCAAAATAGGTTTTTGAAAAAGAAGGGTAAAGCTAGAATTTTAGTCCAAAAATATAATCAATGAAAAAAGGAACTCACAAAAGAAAACCCAAGTAAAAATGAGTTGAAATTAGGGTTTTAATTAAAGAATTCCTAATTTAGGTATTTAGGGCCAAAATCCCTAAATTTCACTTTTTAATTCAAATTTTAATGAGATTTGAATTACAAGAATCAAAGAACAATAATTAAAATAGGGATTTAGAGCCTACCTAAGTTTAAAATGAAAGAAAAGGCCAAAAAACTTGAAACCCCAAGATCCAAGTGTCAAAAATATTGAAAAATAAGAAAAATAGGGTATATAACCCACCCAGGCATTGCTTAAGTGATCACCGGGGTGCTTAAGCAGACATCACTCATGCGATCAGGTGTCACTTACACGATACCCACCTTGTCACTTAAGTGACTTAGATGTCGCTTAAGTAACAGGCGCCTACATGATTGGGGAGTTGCTTAAGTGATACCCCTAGCAGGCATCCAGGTCGCTTAAGCAACCAAACGATCACTTAAGCAGGTGCACTATCTGGCGACATGAAGAATTCAAAGTCTCCGAGGACATCTTGGGATTCATTTGGAATGTTGAGAACGTAAATGAAATATACTACTAGACTAAATTTGATACTCCAGGCTCAATAGCAATATTAAATTTTTGAGAAAATGTCATTTTTGCAAAGTTGACCTACAAACCTAATTCCACAAAATTTTAAACTAAGGGTCGAAATGAGGTACAAAAGTTATAAAACCACACCAACCATATTACCGTCCTAAAATTCATATTTTCCATCTAGTGGCATAGTCTATTTTTCTATCCGATGCACATATCAATAAATATTGACCAAAGTAACCCAAAAGGTCACTTAAGTTGTGCACCAGCTGCAGACATGAAAAATTTGATGTCTTCGAAGACACCTTTGAATTCATCTGGAATCCTAAGAATGCAAATGAAATATGCTACTAGACAAAATTTAATACTTCGAACTTAATGGCGATATGAAATTTTAAAGAAAATATCATTTTCACAAAGTTAACCCACGAATCCTAATTCCACTACTTTTCGAACTGAGGGTTGAAATGAGGTAAAATGTCATAAAACTACATCAACCATATTACCATCCTATAATTGACTTTCCAAATGTAGTGGCATAGTTCATTTTGCCATCTGATGAACATATTAATAAATATTGACCGAAGTCAACCATAAATCCTTTTAGCCGCCAAAAACCACAAACTCACACAAATCATGCTAAAATGCATTGGGGACCATGCTAATAATCCCCACACTCTAAAAATATCAAAAATTAACCATCGAGAGAGGTTATAAAAGTAAAATCACACAAAAATTAATAATTCACAAAAAATACCAAAAAATTTGATCATTACATCCTCCACCACTAAGAATCGAGTTCCTTCTCGAACTATAGGCAATAGAAATTCCTGAATCATCGAAAAGCTTGGATAACTACTATGCATATCAAACTTGACCTCCCAAGTATACTAATCTATAGGTCGATGTCTTCACTGGACCTTAAATACAGTATCTCTAGAATGCAATCGTCTTACATTCCTAACTAGAATGGAGATGGGTTCCTTAACAAAAGACAACCCCAATATCTTACTAAATTTATTCCCAATGAATGACATAAAACTTTTAATATCTAAGATGTTAGACCAGTTCCTTCAGGTTTGAATTTTTTGGATTAGCTATTCATATGATATATGACTGGTTTCCCTTGTAATATTATATTTATATATATATCCTATCTTCATATTACTAATATGTATCTTTTGTACATCTTTTCCTTCACACTTTTATTATATATTTTTTATCTTTTCCTTGACTATATTATCCTATATTGACTAGTTACTTACAGGTATTTCCTTATCTTGAGTTACTTATAGTATATTATAACTACCCTTACTTCTCCTTTATGTATTATTATATCTCAAGTCTTAGATAGTTGTCTCTAATGTTATTCTTGTTTTACATGTTCTCTGTACTTTCAATGTCTTTGGAGCTCAGTCAATCAGTGCATATTGAGTACCTCATTTTAGTACTCATACTACACCTCTGCACCCTGTAGATTATCATATGATTTTCACCACTGACATGTGCATTATGCAGACCTATCATGGATCAAAGATTCAAAATGAGCTCATGACACTCAGAGTTGTTCCTACTCTCCTTAGTACTATTAGTCTAATCTCTACTTTTATATTTCAGATACGACTTTGTATATATATTTTTTATATTTTACTTTGTACACCTATTGTATTAGAAGCTCCTATACTGAATTCACTAAGTTCTGGGGTTAAATTTACTTTCTTTTTGTAGTTTTTATTTTTTTATGTAATATTGCTTCCATTTTTTTATTAGTCTACTACTAGTTGTTCAGGACTAAGGGTTGCCTTGCCTATTTATGGGTCACGGTAGGTCCCATTATGACATGAGATATTAGATTGTGACACTGCCTAGGTGTCCATAGTTGGTTCTATGATTCATGGTCAACTTATACAACTTATGGATTGCTCCCTAGTATAATCACACAAAATTTCATCTCCACTAGATCATGGTTGATGGATAATAGAATTAACCATGAACAAGTTTCATGATCCATGGAGTGGATCATAGAATTTGGTCAAAGTTGCATGTGCTTAGGAGTAGACCATCGATTACATTATAGTTTGTGGTGTTCATGCATATTCTATCAAATAATTCAGGAATTTGAGTTTTATTTGAAACTTCACAGAACTCCATTCAAGAGCAATTGTACAAACCGTAGATTGATCATATGATTTGTGTTTCAGCATCACTAACCAATACTTCACATTTTCAGCTCGAAATTACAACTTTTTCTTTCATGGCCTATTTTCCTATTCACATTCACAAAATCATATCATATCTAACAAAAATAATGCTTTAATATCGATAAAATCCCTTGTTTTAAGCATGCATATGCCATAAAATTATGGCACATAAAAAAGGAATCAAGATCTATAAAATCGCATTCCCAAAATTGGTGTCACCAATATAAGTTTAACTAAGATATGAGAGTATAGCTAGAATAATACATATATGTCCTAAAGTACAAAAATAGAGACAACAATAAAAAAAGAAATGGGAAGGTGTTAAGAGATCACCATAAATTTGGACATAACTTCTCCACAACCAAGTAGAATCAAGGATGACTACTACAATACTCTGTATTGGAAAAATATGCAGAGGTATATTGTGTGTACAATACATGAAAACTCAAGAGGCATCATAGGTCGATTGAACTCAAGAGATAAGTATATAATATAAATTACGAGAAAGTAACCCTTCACGTAGAAAACTCCCAACAATCTATAACACAACCCAACAAAGATAATAATAATAATATACACACAAGTAGTGTGTGTTTGTGCATGTACATTTATCTATATATATATGATGCTATGTAGTATGGATGTGTGCAATGCAATATATGTCTAATGTCTCAAGCCTTTGACCATCTTACCTCAAACGTAATAACAGTAGGACCTAGATCACCCCTTGAGCTTCACTGTATCCCACCTCAAACATAATCATGAGCCTCAGAACTTTTCCTTATATCATTCAATGTCCCTCTGCAGATGAATCAATCAAGTAAAAAAGTAAAAGGTGGCATGATCAAAGCTCCAACAATAAACATAGAAAAATAAGTGACTTGATCTAATGTCTTACCTCATATACAGTAAAATGTGGATGATTTTCTCTTTAAACTTAAAATTTATAGTTTTACTTAGATCTAAGTTGTGATCCATGTATGAGTGTATAAATATACATGAGATAGGGTAGAAAAATTCACACCAAAACCACGATCAATTGATACTCCTGCTATCACACTAATTTTACCTATAATCCCTAAAATATTAATAGATAAGCAAGTACAAAAGCAAACCATATTACAATAAGAGATACAGTTCTAACCCTACTCTACCACAAAATCCTACCTCGAACAGAAAACAAAATCCTACCTCGAACAAAAAACAAAATCCTACCTCAAACCTTATCTAAGGGTTGTTTAGTATATGGTTCTTAGACATTTGTTAGTTTTTCTAGACCTTTTGACAATCCTCGTCTTTGACTTATTATGATTGAAACGTACTTATGGAACTTTTAGTATGTCTATAACTTTTTCAGCAATAATCTCAATGTGCCTTCCTTTGTTTGACTACCACTTGTCCCCACCACATTCATAGAGACTTTTGTATAGTCCTCAAAATTCTTCTATATGTATAAAACTATAAAATTGAGTCCACCCTTGATAATCCAAAATTTTAAAAAGGTATTTTACACCTTGTTTATATATTATTGAGGAGTTTAGTACATTTTTCATTATGATTAATTTGAAGAGAAACACGTTCATAATTATAAATAAACCTAGTTCTACTCAGAAGAAATAAGTATATTTAAGATTGAAGAGAAGTGTTCTACAATGAACTTATGAAGAAAATGTCTAGAGAGAAGAAAGCTTCCACAATCCCATAACATTAATTAGTTAAAGAAAAGATGTAATTTTAATGAACTTGGCCGTTAATCAAATAATGAATAGGCAGTAGAGAAGACACATCATTATGATGTTACAACTAGAAATAGGGTCAAGATGGAACTATTATAATCGCCAATAAGTAAGCCAGGATCAATAACTCATTTTGAAAAGTATTAGGTGAATGCGTAGTTAAAGAAATTCAATTAGGATGAACTGGAAAAATATATATACACAAACTAAAATAGGACCAAAAATTATCTATACGCATATATATTTATGTTACTAGTTAATGAATCCTTCAACAATGGCTAAAAAATCCAATATCCAAGCTATCAAAGAATTATAATGAAATGAAGTGAAATAAGAAAGATTGTTCTATTGATCAAGGTACAAGTAGAGGATCCAACCCAGGTATTGTAGGTCTTCCATTAGAGCATAATCCACTTCAGGCACTATGGTATAGAGGAGCTGCCAAGATTCCATAGGCGTGAGTCCATAAAAGCAAAAAAGGGTTGCAGACACCATATCATAGGAACAACACCAGCTCTGCAAGATCGGTTGTCTCTAATTTTACTGGTATGACTATCGAATAATAAGAAAAGTTTTACAAGAGTGAACAAACCACTGAAGGTGCGGTTGCACTAGAAACAACTACAGTAGCAACACACTCTAAACATACCAAGTACCCAATAGACCCTCCGAATTTGTGTGGAACCCCTAAACAAAATTTGAACATTCTACCCAATAAGGAATGACATTCATGACTTAATAAAATCACAAAAAGTCTATTGTCATGACCTAAAAACTAAGGATCATGATCACACTTATCGTGGCAAGCCTTGAAAAGTAAGCATATCACTTGAGCTGATATGACAAGGGAAAAAGTACAAAATTCCAAGGCAAGACTCCTAGAAAGGAGTCAAACCTCACATATCTAATAAATAGAAAGAAAATATAACCCAAGATACCGTACAATATCCAAAAACCTGGTGTCATAGTGTATGAACTACTAAATACATCTCGAATGTCAAAAATAAACAACTGATTATCAAAAAATGTTATAATTTGTTTCAAAATACAAAAACAAAACATAATCTAAACACATAGAGGTGATAGATAAACTTTGTAATCATATGCCTCTTCTACCTTAAAAGTACTCTAAATAGATCTTGAATCAGTTATCGTGCGGCAAACTCGTACTTGGATTTGTAATGAAAGGGCACAATAGGTTTGAGCACAGTCCAGTTATTCTCAATAGGTATCATAGTCTAACTAAGAAAAGTTGACAATAAAGGCTATAAAATACATAGTATAGGCATATCACCTTCAATCAAAAGATATATCAAATTGTAGCCCACACCATATCCGCTAACAGTTCTGCAATATATACATATACCACACATAAATACAAGAAAGAGGAACAAATACACATATACAAAATACTAGTATAAGAAAGAAGTACAAATAGATACATATCACATCAAGGGCAAGAATACCACACAGAATGAGCATAATATATGAAATATAGTGAAGAAGATGATGATGATGATGGTGATATGATATGATGCATGAGGTTGTTGCACAAGCTATATATACACCTACAAAGTTGTGCTCCTGAGTTAGGACCCATGGGGGGTTCATCAACCCATATATAATAATATATACATTACTAGTATTCATAACTCCTTTCTAACACATACATCGGCAGAGGGTTTTTAAAGATGTCACAATTTTGGTCAGAAAAATCAAGTGGTTCCAGTATTTCCATTATGGTACCAATGTTTCATGAATGTACATCATATTAGTATGTAATTACCACAACCACCAGAACAAGCATTTCCAAATCCAATATTCCAACCATATGAGACAAAATCCACTCAATATGCCAACCATCTATGAATCCAATGTAGTCCATATGCCAAAAGAGTAAAATACACAAAAATATGCCATTGATACCACATAACTACGAATTTAGGCTTTTTGACTAGAAAAAATACAATCAAACATACATACACAAGGCCAACAATATCATACAAAACACCACATAGTCACACATAGTAAATAATGTCTCAAAACCACCAAATAACAAAAACATAGGCCCCACCATGGGCATAATAAAAATAATAAAGCCATTTTCATGATTTGTTCCCACACCCATAACATTATTTATACTAATATTAACTACCCTACCCAGTTTGAAAAAAGTTAAGCCATAACCTACCTCAAATTTTGAAAATCAATCCATAAAGCCTTTACCACAAAGCTTTCTCCTCACGAACTGACCCAAAATTAATTAGCACGTACAAATATAGAATATATGCATTTAATAAAAGCCAACAACAACCATGTTATCCATTTCCATTTCGGGGTCAAAATGGACCCTCAAAATGAGTTTTTAAAAAATAAGGGTAAAACTACAATTTTAGTCCAAAAAATTATTACCCATGATTAAAAACACTCACTGAAGAAAACCCAAAAAAATATGTTGAAATTGGAGTTTAAATCAAAGAATTACTAATTTTGGCCTTTAGGGCCAAAATTCCAAAATTATAGTATTTGATTTGAGTTTTAATAAGATTTAAATTACAAGAATCAA
>JAPEIP010000004.1:171658400-171682769 GCA_026120095.1 Capsicum chinense
TGGGCGGTGTTGGTATTGGTGTCATCCTTGGCTTTGGTATTGGCATTAAAGTTGGCACCAGTTGAATATTTGATTGATGTTGTTGGATTATGGTTATAGACTTTAATTAATGTCTTTGAATTATTATTGTTTTATCTTGTTATATGTTCATAATTCATTCGACATAGGGTGCAAGGTGGTTATGTTTTTATTGGGGTAGTGTTTGGTCTCTGTTGGACTTGAGGCACCTGACATGATACAAGAATAAACTACTAAGAAAGAAATTAAGGGCTCAAGACACAAAAATCAGCAACCACAAGACAAAGAAAACAACACAATAAGAAAAAGGATGAAGAAGAGATGCATAAAAGTAAAGATAGGTAATGAGACCCTTACTATCACCAATAATTATCACAAAAAAATGTATCAAACCTTCAAACACACCTCATTAATGGTAGTTCAAACCTCACTCTTAGGTGGACCAAGGAAATTCACATTCCTCAATCACACCTTTCTTGCCAATTGCTAAACACAAGTGAAATCCATCAAATGTATTAATCTCTCAAGTTTGGATGTCTTTTCCAAGACCTACACTAAGATGGATTTTCCAATCCCTACACTAAGGAAATAAAATACACTAAGAGTAATACTCTTTTTCAATTCATCAAAGTCTAATAAAAATGGAAGCTAAAAGGTATATTTATACTATTACATATCAATGACTAAAATGCCCTTAATGAAGGGTGTTCCTTTGGAGTGTTAAAGGGAGGTATTAAAAGACCACAATGCCCTTAGTTGAGGCGCCTATGTGATGTAGAAATACCTCTTTTTCTCTTCAATTTGGACAAGGCTTTGTAATGGTTCCTAAAGGTCTTCAAGCACTTGTAAATCCTAGACTTGCTCCTTTGATAATCTGAAGCTTGAACCTTATACAAGACCTTATAATCCTTGTGCTTTTTATGCTTGTATCATCCTCTCCATCTTGAAAGAAATTTGACCTCAAATTCAAAACTTGCAAAACCAAAAAGAGGGACAACAAGCACACAATCCTCATGATAGGAGGGTTAGCATTAGTGCCACACTTATACAAACACACCAAGGGGGTACACTCTTGGAATATAGCCAATAATACTTTTTAATAATCATGAAACACTTACTACAAGCATTACAAAGGACATGACTAAGATGGACATCAAAGAAAGACGAGTGCAACCCAAAATCATCATCACATATATCAATAAGCCAAGGTTGTTCACATTTGAAATACATCTATGGGTCCTTTGTGTGTGATATGAAAAGCTTAGCATGAATGGCACAAAGTTGGTGGTTTTGACCAATATCAAGATATAAGGAAACTACAATGGTCTTAATGGCTTTACTATACTCAAAAAGTAAGACTACCTTTGGCTTAGGAACAATAAGATACATTTGTTCATTACCTCTACAAAGGACCTCAGCAAATATGGTTCCAATATTAATCCTAAGGTCCACCTCACCCACATATCATTATAATTCAAATAAGGAATCCAGCCACCAAACTTACTACCTACACACATTACACATTCAAAATTAACATGGTTATCATCATAGGTAAAGAGGTAGTATAGGAAGGAATCAAGAATGAAGACTTTATGCCGAGGGGGTACACTTTTAAAGTACAACCAAAAATCCCTTGTTTTGACAATGAAATATCTATTGTGAGCATTATAAAGATAGGGATAAGAAAAACATCAGGGGGGAATGGGCACAAAATAAGATAATTTTTCTCCTACCCCACTTGTGCACCGGGATCAATTGGATGAAGTAGACAAGGGCATAAGCCGAGGCTACTCATTCCTTTTACTAGAAAATCAAGCCCACAATCACCCAAGGCATTACTCACAACTTTGACATACACATGGTCACTATGAGAAAGACTAAAATCATGGCTTTCATCACACAAGTTTAAAGGACCATATTAATCATCTAGATCAACATTACAAGCATCAACACTAACTTGAAAATTTTCAATCATACTATTCACATGTTCAAGTAGTTGACTACATTTGTGAGTAAGTTGATCATCATTCACAAACTCACTAGTTGTTGGCAACTCACATACAAACATAAACTCACCTTGTTTTTCACAAGGGTCAACTAGTGTGTGAATACTCTTGTAACTTGGTAATGGAACCTTATTCAAGTTATAAGTGCTAGCACTAGGTGGACACAAATCAGTCTTACAAAAAGAATTGATTTTGTCATCTAAAGGATCAACTAGTGCTTGTGTACTCACAACAAGAGCTTGGTCCTTATGCAACCTAACAATACCAATAGTATCACAAAAGGAGGATTCATACACTTCTTCACTAAGCAAATTCAAAACTACACCATTTTTGCCAATACTAGCCACATCACAACAATTCAAGTTTCTAGGAGTGTAGAAGATAGCTTTGTTATCTTATAGATTATGGGAAGTATGTTCTTCACTTGTTTTTGAATTAGCTCAGCCTTCATGCTCCACATTACAAGGGAATATTTCAAGGTTTCCCTTTGGACTCATTTCTTCATCACTTATCCATAAATTGGGACTTTCGGCCAAGGGATTGAAGGAAACTTTCTTGCACTTCTTCTTGGGAATTCTAGGGTCTTGAAACTGCACATAAGAAGATAAAATACTAGGAAAAGTTCTAGTATTTGGGTTAGTGAGTAATAAGGATTCTTTGTGGACAGATCCACAATCAAGCATTTCTTTCCCTTTTCTACTTGACTACCCGCAGTTTCCTTTTCCATTTCCTTCTTTTTTTCACACTCTTCAATATCAAGATTCTCTCTATCTTTAGGCTTGGCCTCATTCTCTTTGGATTCAAACTTGTGGAGAAGAGTCATTAGATTTTGTAAAGTGTAGGATCTTTGGACTTGAGGTGTTTGGACTTATGAAGGGTAAAGCCTTTGGTCAAGTGAGTTTGGAACTTGGTACTTTGGATTTTGAGGTAGAATTTGAGTACCAAGTCCTTTTTGTTGGACTTGGTTCAATTGTTGGTGTAATATTCTTTGGACCTCTCAGGTTTGGGGACTTTGGACTTGATAACTTGGGTTTTGTGAAGGCTTTGGTGGAAAAAGTCTATCAACTTCCACTTTCATTCTGATCACATCACCCTTCATTGATCCTACATAACCTCTCATGTATCCCACATCCATTCTTAATTTTGCCAAATCATGAGATAAGGCATCAAACTGAGCCAACAAAACTCCCATAGCATTATTTCCCAAAGGTTGGGATGAAGAACCCTTAGGATCCATGGTCAAATGTTCTTAATAAGAAGTAGAAAAATAGAAAATAAAAACCTACAAAATGAGAAAACAAGTTAGTTCAAAGGCCTCACCACACTCACACTCGAATCTCACCTCATACTTGGTCTCACAAGTGTTGAAGACTTGGCAAGTGAATTAAGTGGTGAATAAACCTTGGTCCAAAATCGATTTTTGTTTGATAAGACTCAAATAAAATGATGTACGGACTTGAACCAATAAACTACTATGAATTAAAAATGATAAAAAGCATACAAAAATTGAAGACACAAAAGAAACGAACTCTAGACTAATTACCAACCTAGTAGGTACTTACTAGTTTGTTAATTAGTGATAGAATTAACTAATTAACAATGGTGGATCTAGCTCAAAAATAGCAAAATTTTATTCTAAACTTAGATCTAGAACCTTTAAGTGCTAGAGATCAAGAATCTAACACTATAAACTATCAAAACAAGCTAAAAATTAGTATAGGTAAATTTTGAAATTCGGATCTACTACAAAACAACAAACCAACACATAATGTTTTTTGACTTTTTTAGATTTTTGACTCTTTTTTATGGATTTTTTTTAACTCTAGACTCTTTTTTTGTGAAGATTTTCTTAGATCCAAGACTTAGAGTTGTGGGAACAACTCTAATACATGGCTTTGATACCAAATGATAGAAGAATAAACTACTAAAATGAAATTATGGACTCAAGACACAAAAATCAGCAACCACAAAACAAAGAAAACAATCATCAATTATTAACACACGAAAGTATATCAAACCTTCAAAAACACCTCATGAATGGTAGTTCAAACCTCACTCTTAGGTGGACCAAAGGAATTCACACTACTCAATCACACCTTTATTGCCAATTAATTAACTCAAGTGACATTTATCAAATGTATTAATCTCTCAAGTTTAGATATCTTTTTGAAGACCTACTCTAAGATGTGTTTTCCAACCCCTACACTAAGGAAAGAAACTACACTAAGAGTAATACTCTTGTTCGATTAATCAAAGTTGAATGAAAATAAAAGCTAATCTGAGTGTGGTGTTCCTGTTACTCTATTTTTAGAGACCTTAATGTTTGTTTTGTTCATAAGGTTGAACCCCCAACCTTTAATGGTGTTACGGTTGAGGAGGATCCTTAATATTTTTACTATGATATGGAAAAGATCTTCCATGTTATGCATGCCATAAATATGGAGGGCGTGGAGTTTGTTTTCTACCAACTAAAGGATGTGGCATACCAGTGGTATGAGGAATGGGATCAGTCAAAGGGTGATTATGTTGAGTCATCTCTGTGGGAGGATTATTCTAATGAATTTCTAGATTGCTTTTTTCCTTAGGAGTTGAGAGAAGAAAAGGCAGAAGAGTTTGTTAATCTAAAGCAAGGCCAGAAGTCTGTCAAAGAGTATGCCTTAAAGTTTCACCAGTTATCTTGGTATGCTCTGGAGTTAGTTTCTAGTATAAGGTTAGAATGAGGAAGTATACTTTTGGGATATCTAGAGGCATGATTCTGGAAAGTAAGGCTACCTCATTGAATAAGGACATGGATATCTCAAGGTTGGTTATGTACATGCAACAGGTAGCGAAAAAGAAAAAGAAGCAAGCTAAAATGGGGGAGAGCCAGAGTAAGAACTTTATATTTTATGAGTAGGGTGGTGGCAAGTAGTAGAGTGGTAGGGATGGTGTAAAGTAGCCCAAAAAGAAATCAAGCAATTCAGGGTCTTTTAATGGCTAGTTCTCCCTATCCATAACCTTTATGTGATAGGTATTTCAATTGTGGTGACAACATTAGGGCACAGGGTGCCTAATCTCAAGCTAGTGGGGCCTGTTCAACTCCATCATATCCTCCCTACAGGTTTTATGGTCGCTTACATTAGGATATCTATGATAAGGGAAGGGACAAGTGTTTCAACTATGGTTAGTTAAGGAATATGCTTAGAGACTATTTTTTTTGTAAGGTTGCTTCTGGGCAAAAAAGGTTCTACTTTCCTCATCATCAACTCCGTCACTAAAGGGCGCACCATCTGGCTCCGACATTAGTCAGAATAGTCTTTAAATTCTCACTATCCGATATGAGTCTAAGGCATCACCTGATGTAATGATTGGTATATCGAAACTCTTTTATCATGATATTTTCAATTTACTTGATCTAGGATTCACTCTCAATTATGTGGCCCCATTTATAGTTGTGGTTTTTGGTTTTGGTCCCGAGTGTGTTTCAAAACCTTTTTCTAATTCTAACCTATTAGGTGACTCTGTGATTGCAAGAATAGTTGTAAGACCCTGCAAATTTCTCTTATAGTATTAGCCTTAGAGCATGTCAAGTGAAGTGTAAATTCAACCCTAATAGGTTCAGAAGTGTCTTCCTAAGTTAGAAGTATTTTAAACTACGTAGAATTTCCCTAATATCAACTTTTTTCATCTATATAATTGAATAATCTTTCTGTCGATACCAAATTTATGTTGATCCGACACTCGGGCAAAGAATTAGAGTCATTTTAGTGAGACAGTGTGCCACCTCGCACTTTAGCGCGTCACAGAGCTAGCCAACATGGCAATCATCAAAATCCAGTGAGCCTTTGTAATTATGTCATGTCGCACCAAGGATTAATTTTAGAATTGTCAATTTCTAGTGCACCAATGCAATTCCACCCCGTCTCGGTGCCTTTTCAGTTTTTAACCAAGGTGGCAATACAATTTCCACCGCATCGCGCCATCAAGCAGTTTCCCAATTGTCCAATTTCTAGTGAGCTGGCGCGATTATAGTGTGTTGTGCCATCATATAAAATCAAGATTTTTTAGTTTAATTCCAAGGACAAAAAGGGTTTTTTCCCAACCCTTATATATACTCTTTAACTCGAGATTTGGCCTCATTTCACCCAAAATATCGTTGTTTTCTCTCAAAACCAAAACCTTTCCTTCTTCTTCAAGAGAAATAAAGAAATCAAGAATCTCCACAAGAGTTTTTAAGAAAGAGTTTCTCTGAGGTATGTAGATGTTGAATCTTGGGTCCCTTTCATCTAAGAAGCTCAAGAACCCTTTTCTAAATTTCAAAGCTTTTATGTTTATGTGTTTTCCTGATTCGTGTGAGTTGAAATAGATGTTCATGCTATTATTGAGTTGTGATTCATGTTTCTTTGTAAATTTTTCAAGATTTGACACTAGTATATGATATTCATGTGATGTTCATGATAAACCCTCTTCAAGTTGCATGTTAACTGATGTGTTCATGTCTATTAGGGGTAGAAATTGTTGAATAAGCAAAGCATGATCCCCATATGTTTGATAAAATGCTTATGTGAAGGAATTAGATCCATTCTAGCATGTTGATTAGAAATCCCCAATTGTTTGTAAGCCCATGTATGCCAAGTGTTTTTGAAAAGCCGTAGTGAATGAATTATGGAATGATAGCATAAAATTCCCCAATTATGTGCTCTTGGACACATGCTAAGACTTAAATACATGCTAAGTGTTTGATAAATGAATTGTGGCATGATAGCATAAAATTCCCCAATTATGTGCTCTTTGATACATGCTAAGACTTTAATACATGCGAAGTGTTTGATGAATGAATTGTAACATGACAACATGAATTTCCCTAACTATGTGTTATTCGGTACATGCCAAGACTTAAATATGTGCGAAGTGCTTGATGCAAGGCCATGTTGAATGGAGTATAATCCAATAGCATGTCTCCCTATGTTATTACATGTTTCAGATTCCTAAATGCTTGAAGTAATGCCTTAGTGATTGTGATGGTCAACGATTGTCCATGGTCTTGATTATTCAAGAATGGTTATGTTTTACCTTTATGTTATCGAGTCCTGGGGGTATTTATACCCAACCATTTAGCTGTTGTCTAGAGATCATGTTAGTTTTCACTCTAATTCCTGTCAAGCCATGATTCTCAAAACTCAACTAGTTATAGAAATCTGTATTCTCAAACAGATATAAGATTTTAAAAATCTCAGTAATCTCTGTAATCACCATAATCTCAGTATCGCTAGTAATCTAGCCTTAGGCCTGTACCCAGCTCAGATCTAGTACTATTCAAGTGTTCAGTTCTAACCTCTGTAGTAATTGAGTACTCTATTCAAAGATCAATGTAGTTCAGTTTGATAATGAGATTCAGTAGTATTCCGTTAGATACAAAACTAAGTGAATTTATCTTAACTCAGTTAGATCATTCAAGAAACATGATCAGTATTAGATTCAACTTAGTTTGTGTTCAGTTAAGAATCTGTTTAGAGTCTTTCAGTTGGAAGTAGGAGCTAGCACTGAGCAAGGGCAGGGATGGCAGCTCCCCATTAGAGAGGCAGAGTTGCTAGAAGCAATCCCTGCACTCCAGAACTGCATAGCTAGTGCAGGATGTAGGAGTCACCCTTCAGGAAAGGCTAGTCACCCATCAGATAGGCTTCACTATTATATTGCCTTAGGCTTGACTTCTTGCGAGGGTCACCCATTAGAGAGGCTTGGCCAGAGAGGTCTTTACTAGTGGCACAGTATTGACACCCTTCCAGCTGGGGTTATAGGTTAGGCCCCACCAATTGAGATTCGAGGCATGTCAGTTAAGTGACTATTTCCCATAGTTGTAGTTTTAGTATCAATGTTCAGAAATCAAGACTGCCAGATACACTCATCTATGTCAATGAAGAACTCAGATAGTTCCATTGATTCATGGACCACCCGTCAGATAGGCTTGGTCCCATATAAAGTTATTCAGTATCAAATCTAGAGATCACCCGTTAGATAGGATTGATCTCAGTCTCATATTGAGATGAGTAATCTCATTATCAGATCTCGAGATCACCCGTTAGATAGGCTTGATCTCGGTCTTATATTCAGTTAAGTAATCTTATTACCAGATCCAGAGATAACCCATCAGATAGGCTTGATCTCAATCTCAGATTCAGTTGAGTATTCTTTCTATCAGATCTAGAGAACACACATTAGATAGGCTTGATCTCAGTCTCAGATTGAGTTGAGTATTCTTTCTATCAGATCTAGAGATCACACGTTAGATAGGCTTGATCTTAGTCTCAGATTCAGTTAAGTATTCTTGTTATCAGATCTCGAGGTCACCCATCAGATAGGATTGATCTTAGTCTCAGATTTAGTTGAGTATTTTTATTGTCAAATTCAGATATGATCATTTCTGATCATTGATAGAAGATTCCGGAATCATCCGTTAGAGAGGTTAAATCTCTAATGTAGTCAGTTGAGAGTAGAAAACTCAGAATTTAATCATTTACATGAGTAAATTCAGTTAATCAGTTTCAATATCCTCAATTTTTGAGATCACTCGCTAGATAAGACTGACCTTACTTCAATTCTCAGTTATCGATATCAAATAATTCAGTTGTTTAGTATCTTAATATTAGTAGTGAATTCAGATGACAGTAATATAGTATCTAAGTTTCAGTATTCAGAGTCGTGATTATTGTAGTTATGGTTTGTGCAATCTTACATGTGTTCTCATTCAGTACTCTCATGATTTTTTAGTTAAGTAATTGTTCATGCATAAGACCTTGTATTTAGTCTTATGTCATATTCATACTCAGTACATTTCCGTACTGACGCATTGCGCTATGATGTTTATTTGACACCATAGGTTCAGTGGCATAAGATCAAGAGTACCCTTAGCAGCTCAGTCCTAGTCAGCAGTAGTAGACATAGCAGTGAGTCCTCTTTAGTCAAGGATGATCCTTATTTTTATTATTATCATATCAAATTTTGTTTATGTTTAGTAGACAGAGTTAGTTGGGGACATGTCCCATCAATTCTATAGTTTAGACAGTTTAGAGGATTTTTGGACAGATGTATCAATATTGAGTTTTCAATTTTGAGTATTTTTAGATATTTTGAACCTTATGGCCAATTTCTGCATTTATTATCTATATTATGTAGTGTTCAGGTACAGATATCAGAAGAGAGTTAGCTTGTGGTCCTTCAGGATCATGAGCATTATGTGATGTTCCAAATCCCAAAAATTGGGTCGTTGCAAACTTGGTATCAGAGCCTAAGGTTCAATATTGTCCTAGGGAGTCTAAAAAGATGCATCTAGTAGAGTCTTGTGTATGGGTGTATTGCGCGCCACATTTATGTACAAGAGGCTACAAGATGTTTTTAGGAGAAGTTTCCTTTCTTTTAGTATTCATGTTGTACGAGTGAGCATGTCTAGAGTTGATCCTCAGTCTAATACACCTCTTTCTTCCATTTATAGAGTATGCCTCCTTGCAAAGATTATGTTCGTAAGGCTGATGACCAGCCACCTTAGCTAGTAGATCTTAAGAATGAGAATGTGTCACATGCAAAGTTTTGGGCAGCTTTTCAGGAGCTAGGTCAAGCTGTGACTAATGTTCAGGGTAACCATCAGGATGTAGCTCCACCTCAGCAAGATGGGGTTTCAGCCACAGCCAGAATTATAGATTTCATGAGAATGAACCCATCAGAGTTTTATGGGTCAGTAGAAGGTGAGGACCCATAAATTTATCTTGAGGAGGTGAAGAAGATTACCCAGATTATGTATGTTTCTGAGGAGTTGAGTGTAGAGTTAGCATCCTATAGGCTGAAGGATATTGCTCATGATTGGGTGTAATATGGAAGAAGGGCAGAGGGGAGGATGCAGCTTCCGTGACTTGGCAAGAGTTTTAGGATGCCTTTTTAGATAAGTTCAACTCACTAGAGATGAGGGAAGCTAAGGTAGAAGAGTTCATAAACCTTAGGCAAGGCTCCATGATAGTGAAAGAGTATTTTCTTAAGTTTAGCCAGTTCGCTAAGTATGTTCCTGACTTGATATTTGACCCTAGAGCAAGTATGAGAAAGTTTATGACTGGTGTGTTTAGGTTAGTATTGAAAGAGTGTAGAACTACTATGCTTCATAGAGATATGGACCTTACTAGGCTAATGATGCATCCACAGTAGATTGAGGTAGATAAGATAAAAGAAAAAAAAAGAGTGAGTAAGAAAGCCAGGACAGGTAGTCATAGTTTCTCTCAGGTAGGGTCCCAGGGTAGTAGTCATTCTCAGCATAGTCAGAGATTTTTAGTCCCAGCTCTATCCTTAGCTAGTGTACCTGCACCAAAGTTTGGGGATGTCAGTTATGATGGTACGCCAGACCCCAAAGCCCAGAGTAGTTCTAGTGGTGTTTGTACCAATCCGCTTTGTGGAGAGTATGGAAAGAGCCACCTAGGTGTGTGTATAGTTGATAGTGATGTGTGCTTTGGGTATGGTGATCCAGGACATAGAATGTGAGAGACTAGAGTGCTAGCTCAAAGGGGTAGAGAGTTCTATTAGCAAGGTTCCCCTTTCGGTGCCAATAGTGGTCAGCATTAAAAGAGCCTCTATGCGTTTTAGGTTAAACATAATCAGGAAAGGTTCCTTGATATAGATTCGGGTATGTTATGAGTCTTTTATCTTTGTGATATACATTTATAGATCCTTTGCTTTTATTTTGAGCTTATATGTCAGCATGAGTCATGTATGAGTTTCAGATCTAAGTCGGTCAATCATGACCCAGGTTGTAGGTGCCTCGTGCACCACCCCAATATTTTCATCGAGGTGTGTTTAGAGAGACATAGAGTCCCAAGGGGGGATACCCCATGATATTGCGATGCTTACATGTTTTTAGACTCATTCATTTGCATGTTTAGACTATCCTTATGAAGTTAACATTAGTGATCATTGCATAGCCATTCATGCTTTCGAGACTCAGTTAAGTCAGACATTCATGCATTAAATATGCACGTTTATTAGAAAGAGTTCAACTTTTTAGTGTGTTTAGTTATGTATTAATGAGATTAGCCCAGTTATGAATCCATGCATCAGATATGCATGTCCATTATGAGAATTCAACTTATGAGTAGCTTCAGTCGAGTATTCCATGTGTAAGGTATGCATATCCAGTATGAGAACTCAGAGTATCAGTGGTTCCAATTACATAGTCACGTTTCAGATGTTCTTGTTCCTTGGGTAAGTTCAGTTGATCAGTACTCTTAACCAATCAAGCGACATGTGAGGACAAATATTTCTAATGGGGAGATAATGTAAAACCCCAGAAATTTCTCTCGTGGTATGAGCCTTAGAGTGTGTCAAGTGAAGCGTAAATCCGACCCTAAAATATTGAGAAGTGTCTTCTCAAGTGAGAAGTATTTTAAACCGTATAGAATTTCCCTAATATCGACTTTTGTCATGTAGAGAATTGAATAAGCTTTTCATCGATACCAAATTTGCCCAAATCCGACACTCAGGGAAAGAGTTAGATCCATTTTAGTGAGACAGTGTGCCACCTGGAAATCATCAAAATCCAGTGAGACTTCGCAATTATGGCGCATCACGCCAAGGATTAATTTTAGAATTGTCAATTTTCAATGCACCAACGCAATTCCACCGCATCGCGGTGCCTTTCTAGTTTACAACCAAGGTGGCAATGCAATTTCCACTGCATCACGCCATCAAGCAGTTTCCCAATTGTCCAATTTCTAGTGAGCTTGCGCGATTATACCGCCCCATGCCAGTATGAAAAATTAGGATTTTTCAGTTTGATTCCAAGGGAGAAAAGGGTCTTTTCCCAACCTCTATATATACTCCTTAACATGAGATTTGGCCCTATTTCACCCAAAATATCATTGTTTTATCTCAAAGTTTTTCAAGAACAAGAGCTAGGGTTCCAAAACCAAAACCCTTCTTTCTTCTTCAAGAGAAATCAAGAAATCAAGAATCTCCCTAAGGGCTTTCAAGAAAGAATTTCTCTAAGGTATGCATATGTTGATTCTTGGGTCCCTTTCATCCAAGAAGCTCAAGAACCCTTTTGTAAATTTCAAAGCTTTTATGTTTATGAGTTTTCATAATTCATGTGAGTTGAAATAATGTTCCTGCTATTATTGAGTTATGATTCATGTTTGTTTGCAAGGTTTTCAAGCTTTGACCCTAGTATGTGATATTCATGTGATGTTCATGATAAACCCTCTTCAAGTTGCTTGTTAAGTGATGTGTTCATTTCAATTAGGTGTAGAAATTATTTAATAATCAAAGCGTGCTCCCCATATGTTTTCAATTTTGAGTATTATTGGATGGTTTGAACCTTATGGCCAATTTTGCATTTATTATCTATATTATGCAGTGTTCAGGTACAGATATCAGCAGAGGGTTGGCTTTTGGTCCTTTGGGATCATGAACACCATGTAATATTTTGGTTCTAGAAAATTTGGTCGTTACAGTAGTCTATAGGGGGGTTTGGTATCTATTCATAGTAAAGAAGCTCTAGTGGACCTGCTTGAAATCAACATGATTGATTTTGATGTCATATTGGGAATGGATTGGTTACACTTGTGCTATGCTTCTCTAGGATGTCGAAATTGTAAGGTTGTCTTTAAATTCCCTAATAAGCTAGTTATTGAGTGGGATAGTGCTTCTTTATCTCCCAAGGGGAAGTTCATATCTGATCTTAGAGCTCAAAGATTAATCTTCAAAGGGTGTCTCTACGATCTAGTTCGAGTTAAATATTCTAACTCGAAGGGTCCTTTTTTGCATTTGGTTCCAGTAGTAAATGATTTTCCTGATACCATCCCTGATGACCTTCTTGGTGTTCCTTTTTATAGGGATATTGTGTTTGGGATTAATCTTGGATTAGACACTTGTCCAATTTCTATTCCCTCAAATAAAATGGCTATAGCTGAGTTGAAAGAGCTTAAGGAGAAACTAAAGTGTCTTTTATATAAGGGTTTCATCTATCCTAGCGTGTCCCTATATGGTGCATCAATTTTAGTCATGCATAAGAAGGATAGTTCCCTTCGGATGTGTATTGATTACCTACAGTTAAATAAGGTGACAGTAAAGAATAAGTACCCTCTTCCAAGGATAAATAATTTGTTTGATTAGTTGCAGGGTGCAAAATTTTTCTCTAAGATTTATCTATGATTCGGGTATCATCTATTAAGGTTTTGGGAGGCGGATATCCCAAAGAATGCCTTTTTACTTGATATGGATATTTTAAGTATCTGGTTATGTCCTTTGGGTTGACCAATGCCCCAACGATATTCATGGATTTTATGAATAGGGTATTCTGTTAGTTTCTAGACTTCTTAATCATTGTGTTCATTAATGAAATTTTTTATGTACTTTAAGAGTGAGGTGGAACATTCCAATCACCTCTGTATTGTGTTGCAGATAATAAAAGAGCAATAGTTGTTTGCCAAATTATTGAAATATGAATTCATGTTGAATGCTCTCAGTTTTATGAGTCTTATTATTTCCAGTAAAGGGATCATGGTGAATTCGTCGAAAGTTGCAATTCTTAAGAAGTGTCCTAAACTCACGACTCCAATCGACATTCGAAGCTTCTTGGATTTAGCTTTTACTACTGAAGGTTTGTAGAGGGTTTTTCTTTGATAGTTTCCCCATTGACTAAGTTGATTCCGAAGACGGTATAGTTCTTATGGTCTTATGCTTGTGATGGTAGTTTTGAGAAGCTGAAGGATAAGCTATGTTCGACATCAGTTTTGACATTGCCTAATGGAACGAATGGGTTTTTGGTCTGCTTTGATGCGTCCCATATGGGTGATCGGGTGTGTTTTGATGCAACATGGTAAGGTGATAGCTTATGTCTCTAGGCAGTTAATGGTTCATGAGAAGAATTATCTAACTCATAATTTGGAATTTTTAGCTATGGTATTCGTGTTAAAAATCTAGCATCACTATTTGTATTGAGTGCATATGGGATATCTTTTTCGATCATAAGAATCTGAAGTATGTGTTTACTCAGAAAGGGCTTAACCTTGGGCAACAGAGAGGGGTTGAGCAACTTATGGATTATAACACGTCTTCACTACCATCAAGGTAAATCTAATATGTTTGTTGATTCTCTTAGTAGGTTATCAATAGGGAGTCTAGCTCATGTGGATAAGGTAAAGTGAGAGTTAGTAAAGGATATTCACCGTTTGGATAACTTTGGAGTTTCTTGCTTAGACTTTGAGAAGGTGGTGTGTTTATTAAAGAGGTTGTGCAGTCGTCTGTTGGTGCTGAAATCAAAGAGAAACAAATATTAGATCCTATCCTGATGAGGATCAACAATGACATAGATGGACAAAGGTGATGGCCTTCAAGATTAGTGGTGATGGTATCTTATGGTACAAAGAGAGGTTATGTGTTCCCAATATAGATTGTTTGTGAGAGAGGATCTTGGATAAGGCGCATAAGTCAAGTTATGTTGTTCATCCTGGTTCGATAAAAATGTATCATGACATCAAGGAGATGTATTGGTATGATGATATAATGAGGGATATGGAAAACCTTTTGGCCAAATGCGTAGTGTGCCAACAAGTGAATGTTTAGTAGATGAAGCATGGAGGGTTGAACTAAGAAATGGAGTTGCCTTTGTGGAAGTGGAAAGTGATCAATATGGATTTCATTATCGGTCTTCCTCGAAATCAAAATTAATTTGATTGGGTCATCATGGATAGGATGAAAAATTTGGCTCACTTCTTGCCAGCAAAGGACTAATTCCTCAACTAAGCATTATGCGAGGTTGTATCTCCAAGAGATTTTAAAGTTGTGTGGGGTACCTATTCTTGTCATCTCGTATCATGGTGTGGAGTTTCATCTCACTTTTTGGCAGTTATTGTATAAAGGTTTGGGGACAAAGGTAAGTCTAAGCACTTTTTTTAACCCGTAGTATGATGGGCAAGCAGAAAGAACTATTCATGCATTGGAAGATATGTTTTGTACTTGCGTGATTGACTATGGTTGTAGTTGCATTGACAATTTGCCTCTTGTATATTTTTCCTACAATAATATCTACCACTCTATCATTGGAATGGTTCTATTTGAGGGGTTGTATGGTAGGAAGTGTAGATCTCCGATTAGGTTGTTCGAGGTTGGTGAGGCAAAAAGGTTTGGTCTGGACTTGGTTCACCAAGACATAGAGAAGGTGAAGGTAATTCGGGAGAGCCTTAAGACTACCCAAAGTCTTCAAAAGTCCTATGCAGATGTGAGGCAAATGGAGTAGGAGTTTGAGGTTGGGGATAGGGTGTTCTTGATGGTGTCTCCCATAAAGAAAGTGATGCGGTTTGGGAGAAAGAGGAAGCTTAGTCCTTAGTATGTTGGTACATACTTGGTTTTGAGAAGGTTTGGTAATGTTACGTATGTGTTGGAGTTACCTTCTAGTTTGAGCTTCATTCACCTGGTATTCCATGTTTCTATGTTACGAAACTGTATGGGTGATCCATCGCAAATTGTTCCTAGAAGGATATTGGTATTTCAATATCTTTATCTTATGAGGAAATCCCAGATGAGATCATAGATCGATAGTTTCATTGGTTGAAGAACAAGGACTCCGCCTCGATAAAGGTTCTACGGAGGAACCAAAAGGTCGAAGAGCTACTTCGGAAGCTGGAGAGGACATTAAGTCCAAGTATCAATTCCAATTTCTTGCTCTGGGAATTTACATGTAATGTATGTGTTCTTTATAACATCTTTATTTTCTTAGTTAAAAGAAAGATTGATTTCCTTGCATCTTTGTTTTCTAACTTAGTTATAGGTTAGAGTAAATGTATTTGGAGGTGAATTCATGTTTGTTGATGCCTTGTTTCGTTATTCGATGATGAATGATCCAAGTGGGGGATAATTTAAATACCTTGGATTTTGTCTCTTGAAAATTTCTTAAATCCTGAGCTTTCTATTGATCATATAACTCACACCATAAGACGGATGGTATGATGATGGGTCTAGGGACCCTTGTCATATGTTGGTCAGTGTATTGTTGGCCAAGTTCTATCCTATATACAAGAAGAACCGGATGAGTCATATGGTCTTATGATGAGAAGGTAGGTTCCAATCGTATGATGTCTTGTTTCTAGCCTATATGGTACTAGTCTTATGGTATGGTGACTAGTTGGGGCAATAGAGTCGTATGGTGGACATTGTGTATATGTCTAACATTCTATTTTGGTTATAACTGGATGGTACCAGTCGTATGATATGTTAACGAGTTAGAGGGTCTACTCCTACCCACCTGAGGGATCTTTACAGTTTAAGTGGTGGTATTCTGGACATTTCCCCTCTTAACATCTTTTGACCCAAAGACATAAAACACCTTTTGGGACTTCATTAACCCATTATTCTAAATCAAACACTCCTAAAAATCCCTCTCAACTCTAGGCACTTGAGGACTCCTTGTTGTTATCAAAGGGTGACAATTGGATGATTATGATGATCAAGGAGGGTCAAGGGATGTCAAACAGTCCAAGGTAAGTCAAAAAGGGGCTAGAAGGCCCTCGAAAGGTGAAATGTGCCCCACATGCTATGAATGTGTGCCCAACCCACTCTAGATCCAGCTAGAGCGGGTCAAAATAGTTCCACTATGCTCTGGAAATACACCCTATATGCGTCCTATCATAACTCAAACTCGGGCCTAGTCGTGACAGGTATCTCATGCCCACCTCGAGTTGGAGACCACCTCCTTAGCCTAGCCAACTAGAAAACAATATTTTCAATAGTGAAAGACAACCAATATATAAAGGTAAGATAGTTAATGTAACTCAAATAGAACTAAGATTTCAAGACAACAACCAACCATAATCTATCCACAAAGCCTCTAACAAAACTGAATATCATACTAGGTCAGGACATGCCGCCGATCATGGCAAAAAGGGAATCCAAAATATAAGAAGAAACAAATGGGATTTTATATTCAAAAAGAAAATAGTGAAATGTTTAGCTGTTCGGAAGATGGAGGGTCACCACTATAAAGCAGACCAATCGATGAACCAGAATCACCTAACTCTGCACAAGGTAACCAAAGAACCCCTAGAATCGTGCATTATGAAATGATGTAGCATCCAGGGATGGTTAGTGGGGTGAGAGATAGCATATAACTCTGGGAAGGGATAAAATAATGCCATTTTCAAAACTAAACAAATCTTAATGTACATATTTACATACATGCATATACATATATATAAGATGTTGGGACAGGGTACAAGGTTTAAATATGAGATTTAAAAACATTAACCTGGATTGTGTAGCTCTAACAGTCCTAAAGGAACCCACGATCTATATCGGTTAAGCTTCCCCTGCTGAAAGGGTCCCAGCACGAGTTAGCCACATGAACCAGGAAAAATATGAGGAAGGGACAAAGCCATTGAATGCTCCAACCACTCTAAAATATTTATACAAAGTGTGAACTATGCACATAGTAAGCAAGACAACCATGCCTGTAAACGTGATTTCCAATATAGGTCCCCCAAAGTACCTCCACCTTCCACAATGACCTACACAACCCTCTTTAAGCTTAAATTAAAACTATTTACACTTTCCCATCTATTAATCAAGGAGTCTTTAATTAGCCATTTACCGTTGGTATCGTAATACCAAATAAAATTAAGTTTGCAAGCCAATTCCATTTTCAAGTAGGAAACTTGACTCCAAAGTTCCAATTTAGAAACCAATCCATGGCAACCGAGGGCTTTCAAAACCATTTTTATCCATTTAGCCATTAATGCAATGCAATAGTTTATCTAAGTAAGTAGAAACATGTGATTGTCCATATTTCAAAACCAATTTTGCAATTGGATTGAGGTTAATACCAATTAAAACTAAAAACCATATTTTTAGGGGGGATCCACGACCCTCGTCCCATTCAACATGCCCACATATCCAATTAGTTAACAAAACACAAGTTAAAGCATGAATAATAATTCCAAACCTATGGGAAAACCAACCAAGTAGTCCTCATACTATACCCTCAACCCATAATTCAAAACCTAACAATTAAATTCGCATAAACCATGATTAAGAACATGATTTTTTATAAACGCCAAGAAATTCAATGTCATGACCCAACTTCTCAGGTCATGATGGCGCCTACCATAACTCACCAGTAGGTAAGCCAACCTGTTGTCCGGAACGACTAGTAACAGACTACTCCATATTATAAGGAAAAAATGTGGGATATATGAAATAAAGATCAATACATAGAAGAATCCCAAAACCTGGTGGCATCAGTAGAATAGCTTCTCATATTAAAAGAGTACAAAGTGAAATATCAAGAGAAAATACACTGATACAACTTATCTCTGAATATAACTTACAAAGTAGTCTAATACATAAGAGAGAGATAAGTAATACTCTGAACGCCAGGAGCTAACTCTAAGTCTCTGAACCAGGGCTGCTCCACATGATGCATAATCAATGGTGATAACCCGTACTATGATCTGCAGCTATAGAAGTGCAGTATGAGTACCAAACAAATGGTACTCAGTAGTCTACTTTCAACTGAGATAAAAAGATAAATCAAATATATACAACAAATAAATAGAATGGAAACTACACCCAAGAGTCCAAAAATCATATGACAAGTCAATAAGATAATAAGGAACAACTATCCTATCCATGTCCAAGAGTCTAACATAATAAGACTAAGGAAGTATCTGGGTGAACTATCCTATTCCAACTACAATTAATATACATCAATGCTATACCATATATCCCATGTCAATATACAAATAAAGAGAGAAAGAAAGATATATAGTAATATGCAGGGTAAAGAAATGACTATACAATATGAACAACGAGGGATGGGATATACGGTATTATTATAGCTTCATATAGCTTGATGTATATATATATATAAGAACATGAGGTCATATCAAAGCATAGCCTATACCATCATATTCTCATTTTATTACCTCACTACAATACTATCAAGATTTAAATGCTATTATACTCGGGGTTCCTAATCCATATGGCTAGACATGAAATAATCGTACATAATAATGCAATCAAAATATAGGAGAGGCTAAAAAAGTACCTCAAATCCTGGTACTGGATCAATGACCAATATTTAATAAGATAGCCATAATAATAATCATAACAATGATAATAACAATATCAATAACATCGTGAATAACCGGCCACTCCAGACAACCAAATACCTAGCTGGTCCTATGTGTACCCCCACCGCCCCAGGCTCAAAAGGTTCAATCAACTACAATAATACAAGGAATATTCCTCACCTACATATATGCAACCTTTCCATACCAGCTGATAAATATAGGTGAATAATGGTGATAGGCGATGTGCATACAGGAATGAATGCAAAGTACACTATCAATATCACAACTTATCAAAATTATCCTCATCAGGACTATCATCATCGTAATCAACCTTTGGCCTTGCCGGGTATCAACACATCATCAATAGTATCCTCTAGCCTTATCAAGTATCAACATATTATTAATATATTCTCCATTCTTTCTAAGTATCAATATATCCTCTGGCCTTGTGGGGTATAAACATGTCATCAATATATCCTTCGTCCTTGTTGGGTATCAGCATATCATCAATATATCCTCCATCCTTATCGGGTATCAATATCATCACAATTGTATCCATTGGTCTTGTTGGGTATCAATATAATCATAATAGTATTCTCTGGCCTTGTCGGGTATCAATATCATCATAATAGTCATTGACAAATAAAATGCACTAAAATACTCATAAAGATAATCATAATACCATAGAATATCTATCTAGTAAATACTTCCCAACTACTTGTTGTTAACTAACCAATATTTATTATTATAAAATCTCTAGTTTTCTAGTCGTCATGTAACCTCTAGTTATTAGCTTAAAATTTATCCTTCAAATAATCTTTATTCATGGGATAACAACTAACTACTATTTATTTAATAACCAATATCTAACATCTAGTCAAGGTTCATCACTAGACCAAAATTGCCATTTATCCACCATTTGTTATTATCAACTAATCATCTTATATCTGTTAATCATTACTAGACAACACATTACTACTTGTCACCTAACCATCTTTTATTTACTGACACCATTCATTAACTGACCATCGTTAGCTATCATGCTTCATCTAAGAAAGATTTATTAACTAATATATTTTATTCCTAGCCATCAGCTATTATAGTCACCTAATAGTCAACTAGTTACAACATAGCTTAACCATATAACTAGAAGAGCAGTCATAAGATCACATCTTAGCTATAATCACATCATTTATAATGAGAAATAATTATGAATGTACCAAATCTATGCATGCCATCACCAACATTTAATTATTGGAATAATAAGCATCATACTATATTTCCTTTATCCCATATCGGAGAGATGTGTATACAAATATATATATATATATATATTGATATTCATAAATTGTATTCACATCATCTATATTGATAAACAGTTCTTGACTATTCAATCAATTTCATAACAAGGCTCTTGGCCCATTAATTTATCCTAAATAATCACAACATCATAATAATATCCTCAGGCTCATACACATATCCAAGACTCATATCAATAATCATATTTAAAAGTCATAGTATATCTCTAATCATCTCACATATAGAAGGCATAATATCAATAAGCATGAAATCAAATATCACACAATAGGCATCTCATATATTGGATGCCTAATATCAATAAGAATGTAATCAATCATCTCTTACACAAAAGGCATTTGACATATAAGAGGCATAATATAGATAGATATGTAATAATCTCTCACACAAGAGGCATCTCACATCTAGGAGGCATAATATATATAGATATATAATCATCTACGGGATGTATTACATCATGACAATGAGGAATTTCACTTCTCTAGGCCAATTTATATATCCAAGAGGAACATTGTAATACCCCAAAGTTTCCTAACTAAATTTTTTCCCAAGAATGTCAAGTGTTAGATTCTACATTGAATGATTTTTATTATATGAGGAATTTTCAAGATTTTCACTTTTTTCATGTGAAAAATTCAATAAGCTTTCCATTGATATAAAATTCACCTAAATACAATAGCAGGGTAAGAAGTTATGACTATTTCAAGTTCCCATCGTAAAATAGCACCATATTAGTCATTGGTGCACCGCGCTATAGGAGAAAATGACAACTGTCAAATTCCATTAGGGGTCCATGGTAGTGGCGCATCACGCCAAACTTCCAGGTCACCAATGAAGTGTCAACGCGATGGCTCCATGTCGTACCATCCCAAAATTTCCTAGTTTTCAAATTCCAGTGACACGGCGTGATAGCGCTGCGTCGCGCCAGGGTCCCAATTCAGAAAAATTTCACTAAAACCAAAAGATGCACCAGGGTTAAAAGGATCAATTTCCCACCCCTATTTAAGCTCTTTAACACAAGATTCAACTATTTGGAACTCAAAATATACTAGTTTCTCTCAATTTTCTCTTAAGAACAAGCTAGGGTTTCTATTTCAAGAAAGTTTATTGGTATATCTTCACTAAATCAAGAACTAAGGTATGTAATGTGTTGATTCATGGGTCTCTGTCACCCATGAAGCTCAAGAATCTCTTTTCAAAATCCAAGATTTGGGTATTTGTGAATGTTCATGATTCAAATTGAATTGAAATTCATGTTCATGATGTTGTGTGGTATTAATCCATGTTTTAAATTACATATTCCAATGATTGACCCTAGTATGTGATGATTTGCATAATAATCGTGACAACTCCCTTTTAATTTATAATTTGATTGATGTATCCTTTATTATTACATGTGTTGATGATTGTATAACCAAAGCATGCTCCCCATATGTTTGACTAAATTCCTACATGAAGGAAAAATGCCATACTAGTATGATATTATGAAATCCCCATTCATGTATAAGTTATGTATGTCAAGGGTTTGATGAAATGTCTTAATGGATTATATATTGTTGAAGTTAGGAATGTATTCAAGAATGTCATGCCTTGTCAGTTTCCTTCCATCGAGTCCTGGGGGTACTTGTACCTAAAAAAAATACAGCTATGTCCCTAGCTTTAGTGTCATATTTTCACGATATCCTTAGTCAAGCCATGATACATAGAACTCAGTCAGTTATGTGACTCAGGAAAACCCAGTTATACAGTAATCTCAGTACTATTCTGTCAGTCAACGAAACTCAATAATTTAGTCCAGTTCAGTTCAGCAATCCATGTTCAGTGTCTATTCAGATGGGAGTAGAAATTATCACTGACTGAACCCAAGGATGGGAACACATACTGTCAGATAAGGGTGTAATTCTTAGAAGTCATCCTAGCATTCCAGAACTATGTATCTAGCATAGGTTAAAACATCAACACTGTCAGATAAGGGTTAATGAGGTGGATAAGAATTGTTAAATAAGGGCCCCACCATTATCTTTTAGGGACACTGTCAGATGAGTGTCATTCATAGATTTTCCTTACCAGTGGTTCAGTATTGACACCCTGCTAATTGGGGTTACAAATTGGACTCTAACTCAGCCATAATGGAATATTAGGGGCATATTAGTTAGATAACTACTTCCCACCGTTTCAGTTACATAATCAGGACTGTCAGATACAATCATTCATTCTCAGTAATAGAACTCACATAGTTCTACAGAGTTTAGGACTATCAAATATAGTTAACTCAGATACAGTATAAAACTCAGCTAGTTCCATTAGATTCAGGACTGTCAGATACAGTCACTCATGTCATCAGCTAAATCAGTCATTAGAATTCAATTATCAGTCATGTTAGTTATCAGTAAATTTATACTATCACAATCTCAGATGTAGTTACTATGTATTCATGCATGTATTCTCATGTTCATATTAGTTAGTTAGCTAGTATTGTTCATGCATATGAACCCCATGCATTTAGCCTACCTTCCATGCATACTAGTACATTCAAAGTGCTGACGCATTTGTGCTATGGTGTCTTATAACATAGGTTCAGAAGTATAAGCTCCAGAGCATCAGTAGTATTCCAGTCTTAGTAGTCAGAGTTTGCAGTGAGTCCTCATCTCTCGAGGACATAATCATTTACTTATTATATCATTAGGTAATTTATTAGTTGGAGTTAGTTAGGGACATGTCCCATCAACTCCTCATTCAGACAGTTCAGTCAGTTAGAGGCTTTCCAAACTATCATGTTCAGACTATCATGTTATTTCAGTTTTGTTTTGGGTATTTCATACCCCATTCAGATGTTATATCTTTATCAGTTATGTTACAGTCTTAAAACTTATGGCTTTTCAATTCATGTTTCCACAATCATACGGTATATATGCAGTATACAGGTACATATATCAGTCACGGGTTAGCTTGTGGTCCTTCGTTGTCATGAGCACCGTGTAGCATTCTGGGTGCCAGATCTAGGGCGTTACAAACTTGGTATTAGATCCTTAGATTCAATAGAGTCCTAGGAAGTTTAAAAGATGCATTGAGTAGAGTCTTGTGCATGGGTGTGTTACGCACCATATTTATGTACAGGAGGCTATAAGATGTTTTAGGAACAGTTTCCCTTCTTTCAGTAATAATGTCATGACAGTGAGAGTAATCTCAAGTCAATCTCTCAGTCTAATCTATTTCTCCCTTTCTTCTACAAAACATGCCTCCTAAAAAAAGAAATAGGAATCAATCAGGCCCTCAGCCCGAAGAACCTTTGGGCGAACATGTTTTTTATGCAGAGTTCGGAGTTGTATTCACTACTCTTTCTCAGTCAATTGCTTCTCAAAATGAATAACCAAACATCATTTCGGCCAACCCAGTGGACAATTTAGCTGCTACCAGGATTTGGGACTTCACCCGAATAAATACTCAATCCTTTCTTGAGTCTAAGTCAGATAAAAAGCCTCAAGAATTCATCGATCAGATTTAGAAGGTTACAAAAATTATAGGGGTATCATCAATTCAGAGTGCAGATCTAGCTAATGCAGTTATAGGATATTGCTCACACTTGGTACAAATAGTGGACGTCAAAAAGGTCAGTTGATGTAGGGCCTATAAAGTGGGAGGAGTTTCTCACTGCATTCTTAGAAAGGTTCTTTCCCCTAAGGATAAGAGAAGCCAAGGTGTTAGAATTCATCAACCTCAGGTTGAGCAACATGATGGTGAAAGAGTATTCTCTTAATTTTTCTCAATTAGCCAGATATGACCCTCATGTGGTTGCAGACAATAAGGCCAAAATGAGTAAGTTTGTTTCTGGGGTGGATGATAGTATGGTCAACGAGTGTAGGTCTATGATGTTGAATAGGGACATGACTTTAGCCAGGCTTATGACTCATTCTCAATAGAGAGAAGATTAAAAGATTAAGATTAGGGAGAAG
>JAPEIP010000004.1:171682869-171695803 GCA_026120095.1 Capsicum chinense
GGTGTCTTATAACATAGGTTCAGAAGTATAAGCTCCAGAGCATCAGTAGTATTCCAGTCTTAGTAGTCAGAGTTTGCAGTGAGTCCTCATCTCTCGAGGACATAATCATTTACTTATTATATCATTAGGTAATTTATTAGTTGGAGTTAGTTAGGGACATGTCCCATCAACTCCTCATTCAGACAGTTCAGTCAGTTAGAGGCTTTCCAAACTATCATGTTCAGACTATCATGTTATTTCAGTTTTGTTTTGGGTATTTCATACCCCATTCAGATGTTATATCTTTATCAGTTATGTTACAGTCTTAAAACTTATGGCTTTTCAATTCATGTTTCCACAATCATACGGTATATATGCAGTATACAGGTACATATATCAGTCACGGGTTAGCTTGTGGTCCTTCGTTGTCATGAGCACCGTGTAGCATTCTGGGTGCCAGATCTAGGGCGTTACAAACTTGGTATTAGATCCTTAGATTCAATAGAGTCCTAGGAAGTTTAAAAGATGCATTGAGTAGAGTCTTGTGCATGGGTGTGTTACGCACCATATTTATGTACAGGAGGCTATAAGATGTTTTAGGAACAGTTTCCCTTCTTTCAGTAATAATGTCATGACAGTGAGAGTAATCTCAAGTCAATCTCTCAGTCTAATCTATTTCTCCCTTTCTTCTACAAAACATGCCTCCTAAAAAAAGAAATAGGAATCAATCAGGCCCTCAGCCCGAAGAACCTTTGGGCGAACATGTTTTTTATGCAGAGTTCGGAGTTGTATTCACTACTCTTTCTCAGTCAATTGCTTCTCAAAATGAATAACCAAACATCATTTCGGCCAACCCAGTGGACAATTTAGCTGCTACCAGGATTTGGGACTTCACCCGAATAAATACTCAATCCTTTCTTGAGTCTAAGTCAGATAAAAAGCCTCAAGAATTCATCGATCAGATTTAGAAGGTTACAAAAATTATAGGGGTATCATCAATTCAGAGTGCAGATCTAGCTAATGCAGTTATAGGATATTGCTCACACTTGGTACAAATAGTGGACGTCAAAAAGGTCAGTTGATGTAGGGCCTATAAAGTGGGAGGAGTTTCTCACTGCATTCTTAGAAAGGTTCTTTCCCCTAAGGATAAGAGAAGCCAAGGTGTTAGAATTCATCAACCTCAGGTTGAGCAACATGATGGTGAAAGAGTATTCTCTTAATTTTTCTCAATTAGCCAGATATGACCCTCATGTGGTTGCAGACAATAAGGCCAAAATGAGTAAGTTTGTTTCTGGGGTGGATGATAGTATGGTCAACGAGTGTAGGTCTATGATGTTGAATAGGGACATGACTTTAGCCAGGCTTATGACTCATTCTCAATAGAGAGAAGATTAAAAGATTAAGATTAGGGAGAAGCAGAATAAAAGAGCAAAGATACACAGTTTCAACTTTGCTCAACCTTAATCAGAAGGAGAAAATCGTTCTCAATTTTTTCCTAAGCCGTCAGTTCCATCTCATTCATTAGCTAGTTCTCCAACTCTTAATTTTAGGGATGGCAATAAAGATAGGGTGCCAAGCTCAAAGTCTTAGTGCAGTTCAGCAATGCCCGAACTAATCCCCTTTGTCAGATTTATGGTAAGAACCACAAGGATACTTGCAGAGCTGGTAGAGATGTCTGTTTTGGATATGGCAAGTAAAACTATAGACTTAAATATTTTCCTCAGTCAGGTTATTAGGGTCAGCAGAACCGTTCCTCAGCTTAGTTCGGTCGCCCAACTCAGTAGTGTGCCACTTCTAGTGCTACTAGTGGGCAACACCCAAATAGACTCTATGCTCTCCATTCTTGGCAAGATCAGGAAAATTCTCCTGATGTGGTTAATGGTATGTTACAGATCTTTCATATGCATGTTTACGCTTCGCTACATCCAGGAGCTTCTTTGTCTTTTGATACTCCTTATATAGCAGTTGATTTTGGAGTTAGTCCAGAAATTGTTGTAGAGCCCTTCTCAGTCTCTACCTCAGTGGGTAAAACCACCATAGCCTGAAAGGTATACATGAACTACCTGATTATTATATTTTAGAAAGTCACTTTAGAAGACTTAGTCGAATTAGAGAAGACTAATTTTGATGTCATTCTCGGCATGGATTGGCTTTATTCCTACTATGCTACAGTTGATTGCAGAAATGGAATAGTCCAATTTTAATTTTTAAATGAATCCGTCCTAGAGTGAAAGGGTAGTGTATTCACTTTCAGAGATCAACTTGTTTTCTACCTTCGGGCATAAAAATGATATCTAAAGGATGTGTCTATTATCTTGTTCGAGTTAAGGACACTAGTTCTAAAATTCCCATTCTTGATTCAGTCCCAGTCGTGAATGAATATTCAAATATCATTCCCCAAGATCTTCCAAGGAATCCTCCCGAAAGGGAAATAGACTTTTACATCAATCTTCTTCCAGATACTCATCCTATATATATTCCTCCATACAGAATGACACCAGCAGAACTCAGAGAACTAAAAGAATAGTTGAAGGATCTCTTAGATAAGGGATTCATCAAACCTAGTATGTCCCCATGGGATACTCCAGTCTTATTCGTGCGAAAGAAAGATGGTTTTCTCAGAATGTGCATAGACTATCATCAGCTTAATAAAGTCACAATTAAGAACAAGTATCCACTTCCCTAAATCGATGACTTGTTTGAACAACTTCAGGGTGCCAGTTATTTCTCTAAGATAGACCTCAGATCCGGCTATCATTATCTTACAGTCAGAGAATGTGAAATTTTAAAAATAGCCTTTCGTACTCAGTATGGTCACTTCGAATTCCTATTCAAGTCTATTGGTCTTACCAATACCCCAGCAGCTTTCATGGACTTGATGAACCGTGTGTTCATGTAGTACTTGGACATGTTATTCATAGTCTTTATAGATGATATTCTTGTCTATTCCTGTAGTAAGCGTGATCATGCAGACTATCTCAGAATTGTACTTCAGACTCTTAGAGATCATCAGTTGTTCGCCAAATTCAGTAAGTGAAAATTTTGTCTAATATCAGTAGCATTCATTGGCCATATTATTTTAGGTGACAGCATTAAAGTAGATCCTCAAAAGACCAAAGCGGTAAGAAACTAGCCCAGACCCATCTCTCCATCATATATTAGGAGTTTCTTGGGTTTGGCGTGCTATTACAGGCAGTTTATTGAGGGATTTTCTTCTATTGCATCTCCTATGTCCATATTGACTCAGAAGAAAGTCAAGTTATAATGGTTAGGTCCTTCCAAGAAGAGTTTTCAAGAGCTGAAGACTCGACTCACCTCAGCTCAAGTCCTAGCTCTTCCAAATAGTTTAGATGGTTTTGTAGTGTATTTTGATGTATCCAGAGTAGGTTTGGGTTGTGCCCTTATATAGCATGGTAAGGTCATATCCTACGCCTCCAAACAACTTAAACCATGAGAAGAATTATCCTACTCAAGATCTTGAGTTAGCAGCCGTAGTATTTGCCTTAAAGATTTGGAGGCTTATCTATACAAAGTTCATATAGATGTTTTCACAGATTATATGAGCCTTCAATATGTCTTTTCTCAGAAATATCTCAATCTTTGTCAGAGAAAGTAGTTAACGATCTTGAAAAATGATGAAATAAGTGTCTTTTATCATTCGGGAAAGGCCAATGTAATGGCCGACGCTCTCGATAAACTGTCTATGGGTAGTGTTGCTCATGTTGAGGATAGTAAGAAGAAGTTAGGTCGAGAAGTCCATCAGCTTTCCAGACTAGGTATTCACTTAGTCGATACAGAGGAGAGTGATATATGGGTTCAGAGTAGTTCAGAAGCATCACTAGTTTTTGAGGTAAAAGAAAAGCAAGATAGAGATCCCATTTTAGTCAAGTTGAAAGAGTCAGCTAAAGATCAGAAAGTGAAGGTTTTCTGCCAAGAGGGATGTGGTGTTCTGCGTTGTTAGGGTCATCTGTGTGTTCCAGCTGTAGATGACTTAAGGCAGCAAATTGTTGCAAAAGCGCATGGTGCACGCTACTCTATTCATCCAGGGGCCATAAAGATGTACCGCGACCTGTGGGAGATCTATTGGTGGAGTAGGATGAAGAGAGGTATTATAGAGTTTATGGCTAAGTACTCTACATATCAAAAGGTTAAGATAGAGCATCAGAAGCGCAGTGGACCTTTGAAGGAGTTTATTATTTCTACTTAGAAGTGGGAAGAAGTGAACATGGACTTCGTGATGGGTTTACCTCAAACTCATCATCAACACGATTTATTCTGGGTCATTGTAGACAGGATGACCAAGTCAATTTATTTCCTCCCAGTTCATACCTCTTATTCAGTCGAGGATTATGCCAAACTCTACATCAGAGAGTTAGTTAGATTGAACGGTGTTCCGTTATCTATTATCTCAAAACAGAGGTACCCAGTTTACCTCTCATTTTTGGAAAGCATTCTAAAAGGGTCTAGGTACCCAAATTTATCTCAGTACAACCTTTCATCCTCAGATGGATGGCCAAGCAGAAAGGACCATTCAAACCCTAGAAGACACTCTAAGGGCATGTGTAATTGATTTCAAGGGTAGTTGGGATGACCACTTGGCTTTGATTGAGTTTGAATACAATAATAGCTATCATTCTAATATTCGGATGACTCAATTGGAAACTCTCTTTGGTAGGAGGTATCGGTTGGTTCAAAGTTAGTGAGGTCTCAGTTATAGGGCCTGACTTAGTTTTCGATGCCTTAAAGAAAGTTTAGTTGATCAGAGAAAAACTCCAGGCTTCTCAGAGCCAACAAAAGTCTTATACAATTATGCATAGAAAGGATCTTGAGTTCTAGATTGGTGACTATGTCTATCTAAAGATCTCTCCCATGAAGGGAGTGAAGAGTTTAACAATAAGGAAAAGCTCAGTCCCCGATATGTCAGTTCCTTTAAAATTCTCAGTTGCTCTGGCAAGGTAGATTTTGAGCTCGAATTGCCTTTAAATTTAGCCTCAGTTTATCTAGTGTTCCGTGTCTCTTTGCTCAAGAAGTGCATAGGTGACCCAGCAGTTGTAGTCCCTATTTAGAGCATAGATATTTAGAACAACCTCTCTTATAAAGAGATTCCAGTCAAAATTCTAGACAATTAGACTTGTAGATTGAGGGACAAAGAAGTCCCTCTAGTCAAAGTTCTTTGGCGAAATCTGTCCATTGAGGGAGCTACTTGGGAAGCAGAAGTAGACATGCGTAACAAGTATCCTCACCTCTTCTCAGCTAACTCAGATCTAGATCAAGGTAACAGTTCTCCTTAAGCTTTTCAGTTTCTGGTCTAGATTTCAATTAAAACTTGATATCAGCCTCTTGCTCAGGATTCTATTTTTAAACTGGGTTCTAGTACCACTGCATATTCAATTATATGTTTATGCATAAGATTAGTCATGTATTCATGCATTGGACATGCATTCTCCTTGTGAAAAAACTCAGTTATTAAAAATCTCAGTCATTTAATCAGTTTCGTCATGTATTCATAAATCAAATATGTGTGATCAGCTTATTAGTACTCTCAGTCATGCATTCATGTATCAGCTCAGTCATGAAATCATGCATCAGGTATGCATGCTCAGTATAAATCTTTGAAATATCAGTTATGTCAGTCATGTTTCATTGTTCATGTTCAGTGTGTACTTCGGCTTATTATTTCTCCTCTCTCAGTCATTCTTATTCGAGGATAAATGTTCCTAAGTGGGAGATATTGTAATACCCCGAAGTTTCCTAACTAAATTTTTTGTCCCAAAAATGTAAAGTGTTACCTTCTAAATTGAATGATGTTTATTCCATGAGGATTTTTCAAGTTTGCCTAAATTCGATAACCGGGTAAGACGTTATGACTATTTCAAGTTCCCGTTATAAAAAAACACTATATTAGTTAGTGGCGTGCCACACCATAGGAGAAAATGAAAATTGTCAAAGTCCAGTAGGGGTCCGCGATAGTGGCGCATCATGCCAAATTTCCAGGTCTCAACTGAAGTGGCAACGCGATGGCTCTACCTCACGCCACCCCTCAATTTCCCAGTTGTCAAATTCTAGTGACACAGCGCATAGCATCACATCGCACCACGGGTCTAATTCGGGAAAATTTTACTGAAATTAAAAGACGTGTCCAAGGTTAAAAGAGTCAATTTCCTACCCCTATTTAAGCCCTTTAACATGTGATTCAGCTATTTGGAACCCAAAACATACTAGTTTCTCTCAGTTTTCTCTCAAGAATAAGCTAGGGTTTCAATTAAGGATTTTATTTCAAGAAAGTCTCTTTATCAATCTTCGCTAAATCAAGAACTAAGGAATATCATATGTTGATTCATGGGTCTCTCTCACCCATGAAGCTCAAGAATCTCTTTTCAAAATCCAAGATTTGGGTATTTATGAATGTTCATGATTCAAATTGAATTGAAATTCATGTCCATGATGTTGTGTGGTTTTGATTCATGTTTTAAATTACATATTCCAATGATTGACCCTAGTATGTGATGATTTGCATAATATTCATGACAAACCCCCTTCAATTTACAAGTTGATTGATGTATCCTTGATTATTACATGTGTTGATGATTGTATAACCAAATCATGCTCCCCACATGTTTGATTAAATGCCTATGTGAGGGAAAACTGCCATACTAGTATGATAGTATGAAATCCCCATTAATGTATAAGTTATGTATGTCAAGTGTTTGATGAAATGTCTTAGTCAATGGATTATATATTGTTGATGTCAGTCATGTATTCAAGAATGTCATGCCTTGTCAGTTACCTTCCATCGAGTCCTGGGGGTACTTGTACTCGATAAAAAATATAGTTGTGTGCCTAGCTTTAGTGTCATGTTTTCATGATATCCTTAGTCAATCCATGATCCATAGAACCCAGTCAGTCATGTGACTTAGAAAAACTCAGTAATATAGTAATCTCAATACTATTTCGTCAGTCATCAGAACTTAGTAATTCAGTGCAGTTTATTTCAGTAATCCATGTTCAGTGTCTATTCAGATGGGAGCGGAAGTTAGCACCAAGTGAACACAAGGATGGGAACACACACAGTCAGATGAGTGTGTGATTCTTAGAAATCATCCTTGCTTTCTAAAACCATGTAGCCAGCATAGGTTGAGGCATCAACACTGTCAGGTGAGGGTTGATGAGGTGGATAGGCACTGTTAGATAAGGACCACACCATTCTCTTTTTGGGACACTGTCAGATGAGGGTCACTTACAACTTTTCCTTACCAGTGGCATGAAATTGACACCCTTCCCATTGGGGTTATAGATTGGACCCCAACTCAGCCATAATAGCATATTAGGGGCATGCCGGTTAGATAACTACTTTCCACAGTTTCATTTATAGAATTAGGACTGTCTGATACAGTGATTCAGTCTTAGTAATAGAACTCAGATAGTTCTACAGAATTCAGGACTGTCAGATACAGTCAACTCAGATATAGTATGGAACTTAGGTAGTTCTATCAGATTCAGGACTGTTAAATACAGTCACTTGTGTTATCATTTATATCAGTCATCAGAATTCAATTATCTGTCATGTTAGTTATCAGTAAATTTATGTTATCACAATCTCAGATATAGTTACTGCGTATTTATTCTTGTATTCTCACGTTCATATTAGTCAGTTAGCCAGTATTGTTCATGCATATGAACCCCATACATTCAGCCTACCTTCCTTGCATACTAGTATATTCAAAGTACTAAGACGTTTGTGCTATGGTGTCTTATACCATAGGTTTAGAAGAACGAGCTCCAGAACATCAGTAGCATTCCAGTCTCAAAAGTCAGAGTTATCATGGAGTCCTTATCTCTCGAGGACATGATCATTTATTTATTATCTTATTAAGTAATTTATTAGTTGGAGTTAGTTGTAGACATGTCCTATCAACTCCTCATTCAGACAGTTCAATCAGTTAGAGGCTTTCGAGACTATCATGTTATTTCAGTTTTGTTTTGGCTATTTCATACCATATTCAGATGTTATATCTTTATCAGTTATGTTATAGTCTTGAACCTTATGTCCTTTCAGTTCATGTTTCTACAATCATATAACATATTAAGTAGTATATAAGTGCAAATATCAATCATGGGTTAGCTTGTGGTCCTTCGAGGTCATGAACACTATGTACCATTTAGGATACCAGATTTGGGGCATTACAAACATCATTTATATAGGTCCAACAATCATCACTAAAGGAAATATAAAATCTATAGGCCAATCATCAAGTCTAATAGGAAATAGCATCTCTATAAGCCAATCATCAACTCTAAGAGTGTCACGCCTCAAATCCTATTGGGGAAGATAGACACCCATAGCCGTAAAGGCCCGAGAGAACCAATCCATAACCTTAGACTTCTCATCCATGTAACTATGACAACCAAAGGTTCTAAAAAACATGATATTATGCATTGATGAGAATAACTATGTAGGAAAGAACAAAATTCTATATATAACACTTGGACGTTGGGACCACCACATCTAAAAGACAAGACACTACCATGTTTAACTTTACATTAGTCTACAAAGCCTCTAAAAGATACATAGACTCAGTTAGGGTCGGGATAAACCCCCGCCCTACTCTTGACTATTGTACAATACCAAAATATATGGAACAGACTCGGAAAGCCCCGAATAAACCTGGAGCTCACTGATAGTCATTGTACAACCTATGCTTGTACTAGCGAGGTGTATTAGCTGAAGCACCTATGCCTACAGTATGAAATACAGGTCCCCCTTGACGGACGTTAGTACAAAGATATATACAGAATATGTAACACTGAAGGTAACAACACATAATACAAGAGCTCAATAGAAATCAGATACAATTGTATTAGTAGTACTAGTTGACCTCATTAATATATACTTGTGGGACAACGTACATTACATTATTTTCTTCATTTTTTTACCTTTTTTACTTTATAATCTTTGTAATCCATATAATACAAATCACCAGCTAATCAGTGGTAAATAGATAAATCGGGATTGGCCCATCCTAGGGTTACTCCCCTGAGTTGCCACCCACATAAGAATATTTTCTAGGCTTATTACCCTGAGCTACCACCCATATATAAAGGTATCAAGATTAGCCCATGCTAGGCTTATGCCCTTGAGATGCCACTCATTTTACAGATTTGCATTACTTAGTTTATTTAACCTTTGAGATTGTTACTTTGGTGGTCATAACATTATAGTACCTTGAAACAATAATCTTCTAATAAGAGACATATAAATGGGCACTTAATGAAACAACAATGAGGTAGGGAGTTGTTGGCACATAAATAAAGTTTTTAGGAGCTAAAAATACACATGGGTCTTATTTGAGTAAACGGAGAACTTCTAAACTTTTCTAGTGAAAATAGATGTATAGGTTAAATAATAAGAATATATTAAGGTGTTTTAACCCATTAGAGAGTGGGAACAAGGTCATTGGATACATAGAATGTAATATGCTGCTATTATGTATCACTTGTTATAGGATAACCTTAGAAGCTTACTTGATGGAACACATGTCTGATTTCATGCCAAAGAGTTCAAAATAGAGTATGCCTTACATACCTTCTTATATAACTTCGAAACTAACTCAACTTGAGTTCCCACCATAGAGATTACTTATCTATAATAGAATATATGGTAAACTAGTAATAGCAGCCAATAAACATATTTGGGCTATTTAACTTCACTAAAACAGCAACCAGGCAGTAAGCACTTAATCTATCAATCAAGGGTGTTATTTTAACCCTTTTCTCCTCCAATTACACCCATATACCATACATGTTCTTATAAGATTCACCCAAAATGCATCAAATTCATTACACCCTCCAAATAATATGCAAAATAGATTGGGCAGTAAACCCATGCAATAATTAGTTCAGTGATGTGCTGCCACACCTTTCTTTTATATTTTAATTCTAACTAGTCATACGTTTCTCCAACATCAACCTGGATGCCCATAACATATACATATAAAATAATCCACAAAATAGACCCAAATCCCTTTTATTGTAGCAATCAGTTATTGAACTTATCATCCCTTAAGTTCTCAATAACAACACATCCCTAATTCTTTCTTAAATTCATACATAAGGAGAACAAAATGGGTAGTCATTTTACCTTAATTCTGCAACTTATTATTTTAAATTGAACTCCACAAGAACTTTAATTTTCACTTTAATTCACACTTTAAACCAAAGAAGAAAAAAATCTCTTACTAAAAAAGAAAAAGCGAACAATAGATTGTTCCATATTCTTCCATGAATCAATAATTAATCACTTATATCACGTTTTCCTAATCTTCCTTGAGATAATTAAGATTATCCATAAGTGTTTCCACTTACCTTGGCTTGTAAAGGTTGGGGCTTCATAAAGAACCCTTGAAAAGAAAATAGGGCTGCTCCTTGTTGTTTAACAGAAAGTAGAGAAAATTTATGAAGTAACCCTTTTTTGAGACTTAAGAATGAGGGAAAATGACTAGTAATGTGGCCTTATAAAGTCCTTAATTTTGACCATTCACTTAGCTGATTTTGGACCAAAATTTAATCAAATTGGTCCAAGTAGGTGATGCACCTACTTAAGGAGTTCAAGAAGCTCAAAATGTCAAAGTAGGTGATGCACCTATTTGCTTAATTTCTTAGTTGGGATCAATTAAATTTGGGCCTTGGCAGATTTGAGCATTGGGCCTTTTCTCCATTTTTTTCTTCTTTTACTTAATTGAGGCCCAAATAAGTGTACTAATGAAAGCCCAAATTTTATTCATAGATTTGGTCCATTAACTTGGCTCATATAACCCAAAAAGGTGACTCACCTACTAGCTTAATTAAGCCAAGCAAGCACCTCAATATTTCATTCCATTTCCAACTCTTAATTACCTTAATCTAACTTATAACTTGTACATACTTGGTCACTTTAAACTTTAGATTCAAACACTGACTTACAATTCCAAGTTAAGTAGTTGTATTGATGTTAACTTGATTGCTTCACATATAAAGGTACGAGCAACGTCTAGAATTCTATCTACACCATTAATAGTTGCATAACAAATCTCATCCAGAACCTACCACAAGGCTATACCAAGTTACATATAAATAGAAAAAGTACATACAACGTACAGTTGTCACATCCTTCCCTCCTTAGAATCATTCATCCTTGAATGTTAGCATAACTATCCAACCAAAACAAGTTCAAGCCTAAGTTAAATGTCTCTATTATTACATAGTTCTTATATATTATACTTACATGTTATTGTTCCAATTCAGCATCTTGGACTTTTTTTCGTATTTGAACAAATAAGGGTACTTAGATTTCATTTCTTCTACAGCTTCCTATGTTATCTCCTCTACTTGTTGGTTTCTCCAAAGTAGTTTTACAGAAGCTATTTCCTTGTTCCTCAACTTCTTAACTTGTCAATCTAGAATAGCAATAGGTACTTCTTCATAGGTGAGATCTTTCGTAACTTTTACATGTTTAGTGGGAGTAATATGAGATAGATCTCTGATGCACTACAAATTCTGCAATGTTCTTCTTCATGTCACCCACCAATACAATTCTTTCAAATCATGATATTTTAATTGACCCTGGATAGATAGAATACCTTGAATGATGTGCCTCTGTAATAATCCTCTTTCTTAGCCCATCTATATTAGGAACACATAACCTTATTTTGCACCAAAGTACCCCCTCTTGCGTTTTCTTAAATGACTTTGTCATACCACATTATACATTCTCCTTAAGTTGTAATAGTATGGGATCTGCATATTGCTTCTCTTTCACTTCAGCTTCTAATGAAAATTCTGTCATATTATGCACAATAAGCCCTTCATCTGGAGTTTCAAGAAGGCAAAACCCTAAATTAGCTAGTTGGTACAGATCTTTAGTCATCCCTTGTCTTTCTATAGACGGTGCTATAGTCTTCCGACTTAATGCATATGCTACCACATTTACTTTCCTCGGATGATACAAGATATCAACGTTATAGTTTTTTAATATCTCAAGCCATCTTTACTGCCTCAAATTTAGGTCCTTCTGATTAAAGATATTTTGCAAACTCTTGTGGTCAGATATATGTCAACATGAATCCCTTAAAAGTAGTGACGCCACATCTTTAAGGTAAATGTAACCGCTGCTAGCTCTAGATCATATGTTGGATAAATTTTCTCATGTGGCCATAATTTTCTTGAGGCATATGCTACCTCTTTACCATGCTGCATTAACACACATCCTAAACCAATTCTTGAAGCATCAGATACACTGCATACCCTTATGTGCCATTTGGAAGTACCAATATGGGTCTTGAAGTCAACTTATTCTTCAGATCCTAGAAACTCCTTTCACATGCATCATTCCATTGAAACTTGGAAGCTTTGTGTGTTAGCTTTGTTAAAGGTGCAGAAATCGAAGAAAAACCTTCAACGAACCTCCTATAATAACCTGCCAACCCAAGGAAACTACGAACCTTCGTAGACGTTATAGGACGTAGCTAGTTCTTTATGGCTTCTATCTTTTGAGTATCAACCATTATCCATTCATTAGATACAATATGACCCAAATATGCCATAGATTTTAACAAAAAATCACATTTAGAGAACTTTGCATATATCTTACGATAGCAAAGAATCTGTAACACCTATCATAAGTGACTGGCATAGTCCTCCTTTCATCTCTAATATACAAGAATATCATCTATAAAAGATATCACAAACACATCCAAGAATGGCTTGAACACCCTATTCATCAAATCCATAAAAGTTGTATGGGCATTAGTTAGCCCAAAGGACATGACTAGAAACTCGTAATGACTATATCGTATTTGAATAGCTATCTTGGATATGTCCTTCTCTATGGCCCTTACTTGGTGGTATCCTGACCTCAAATAAATCTTGAAAAACCCTTGGCACCTTGCAACTGGTTGAATAAGTCATCAATTCTTAGAAG